>QEPC01004757.1:671953-684039 GCA_003113815.1 Sphenodon punctatus
GATTTGGTGCATGCCCTGGCCCCTCGCAGGGCGCCCCCTTCCCCCTCCTCCCTGGCGGGAGCCTGGGCTTGCCCCGTGCCCCCCCGGTGCCCCTGCTCCCCTGACCTTGTTTCCCCTTACCCGTTTCCTGGGTGCCTCCTCCACCCCCGTTCCGGCTGCTGTCCCCGGGGTGTCGTGTCCTGGCTGCTGTGGGTGTTGTCCCTGCAGCACCTGCATCGACAGCACAACCCTCGGCTCCCCCTCCTCCACCTGCACTCCCTCCACTGCTGCCATTGCTGCCTCCTCCTCAACTGTCGCTCTCTCGCCCACCGCTCTCTTCTGCCTCCCTCCTTGTTCCATCCCGCCATGCTTCCCTGCTGTGGATTTCCCTTTAAATATCTCTCCGGTGGTTGTGTTGTTGCTGGTTGCCTGGCAGTGACGCTGCGTGCATTGTCCATGGCTGGGATCATTTTCTTTGGTTCCGCCTGGGGATTGGCGTCCAGACGTTACTTTTTGTTGTTTCCTGGTGGGAATCTCTTTGACCACGCTTCCCGAGATTTTGCACCGGGGAGCCCGGGAAGCGTGGTTGAAATTGACCAGATGTGGGTATTGAGCGTGGTGAGCATCTGGCGGCCGCCTAACAGATGTTCAGGGCTCTTTGGGCCCCGCCGTGGGATTAAGCGTGGTTCACTGTGGTTGAGCGTGATCTCATAACGTCTGAAAATACCCATAGAGAAGTGGCTCGATTGCAATGTTTTGGCGAAACTACACAAGAAAAACTTGGGTTCTACTACTCCCTGTGCAACCATATCCCATTTCTGTCAGCTGGTTTATAAAATGAGTGGACGTTTACTTACATGTACAAAAAGCCAGAATGGATATATTACAGAGTTCATTGAAGGGAGGGTTATGTGCTTGGCTATTTAGTGAGCAATCTGAAAATATGGATATTGCTGGTGAATATGAGATCTACTATTTGTTTTAGCTTCAGTATGAAAGGTAACAGTCACCTCCTAACACTTCGCAAGTTTTCTGATGGCATCATAGAAAAGGTGAGTTTTCAAGAGGGACCTGAAGCAGGATGGTGAGGGAACTTGACACATGCTACTTTCATCCCTTTTAGATTATTTTTTTTTAATCACATAGAATTTGGAACCGTTTGCAAGTTACCAACTTGTTTTAAAATTTGTAAGATCCACAACTAATTAGTAAGAAAATTAAGGGTAACACTAAAAGGAAAAAAAGAAAATAGACAAGTATTCATTATATGCAAAAACACAAGGCCAACAAGTAGGATGGCAAAACAAAAATCTATGTATATATATATATATATATATATATAGAGAGAGAGAGAGAGAGAGAGAGAGAGAGAGAGAGAGAGAGAGATTTTTGTTTTGCGTCCTGGCACCATCAGGTAGGGTGATCCCTGGGGTGGGTTTTTTTTAAAAAAAATTAGTAGGCTGAGCAGTGGGGGGAGGTGAGCTCCAGCACCCCTTCCACCCATGCAGCCTGGAGGGTGGGGAAACCGGGTTCCCCCCTGTCCTCCACCTGAACAGGTTTGCCCCCCCTGAACAGGTTCGGACCAAACAGCCAAACCCCAAACAGTTTCCTGGGGGCCAAACCCCAAATGGTTTCAGAGGGGCCAAACCCCGACCGGGCCAAACCCTGAACCCCCAGGTGTTCACACACCCCTAACATTTATGAGGTTGCAGATGCACATGCTTCAATTAGTTACAGGGAGGAGCTTCTTATCACTCATGATGAGCCAGGGAAAGCCTGATGGAAGAGGCAGGTTTTCAAGAGGTATTTGAAAGTTGGGAGAGGAAGCAGAATGAATGTATCCAGGGAGGGAGTTCCAGGCATGGGAGGCAGCAAGAGAAAAGAGGTGAAGACGTTGAGAGGAGCAGGGGAGTCGCAAACAGGTGAGGGTGGGGTCAAAGGAGCAGTGAAGCTCCTGGACAGGAATGTTCTGGAATACAAGAGTGGAGAGATATGAGGGAGCCGGAGCAAGGCTGTGAAGACCAGGAGCCTTGAAGACCAGGAGCTTGTATAATGCGTTCCTGTAGTGGAAGCCTGTGTAGGGCAGAGAGGAGGGGCTGAACGTGGTCAAAGCCACAGTCAAGCTGGATGATTTTAGAAGCAGAGAGTTGAACAGAGATGAGGGGGGCGAGATCAGAGCAGGGGAGGTGAGTGAGGAGGAAGTACCCTTAATTAATGTTAAAACGATAAGTTAAATAAATTCCCCAAAGCTGGGGAATATAGTTACCACTGTGATCATTTAAAACAGACTTACAACAGTCTCCCTTCACAGCAAACAAAAATAAAGAAAGGGTAAATGTTTCCTTATATCTACTACTTAGGTACCCAATTTGATCCAGTTGACACTATCAGCTGAAAAGACCACTTGGCTGTGGTTTGAGCTTAATTAATAATGCTAATTGGCAATTATGAAGAGGAGAAGAGCACAGGAAAAATATAGCCCACAGAATGTTCACAATATGAAGTGATTGTAATAATACTGACAGATCTAAAGCGTCATTAAGTCAATAGGGATCCTCAGTTTTTAATTTAAAAATCCACAAGCATTCTCATCTCTTAAGTAAGTAAACATCTAAATCACTACCTAATTCCAACCCCCTCCCTCAAAACAAGGTCTGTAAATGAATGATTGTGTTCCCAAAATGCTTAACCAGTGGTGCTGAAAGTTTCTAGTTCTTTATATTACTCATACGCTCATTAATGCATGCTCACAATGATCTAATGATCTTTCCAGCATATAACTTGTTACATTCACATTTAATTATATAAATAACTCCTTTGCTGGAATTGGTAAAGCCTCTTAGAAAAATATTTTTATTGTCATCGGAGTTAATAAAAAACTGCATCTTGAATATTTGTTTGCAGGATATACAATGACCTCATGGATAATGGCCTAAGACAACAGATGAATTGAATATAGTATCAGGCTTTTTCTTCTGACAATAAGATTACTATGTACCAATCTATCCTCTCAGGTTCTTTGCTCTTCTAAATGCAAAGACAGGTTGATCAATGATCATGGCACCCATGGATACTTTGGAATATGGGTATTTTCAGACGTTACGAGATCACAGTGAACCACGGTGAATACCCACCTGTAGTCACTGTGACTCGCACGTCTGTTTGGCGGCCACCAGATGTTCACCACGCTCAATCCCCACATGGGGTCACTTTTAACCACGCTTCCCAGGTTAGCCGCACCAATTCCCCGGGAAGCGTGGTGAAAGTGATCCCAGGCAGGGATCAAAGAAAAGTAACGGCTGGTTGGTCGTCACGGCCTGGAAGCACCGGCGACATTCCAGGCCATGGCAGATTCGGTCAGACGCTGCGGAGGCATTGGCCCTGCCACCCGCCCGTCTCCCCAGAGGCCGGGCAGCGGGGAGCGTGGTGGGGGCGGGGCAGTGTGGCCGCATGTTACGCCGCGCGGCCCCGCCCCCTCCCCAATTTCCCGCTGAGATCCCCCGGCATGTCTGCTAGGGCGTGATGGGGTCGTCCTGGCGGGGGATGACTTTATTGTTTTCTTGACGGGGCCAACCGGGTACCCAATACCCAAAGGATATTTTCAGATGTTACGAGATCACAGTGAACCACGGTCAATATCCACATGGGACCATAGCGCCTTGAACGTCTGTTAGGCGGCCGCCAGATGTTCACCACGGTCGATTCCCACATGGGGTCAATTTCAACCACGCTTCCGGGGCTCCCCGCCGGACAATCGCCGCAAGCGTGGTCAAAGAGATTCCCGGTGGGAACCAACAAAAAGTAATGTCTGGCCGGCAACAACGGCCCGGAATCCCTGGTGGAATTCCGGGCCGTGGTCAAATCGGGCAGGTGCTGTGGCCGCATTGGCTGCGGCACCCGCCCATCTCTCCAGAGGGCGGGTGGTGGGGGAGCATGGGGGGTGGGGCCGTGCGGCCGCACGTTGTGCTGCGCGGCCCCGCCCTCTCCCCGATTCCCCGCCAGGTTCAGCCGGCATGTCTGTTAGACATGCCGGAGTGATCCTGGTGGGGAATCATTTGGGTGATTCCAGGACGGGGCGAATGCTGCCCCGTCTCGTCTGAAATCACCCAAAGTAGTGTAGAGATATCTTTTTCAAGACAATTCTCCATATTAGTAGACTCATGTTATTATAGTCATAGGTGTAGTGTGAGAGAGGAATATGTTGGGCCTCCTTTGGCAGTTTGCTGATCTTTCTAGATTCCATACCTTGTAGTAACAAGTTAACATAGAAATGAAAGTGAGAGACAGTAATGAGAACAGGAGCTACTGGGAAAAAAGGAACAACACATTAGTTCTTCCAGCTGATGTTACTGGCTCTTTGGCTAATTTTCATATACAGATTTCTCTGTGTGTGTGTGTGTGTGTGTGTGTGTGTGTGCATATGGTTCTGTCATTTCCTTGTATGACTTTATCAGCTTAATTCTTCCTATATGGGCTCCAAGTGAAGAATTCATACAGTGTACTGCATGTGCTTTGCAATATCATCCTGGGGAGTGAAGTATTTGGAATGCGGGAATATGATCTGCTTTTATAACAAGGGCCATTACTGCAGGAGTAATATACTTGGGAATAATAGTTCTTGGCATTAACTGTATACAAGCAGGGAGTTTACAGCAGCCATATATTGACTTGAGGGTGATGATGAAGTTTGTAATGCAGCTCATTTTAAACGGTAATGGTTAATATTAACTTCAGTGCTTTTTCTAGGTGAAATTTCACAAGAACCTAGCTTCACTGGGTGCCATCCATTACAGCAAAAGCTATGGAAGAAAAGGGTCTGTACTGTATTCATTAAATTAGACATTCAGTGCTGTTAAGGTAGCAGGACTCAAGTGCTTAAACTGCTGCAAACAGGACTGGAAATTTGTAACAGTTTTGTTTCATTTATTGTTCTGGCCTTGGCCATGACAAAAAAGACAATAGAACATTTTACAACGGCAATAAACTGCCAACATACTAAAAGAAAACAAGCGTACTACAGCAATACCTAGAAATTGAAAGAATACAACACTATCTCCAGATATGAATCTAAAACACTACATATCAAAATGTTTTCACCAAAAAAATTTAATAAATAATAATATCCAATATATATATATATATATTGCTTTCCAATATATATATATATGATATTATTATTTATTTTATTTTTTTGGTGAAAACATTTTGATATGTAGTGTTTTAGATTCATATCCGGAGATAGTGTATATATATATATATATTTCACTCCCTATTTGGTCTTTATACATAACTACAGAGTATAGCAACCAAATAAATGAATAAACATATAAACAGGGCTAAAAATTAGTAAAATAACTAATCCTAAATAAATTTATATGGTTATATACTAATAGTCAACTGTCCCTCCTTTGATGTGAGGGTCTTTCACCTCTCTTTTTCCATTAAATGGCCAACGTGGCCCATCACCTGAGTAATTTTGTAATCTCTATTGGAAAGCAACATTATTATTTTCCTATCTATCGATAGATCTTTATGGATATTAATCTTTCTGTATAGATTATTACGCAATCTAACATATTGTGGGCAACAGAAAAGGTAATGTGGAAGATCCTCGATTCCAATGCTACAGCAGCAACATATCCTTTCTTTGTAAGGGGTTCCTCTGAATCTCCCTTCCACTACAGCAGTAGGCATTATCCGAAGGTGGAGGGCTAAGAAAGCTCTCTTTTGTTTTATAGAAATATCACTTTTAATATAATCACAGCCCTCCTTTTTTGGAATTAACAGTTTATACCATGGAGCGGACATTACCTTTTGGGCTAATGATCTAGCTGTTTGTCTATCTACATCCACGATTCTGATCCTGAGCATATGTTTCACTATTTTAAAGGGAAAAGATTGTAAAAAAGAAAAAGAAAAGCCCAGCTTCTCAAAGGCACTTTTGGTTCCCTGCCACCATAGTGCTTTACCATTTATCGTTTTCAGCTTTTCTTTCAAGCAACAATTGGGGAGGTCATCTGCCGGGAGGGACCTCATTTTCATAGTTGTTACCGTTAGGCTTTCCACTAGATGAGACTCTACTGATCTAACGCCAACTTCTAATCTTAATATAACTGATGGAGTTGCTGGTGGGACCTGAAGCAATATCTTCAGGAATTTGTTTAAGATGGGTTCCAACATTTTTTAGCTATTGGCAGGTTTCCCCAAAGTAGGGCACCATATCTCAGCTTGGCAATAATCTTAGCATCAAATATTTTGATTGCTGGCTCAATTTGTTGTCCCCATCTTGTATAAAAAAACGTATATATAGCACCCACTGTGGCTGTTAAACTAAATTTTAAGGCACTCAGATGTGGAAGCCATGAGCTGTTATACGAAAATGTAAGGCCTAAATAATTAAAGATTTTAATTTGTTCAATTTTCGAACCATCCATATCCCATCGCTGAGCCTTAAATCTTTTCTCAGAAACCATAATTTTTGTTTTTTTATAATTAAATTTTTAGATCCTGAGTTGCACATTCTGATCCAAAATCATTTAATAATCTCCTGAGCCCAAGACCTGATGTAGATAAAAACACCGTATCATCAGTGTACATCAAGATAGACACTCGCCTCTCCTCCACTTTGGGGGCCATATATCTCCCTGTATCTCTATGCTTCAACATCAGGTCATTTACATAAATTTGTAACAGATTTTAGATCAGCAGGATTTTGAACATTATTAATGAAGAACTGTGTGTTATTTAATGCAATTTCCATTTAGGCTTGCAAAATTCCTGTACGTAATTGAAAGGAATTCCTCTCATTTTGAAACTTCAGCTGATCATATTAACACACATGTTTTCTGTACATATTGTTAAGGGGGTGGGCACTTCGGGATTTTTTTTAGAAAAAGGAGTCAGTATTCTAGGCATATGAGTATTTTCAGACATGACCGGCCTCTGGGTCCACCATGCTGAATCACAGACCAGGATCGTTCCCTGATCCCGGTCGGTGATGAGGCCAGCCATCCTTCAGACATGCCAGCTGCATCACTGATGGAAATTAGGGAGGGGGTGGAGTTTGGGCGGGGCTAAGCAGCATGCCATGCAGCTGCATGGCCCCATCTCCCACGCTTCAACAGCTGCCCGCCCTCAGGGAGACGGGCAGGCGCAGCGGCCAATGAGGCCGTTACGCCCGACCACTCCTGGTGGCCGAGACCATGATCAGGAATGGACCAAGGTAACAGATGTTTCTTTTGACCCATTCTGGATTGTGGTCAATCTAACCACGATTTTGGCTCTGTGGCCCGACCAGATATTCACCGTGGTGAACATCTGGCAGGGATCAATCAGATGTTACATTGGCCACTCCACGGTGTTCACTGTGGTTCACAGTGGTCTGCTGTGGCCATGTAATGTCTGAAAATACCCTATGTCTCACAGGAAAAAGATTTAGCAAAGTCTTCCTTTTATTCAGAAGCTCTCAATCTTGGGAGAGAAGACAGAGTGGGGTAGGGAAGGGGTGTGTGCAAGGACAGCATATCTGACAAACACCTAGCTCCATTCTGGCTGAGCTAAGGGGAATCTCCAGAGTGATGGGGTAGCAAGGTGGGAAGAGTGTTGGGAGAAGACGGGGGTGGGGTGATAGAAGAAACAAGGTGTATGTGTGGTGAGGGAAGAGGCCTCAGTGATTACAGAGGAGGAACATCATTTAAACATGTTGAGAACTACTGAGTCTATTTGATAGCAAAACAAAACTGATCACTATTATATAACTATCTTTTCAACTGAAGGAGAGAAAAAAAACTATACACTACACTCATTTTCAGGCTATACTAATTAATGTTCCAACACAGAGTTTGATTGACATGCACTTTACTCGTATGCATCTGAAAAGCAGAAGAGTGGCTCCCACACAATGGCTTCTATTGACTTCAGTGGAATCAGGATGGCAGCCACTGTGTTGTCTTGAAGATCTGGATTAGTTGTAATGATCAATGCTTTGGCTGCAATGCTCACCTCTTGAAGTAAATGGAAGCTGAGCCACTGACTTCAATGAAGACAGCATTGCATCCTTTCTTAACAAATAACAAGCTGGGAGCAGGGAACCCCAAACTGGGAACCAAATGAAGTTCGCAACTATTTTTTATGTGGTCCCTTTGCAGTTCCTAGAAACAATTCCTCCCCCCAAGCACTGAAAAAAATTATTTCAGGGTAAGGGAACAGAGATGAGGGCATGTACACAAGAATAGGGAACAGATCAAAGGTGCATAGCCATGAACTGGGCTCTCCTCTTCCCCAATGCTTCTCTTAATCACCATACCCCCTCCCACCCCCAATGTCTGTGCAGCCGTTGGAGCTTGTACTAATTTTCATTGTGGCCCTTGGAAGGGAAAAGGTTCCCAAACCCTGATATACAGGCTAAGATTATATTGACTGTCTCTTAACTGATCAAGATTATCACACTCAGGCCAGAGTTTCTACACCGTACCTCTCAGTCTCTGTCCTACAAGAAGTATGGGCACTCTGCACCTTCTGTTGCACTTACTCTACACCATAAATACCATTTGTTTTCTGTCCAAAGTTATGTAATTGTTAAATGTGAGCTATTCAGATGTAATAGTGTATCCTCTGGCAAGGTACCACATTTTTTTATAACCTCTCCATATATATATATATATATATATTCTTCTTCTTCCTAGAATGGAAACGGCAGAGCAGAAAATGTCACACCAGTTTAGATTCCCTAGAGCTTGAATTTGCTCTCATGCACGATATACCACAGCTAAAGGGATAAGAAAGGGATGTTGGTTGACATAAGTTGTTAGTGATTTGCTCAAAGTAAGCTTTGTGTTCTTATTTGGCTGTGTCTAGACAGCTGAGCTGAATACTTTGCTGCTATCCAAGGAATGTGCAGCTAATGTCAATGACGTGTTCAAAGGGGAAAGGATTGGTTCCAAAGCTTTCCTCTTTACACTTGTCAGGGAAACAAGGTTGAGGACAGTCATTGGGAAAGGTACAGAACACCTACTTGTTTACCAAAGAGCCTATCCATCTTGCTCCAAGACACAACAAAAGAGAGGAAGGCATTCATAACTCTCAGCAAAAGAAACAGTTAGTATGCAGTACAAAGTCCTTTAGTAGAGATAAATTTGAGATGTATAAAAATGCTTGAAGCTTTCATGTACTCCAGTAATTACAGGGGGGGGGGAGTGGGCGGGGGATGGCGCTACTTTCTGTTCTACTCTGGCAAAAGAACTGTCCTTGGAAAGAGAGATTTACGTGCTGACCTGAGAAGCTCTGGTAGCAGCCAGTGCACTTTGCCGGGGGGGGGGGTGAGGGGTGTGTGTGTGGAATAATGTACATTCAGCATAGAAAAAGTAACTGGAACAATAATACCAGGTCAAATCCTCAGCTGGTGTAAATCTCAGTTAGCTTCAGTGAAACTGTACTGATTTACAGAAGTGTCCATAGGAACTGAGGGGTCATGTGCAAAGAAAAACCTGCTAGGGGCATTCTAGACAACCTAGGGATAAGGGTAAGCTCAGGGTAAGTGTTCACAGAGGAATTGATGGGGCCCAGTGGGCTGACTGGACACTTCTGCTGAATAACCCAGCGCAGTCTGTCATTGGGTAATTGAGTCTGTTATTTACTGCTAAACACTACATGAGATAACGGGCATTTTCAGATGTGACAGCACCCCACATTTCTATGCTTAGACCCATGTGGAACTGCAGGCCACCGTCACTTCTGAAAGTATCGCAAGATGTTAGCCTCGGCCATTTCCCAGGTGATGTTGGCATTTAGCCCAGGCTGTGACTTCGGCATATCGCCAAGTGACAGTCAGGGTTAAGTGCCAACACGGCCAGGAAACAGCTGCCTGGCCAGGTGTAAACAAGGCTTTCATATCTGAAAGCCCATTTGGACCTGGTTCGGAGTCCCAGCAGTTCCAGCACCATGGTAGCTGTCATGGCTGTCTGTCAGCCGGGAGTGAGTCACTGCATGCAGCGTGGGGGCAAGGCCAGGTGAATGCTCGTCAGTGCATCTCCCCACCCCTTCCTGGCCTGGCCACTGTTATGTTTGTTCAGTGGCCGGGCCGGCTCCTGGCCAGAGTCACACTAGCACCCACTACGTTCTGGTTAAGTCCGTGGAGAGGTGGGAGCCATCCCATTAGTTTTCACCCAGAGTTCAGTCTTCAGTATATACTGATTGATATACTCTGTAGATCTAGACAGATTTTCCTGAAAGAATCGTGTAGGGAAGGTTTATGAAGATTCCAGGGGATCAGAGGCTATGTTCATGCCATAAAAGGGAATTAGAGACTGTGGAGCATCTGTTAGCAAGCTGCCCATATTATGAGTCTCTTAGGCAGGCTTGGCTATCTCCATTTTTGCCGTATGGCCAATCCTTCGAATCTATTAACTGCTATGTCTTTTTTCTGGGGCTACACAATAAGGATGCAGTGTTGGCAGTTGCATCCTTTATTCATCTGGTTGCCAAAAAAATGCGTGCTTTAGAGTAGGGTTTGGTATTCTAGCTCAATTGCCGCCAATAAAGATACCATAGAACTAAATAAGGCTGTCAAGAGTCTAAAGTCTGAAGGGTGGTGTGCAGGGGGCGTATGCAATATGGGAGTTTCTCGACTATCTAGAGTTTAGTCGGGGCAATCCACGAGGATGAGCTAGGCTAGGCTCGTATTTGGCCTGTACTGGACATAGTCCTAGGGTAGTAGCGCTAGGGAAGGAGAGAGAGAGTATACCCTATGAGTAGTTCAAATGTAGTTCCTTTCCCCAATGGGGCCCAATGGCTCGCATTGAGTGTGAGGATAGTAGAGTTTTAATCTAAGTATGAGATGTATACAAAGCTTGTTGTATATATTAACCCTATTTTAGAATATGGTTATTTTATTTTTATTTTGATAAAATGTCATGTTATGTTTTGCAATACTTTGGGCCAAGGCGAGAGCCAGTGCTGGTAATAAAACTGAATTGAATTGAAATTCCTGAAAGAATCTTGGATCTCTTTACTCACCTGCAATGTTAGGTGAGCTAACTATTATTCCCATCTTTCTGACTGACAAAGAATGGTTTAGAGGAAAAATAGAAGAAGGTTTCATAACACTGTGTAGGGAGATGGGCACTTTTTCAAGTAAAGTCTAATTAATTAATTAATTAATTAATTAATTGATTAATTAAGTTTTTATACCACCCTTCCATCAAAGGCTAAAGGTGGTTTACAAAAATATAAAAGATGAAGAGGTCCTGAGGGAATTAACCTTGGACCTGGATGGCCACTCTGTCAATGAACTAGTCCAGCATTGGAACAGCTTGCTGGGGGAGGCCATTGACAGAGTCGCTCCAAGACGCCCATTGCCTCTGTCTCGTCACCATGGGGCCCCTTGGTTTACTGAGGGGCTGCTGTGTATGAAACAAGTAGGCAGGAGGCTGGAGCGATGCTGGCATCGAACTCGATCTGACTCCGACCGACTTCTCCATAGGGCCCATTTGTGGTCCTATGTTGAGGCTGTGAGGACAGCAAGGAAGGAGCTGTTTCAGGTGGTGCGGGGGCTGGTCAGTCCAGCCTCCCTCCACCTGGACGGGGACTTGTCCCAGGCCCACTGTGAGGAGTTTGTCACCTACTTTGCAGAAAAGATCACTCGGATTCAGAGCGACTTTGACGTTGGGTTGGGGGCAGTAGGTGGAGAGCACGAAGTGATGGAGGCCCCGTCTGGTCCAACTTTGTGGGGGGAGTTTCAGGAAGTGATGCCAGTCGATTCGGTGGATGTCTTGGGGTCTGTGAGAGCCCCCAGTTGTGAACTTGATCCGTGCCCGTCCTGGTTGGTGAAAGCCTCCAGGGAAATGTTGGGGACGGTGCTGACGAGGGTGGTCAACGCATCCCTGCAGCAGGGGAGGTTGTCGCCTAGCCTCAAGGAGGCTGTGGTGCGCCCCCTGCTGAAGAAACCATCATTGGATGTGGACGCCCTCGCCAGCTACCAACCTGTCTCTAACCTTCCCTTTTTAGGGAAGGTTATTGAGCGGGCAGTGGCGCTCCAGCTCCAGGGTCATCTAGATAATATCGGGCTCCTTGACCCGTTTCAATCTGGGTTCCGCCCCGGCTATGGCACC
>QEPC01004757.1:685131-699255 GCA_003113815.1 Sphenodon punctatus
TATATATATATATATATATATATATATATATATATAAATTATATACAAACATATAAAAGCAATTTTAAAAACCCTAAACCCTAACCCTCTTCCTAACCCCTCCACCCAATCCCATTCAACCATATCCCAGTCCGCCCAATACCTGGCCAAATAAAAAGATCTCATATCTCTTCTGAAAGATACCTGGGTCTCAAGCCATTTGGGACTTGGAACCTATAGGTCAAAACCAGCACCTTGAATTGTGTCCGGAAAGGCTATTGGCAGCCAGCTCAGACTCTGGAGCAATAGTGCAATGTGCTCCTGGTAACCTGCCCCCAACAAAAGGCAGGCTGCCGTATCTGGCACAAACTGCAACTTCTGAACAGGCAAAGGCAGCCTCACGTAGAGCCCATTGCAATAGTCTCACCTTGAGGTTATGAAGGGATGGATGACAGCGGCCAAGTCTGAGTCTGATGATAAAAAAAAGTGGCAGCCTTCTCACCAGATGAAGTTGGTGAAAAGAACTGGCCACCGCCACAACCTGGCCATCCAGGCACAGCAATGGACCCAAGCTGCAAACCTGAGTGACCAAAGGAGGCCCCTATGTCCCCCAGGACACACGGACAGACAACCATCATCACCTCAGTCTTGTCTGGATTCAGTTTCAATTGACTTGTCTGCATCCTCTCTCAATGATAACCAGGTAGCTGGTAAGCACTGAGACTGCAAGGCTTGGGTCAGATAAAAAAGAGAGGTAGAGTTGGATGTCATCAGCATACTGATGGCACTTTACTCCAAATCGCCTGATGATCTCAGCCACATGCTCTCAGATGAACATTGAATAGGAGTGGGGGCAAGAGGGAACCCTGTGGGACACTACAAAGGATCTCTCAGGGAGGTGATGAGCCACCGCCCATCATCACTCTCTGGGTTCTCCCAGCTATGAATGAGTGGAATCGCTCAAGAGCAGTACGACACACCACCACCAGGTTCTGCAGGTGTGTCACCAACACCCCATGATTAACTGTATCAAAAGCCAACAAAAGATCTAACAAGATCAATAAGGTACAATTTCCCCAGTCAATTTCCAAACAGAGATCGTCAACCAAGGCCACAAGCACAGTCTCCATACCATGCCCAGGATGAAAACTACCCATTCAATAACCTTCCCTTAAAAGGGGTAGGTTAGAGACAGGACAGTAGCTGTACATGGAGTCAGCAGCATGAGATGGTTTCTTGAGCAGAGGACAAATGACTGCACTCTTGAGGTCATCAGCATCCTCCCCTCCCAAAGGGAGTAGGGCCAAGACAAGAGCAAGTATTCCCATTCCGATGGGAAATCCCAACCTTTCAGGAGTGCTTGTGAATGATCGCCAGTACTTTGTCAATTTCCAGTGATTCTGTCCTTCTGCCATTTCCCCCCGTCATTTTAATCACTGTGACAGAATCACAGGGAATTCCAGCACCAGCACCCCAATAAAGGACTCTAGCAGGGCTGTAATGTTGTTGGTCCTTTAAGAAACCCTCAACAAGGGAGTTAATGAGGCACCTGATGGCCAGCTGTAAGAAGCCCGTGGAAAAGGTGGACTAGCCAGAGGGCAGGGGGAGTGTGGAGAGGAAGGAGACCAGACTAAGAGCTGAGAGCTCACCTAGCTAAGGTGAGGGAGGAACAGCCTCCATGAAGGCTGAAGCCATGAGGGCTGAAAGAGGGCCCTGGAACAAGGGAGAAGTCAGCACCACTAATGCAGCCTAGAGAGACAGCCAGGAACCTAGGTGTGAGCAAGACGGGCTATGGGGCTTTGGGAGGCAACATTGGTTGGGCTGGGCTGCTCTAGGGGACTCAACAAGGCTAAACAAATTCCCTTTCCCATGAAGATTGGGACTGCCTGCAAGGGAGCGAGGAGGGCAGGTTTAAAACAGAATTGTGTTCTGCACACCTAACCTACCCAAAGGAAGACCAGAGGCTTGTGTGTATTATTATTATTATTATTAACAAACATTTATATAGCGCAAGCAGTGTACCTGGCACTTTACAAAGTAATAAAATAGACACGGTCCCTGCCCCTAGGGCTTACAATCTGAGAGACAGGAGCTGGGGGAGAGACTTAGGAAGGGGAACAGAGGGAGAGACAAGGGGTCTAACATTCATGAAGATGCGAGGTCTCAAGTGCACGTACTTGGCTTGGTTACGATGAGAATGACAGCAGGCAGGTCCATGTTGCAAGGATAAGGGTAAACCGATCGTAGGTATAGGAATAGTGGCTCAGCAGGATAAAGAGTCAGACAGAGCAGAGCGAAAGAGGTGAGTTTTAAGGAGAGATTTGAAGGTATGAAGGGAGGGGGCAAGGCGGATGTGGACAGGGAGGGAGTTCCAGGCATGGGGGGCAGCAAGTGAGAAGGGACGAAGGCGCTTAGGGGAGCAGGGAAGGCGTGGAAGGGTGAGAGAAGGGACAGAGGAGGAGCGAAGTGCACGGGCTGGAGTATGGAGGGCGATAAGTGCAGAGAGGTAGGGGGGAGCAAGGTTGTGAAGAGCTTTATAGGTGAAGACTAGGAGCTTGTGCAGGATTCGTTCAGGAAGGGGAAGCCAGTGAAGCGAAGAGAGGAGGGGCTGCACATGGTCGAAGCGACTGGCGAGGTAGATGACCCTGGCAGCAGAGTTTTGGACAGAGATGAGGGGAGAAAGGTGAGACCGGGGAAGGCCAGTGAGAAGGAGGTTACAGTAATCGAGGCGAGAGATGACCAGAGCATGAACAAGAGTTTTGGCAGACGAGACAGAGAGAAAAGGGCGAATCTTAGCAATGTTATGGAGGGAGAAGCGACAGGATTTAGCAACAGAGTCAATGTAGGGTTTAAAAGAAAGGGGTGAGTCAAAGATGAAGCCTAGGCTACGGGCTTGGGGGACAGGCAGGATGGTGACTCCATCAATAGTTATTGACAGTGAGGAAGGAGAGGAAGGATGAGGGGGGAAGATAAGGAGTTCAGTTTTAGCCATGTTGAGTTTGAGTTGACGTTGAGACATCCAGGTAGAGATGTCAGAGAGACAGTTGATGAGACGAGCTTGAACAGAGGGAGAGAGAGAGGGAGTAGAGAGATAGAGTTGAGTGTCATCAGCATAGAGGTGGTATTGGAAGCCATGGGAGGCAATGAGTTTGCCTAAGGATGAGGTATAGATCGAGAAGAGGAGAGGGCCAAGAACAGAGCCTTGAGGAACACCAACTGAGAGGGGGAAGGAGGAGGAGGCGGAGTTGGAGAGAGACACATTAAAGGAGCGGTCAGAGAGGTAGGAGGAGAACCAGTTATGGACAGAGCCACAAAAGCCAAGGGAGTGAAGGGAATCCAGCAAGAGTGAGTGGTCAACAGTATCGAAGGCAGCAGAGAGATCAAGGAGGACAAGAATGGAATAGAGACGTTTAGATTTAGCCACCAGAAGATCGTTGGTGATCTTAGCGAGAGCAGTTTCAGTAGAATGAAGGGGGCGGAAGCCAGATTGGAGGGGGTCAAGGGAGGAGTTGGAGGATAGGAAGTCAAGGCAGCGGGAGTAGACAACACGTTCAAGCAGCTTGGAAGCAAAAGGAAGGAGTGAGACAGGACGATAGCTAGAAGGGTCAGAGGGGTCAAGAGTGGACTTTTTGAGAATAGGAGAGACTGTGGCATGTTTGAAGGCAGAAGGGAAAGAGCCAGTAGAGAGGGAGAGGTTGATGATGTGCAGGAAGGAAGGGGCGACAGTGGGAGTAATGGAGGTGAGGAGGCGGGAAGGAATGGGATCAAGGGGGCAAGTGGAAGGGTTGGAGGAGGAGAGCAGAGAGGAGATTTCCTTAAGGGAGGCAGGGGAGAAGGAGGACATGAGAGAAGGAGGGGGAGGAGGGAGAGGGGTGGGAGTGGGAAGAGAGGAGTGGGAAGCGATGTCGAGGCGGATCTTGTCTATCTTGGAGGTGAAGAAGGAGGCAAGATCCTGAGCAGAAAGGGAAGAAGGAGGGGGAGGACAGGGAGGCTTGAGGAGGGAGTCAAAGGTAGAGAACAGGCGGCGAGGGTCCCGAGAACAGGACTCAATGCGGGAGGCATAGTAGTGTTGTCTAGCAAGGGAGATAGCAGAAGTAAGGGTGGAGAGACAGAATTTGAAGTGAAGGAAGTCAGCGTGAGAATGGGATTTGCGCCAGAGTCGTTCAGCAGCACGAGTGCAAGAACGGAGGTGGCGGATACTAGGGGTGAGCCAAGGACGGGGGTTGTGGGAGAAGGCAGGGCGGGAAGAGAGAGGGGCATGGGAGTCAAGTGTGGAGGAGAGAGAGGCGTTGAGAGCAGAGACAGCGGAGTCAGGGGAGGAGGAAGAGAAGACTGTAGGAAGAAGGGGAGAGAGAGAGGAGGCAAAGTCCAGGGGATCAATAGCTTGAAGGTCACGGAAGGGGCGTAGAGAAGGGGAAGAGGAGGGGGGACAGTGGGAAATGTTGAAAGAGGCAAGGAAGTGGTCTGATATAGGATGAGGATCGAAGGAGAGATCAGCGACAGAGCAGTTTCTAGAGAGGACAAGATCAAGAGAATGGCCATTAGTATGGGTGGGGGAGTTGGTCCAAAGGTGGAGGTTGAAGGAGGAGGCTAGGGAGAGGAAGCGAGAGACTGAGGGCTGAGATGGGTCATCAACATGAATGTTGAAGTCACCAAGGATGAGAGTGGGGATATCAACAGAGAGGAAGAAAGTGAGCCAGGACTCAAAGTCAGAAAGAAAGGAAGAGAGAGGACCAGGGGGACGGTAGATGACAGCAACACGTAGATGGAGGGGGGAGTAGAGGCGCACGGAGTGAGCCTCAAAGGTATGGAAGGAGAGAGAGGGGGGAGGAGAAATTGGTTGGAACTGACAGGATTTAGCAAGAAGGAGGCCCACCCCACCACCCCGTCCTTCAGGGCGGGGTTGGTGAGAGAAGGAGAGACCCCCACAGGAGAGGGTAGCAGGCGTGACAGAGTCCGAGGGAGTGATCCAAGTTTCAGTAAGGGCAAGGAGCTGGAGGGAGCGAGAGAGGAAAAGATCATGGATATAGGGAGCTTTACTGATAGATGAGCGACAGTTCCAGAGGGAGCAGAAAAATGGTAGTTGATGAGGGGGGAGGCAAGGAATAGGGATAAGATTGGGAGAAGGGGAGCGTCGTGGTAGGCTAGAGACAGGAGGAATAGGGATAAGATTGGGAGAAGGGGAGCATCGAGGAAGGCTAGAGACAGGAGTGGAAGGGGAGCAATGAGAGAAAGTAGCCAAGGGAGCAAAGGATGTATGGGGGAGGTTAGAGAGTGGTGATCGGTTGGGGGGAGGAAGAAGCTGGGAGGAGAAAAGTAGAGGAAGAAAAAGATGGACAGGAAGAGGAGAAGGAGAGGAGGGAAAGAAAAGGCGAGAAAATAGGGCAGACATGTTAGTGAGTAAGATAGGAGGGGGAAGTACAGTAGAAAAGAAATGGAGAAAAGTACCTGTAAGGCGCGCGCCTTTAGGCCCGCTGGTCGGTGGAGCTTGGGGCGGCAGGAAGGCCAAGCCCCAGGAGAGTCGTGGTGGTCCTCGAGCGATGACAGCCGAGGATGCTGGGAGCGTATGCAGACGAGCTGCAACCTCACCAGTCCTTGGCCGGCTGGTCAGTGGAGCTTGGGGCGGCAGGAAGGCCAAGGCCCAGGAGAGTCGTGGTGTCCTCGAGCGATGACAGCCGAGGATGCTGGGAGCGTATGCAGACGAGCTGCAACCTAGATGTTCAGGCTATCTAATTCCCCAGAGTAGGGTGCAAAAGCCAGAGAGAGGATTGCACCCAGCAGCCTGCCAGTCACTTCCTGGGAATTTTCATCATTTTCATAACTTTCCAGAACCTTTTTCTCACTTTCTGGAAAATTTACAACAGTTTTACGGCAGTTTTTCAGCACCTTTATGACAATTTCCAGCACTTCCCTGGCATGTTTTTTTTATCTCCACAGCCCCCTGGGACACACACAGGGCACACACGGGGCTTGAGACTGGCCTTTAGCAGCCCCATTCAACTTGCAAAAAATAATGGAAACTGGCAAAAGCAGTGGGAAAGCCGTTAAGGTTTCGTGTCGTGTAAATCTCAGTGACTGCCCTGCTTCCAACAGAAGCAGCACTCATCATGATTTCTCGTTTCAGGCCTAGAAGGGAGGAATGGACAACACCAGCCTGCAATGGTCCCAATGTCTCTGTGGTTCTGCAATCCCCCTCGACATTTTCATCACTGTAACAGAATCACGGGGACTTGCAGGACCAGCACCCCGATAAAGGGTTCTATCAAGGCTCTAACATTGTTGGGCCTTTAAGAAACTCTCACCAAGGCAGTTAATGAAGCACCTGATGGCCAGTTGTGGTTAGTTGTGAAGTTAGTGGTCCTTTCACCAGCCAAGATGGGCATGGATTTAATTCACAGCTGATCACCGACACTGATCCAAGCACAGTGCCCACATCGGTAAGTGAGACTAACTGAAGTTGATTCAAACAAACCAATAGTGGACCTCCTCATCACCAAACTCTGACTCTACACTCAAATTAGTAGCACCCAGGTCAAGCCAGATATGCGTGACCTTATCTGCAAAATAGGTAGCAAACTCATCACAGTGAGCAGCAGATAATGTCTTTAACTCTAGGTGGAGACAGCCAGGATTTAATAAGCCAGTCACGATCTGGAAGAGCGCCACTGGATGCCATTTTGCAGACACTACGGCAGCAGCGAAGGAAGCTTTCTTCTCTGCCACCATAGTCATGGCATAGCCCTTCAAAAACAGTTTATGCTGCACATGCCATGTCTAGGGGCACAATTCATCTCTCATTGAAGTCAATGGTAAAACTCACATTGACTTTAATGATGGAGGATTGGCCTGCCCGTACTGAAAACAGCATGTGAAATCCTTCAAAATTAGGTACTGTCATAATAGCATAGTAGCTTTGCTTTGACTAAGAAATGAAGCGGTTACATTATCCATCCTGTACACCAAGGGAAAGAAGGAAGAAGGCACCATGAACAACTTGTAACGCTCCTTTATAAATTTCCCTACGCAGGCACTGAAGTTAAAACAACAACTTTGTTGGCAAACATTTCTAGGCCCTATAAATCTGACTGACTCCATAGGAGAGATGGCTTAGCACAAATCTCCAAGTTTGTGTTAAAAAACAGAGTGCCTGATCGTCCATCATGGAACTTATTTTATAGGTTTTCATGTGAATGAGACATCAGAATAGTTCCTTATCATTCCAAATGGCAGAATAGCACAACAAGACTGTTCTCACTTAGCTAAAACAGCTGAGAATGGTTTGTGGTATACATAATATTTAAAGGAGTTTACTTGCTTGCCCACTTTAGTTTTATGTTAGATCAGGCAGCCCCACACTTACTTTAGTGAACATTTAGGGCACTTTGCAATACCCTTGCTTCAGTGTTTAGGAAAAAGCGACAGGCTATAAAAAAATTACTTTCAAAAGCAGCTACCGAAGGCAGGGTATAATTAGAGAGGTTGGTACTGTAAGGCAGATCAAGTCCCAGGAATATTTCCTTGCATTTGTCTCCAGGAGGATTCTAGATTTTACAGTCAGACACTGTAATGTCATAACATAAAAGCTTAGTCAGCATGGATGACATTACATCTCCTTTTCTCTGACTAGTTAGAGCAGTGTTTCCAAATTTATTTATTTATTGCCTGTGTGACTCCATTTTTAGACTTAAGTATAATAATCCCATGACCCCAGACAAAACAAAGACATTCAGCACATGTATATCAATATCAGCCAGGATCATAAGCCTGTGATGATGGGTCCCCACTCATAGTTTGGGAGTGTTAAAGCGAGTCATATAAACATTTTTTATTTTGAAAGGGACTTGACTCATGCATTTAGTGGAGAAGGGAGCCGAATGCCCCCCTCTTCCCGACAGGGATAGGCAAAGCTCCCAACCCCAAGAGTCACATATTATAACCTTCACCTGGCCACAAAACACACATGCATATGCACAACCTATCCTGCTTTGTTATTGGCTCGCAAAATTGGTACTCTTTCATCCTGGCTGCTGAGATTCTGAGGAGTAACTGAAATTTAGCTACGGAGGCTCAGGTGCAATTAAGTAAGACACAGGATCATTAACTAGCAGTTAGGCATGGGTGAACAGATCGTGGTTCAGGTTCGGCTGTTCGGTTCGGCTGCGTTCGGCTCGACTGTTCAGATCATTCGCCAGGTTCGGGTTCGGCCGTTTGGTTCGGTAGTTCGGTTTGGGTTCGGCCGTTCAGAAAAAAATTATCGTGAGAGCACGAGCGCGTTGGAAACCGGAAATTCGAGTGCGTGCGGAGCTATGTGGTGAGTGAATGTGTGTTTGGCTGGGTGGCTGTTCGGTTTGTGTGTTTTGGCTGTGTTTGGGTGTGCTGTTATTGTTATTGTGGTTGGTGAGTGTTGGTGTGTGTTGTGGGTGACTGACTGTGTTTTTGGGTGTATGTGATTTTAATTTATTTTTTTTTAAAAAGTGAAGAAAGCTGTGGTGCTTCTTCCCTGGATGGGGGCCAACTTGCCGCTTGAGGAGGAGGAGGAGGAGGTGGTGGTCGCTATCCCTACTACACCTCCAGTGGTGGTGCCAGGCTCCTCGGATGAGGAGCAAGCGGCGGGCTCAGGAGGTGCTGCAACCTGGTTTGTAAATTTTTTTTTTACTTTGAGGACAAGAAAGGCTCTATCCGTTAGAGCGAGCTCAATGGCGTGCAGGTGGGTGCGTGCCTGGGTGGTGGGCATCAGTCAGGCACAAACAGTGGGCATCAGCGGGTGGCAGTGGATGTATGGCAGAGAGGAAGGGTACTGTAGTGTGGGGGGCTCTGGCAAGAGCAGCACCCCCACCCAAACATGTGTCAGGGTAACCAGGTTCTCCAGTCTCCAGTTGCCATCCCATTACCTATGCACCCCCAAATAAGGGCAGGATTTGCACGTGCCAGCCAGGGCCTTTCTAGCTGTAATCCCTTCCTTAGCATCCCCTAGCACCCCAAGGAGGGCAGGATTTGCACGTGCCAGCCAGCCAGGGTCCCCTAGCACTAGCATCCCCTAGCAGTCTCTGTATGCCACAGAGAGAGAGGGAGGGTGCTGTAGAGTGGGGGGCACTGGCATGAGCAGAACCCACACCCAAACATGTGCCATGGTAGCAAGGGTCTCCACTCTCCAGTTGTCATCCCATTCCCTACGCACCCCCAAATAAGGACAGGATTTGCACATGCCAGCCAGGGCCTTTTCTAGTTGCAATCCCTAGCATCCCCTAGCACCCCCGGGAGGGCAGGATTTGCACATGTTTTCTAGTTGCAATCCCTAGCACCCCAAGGAGGGAGGACTAGAGGCATCATCATCATAAATGCATGATATTACTTTGGTGTTCTTAATGTGTTCCCATTTCAGAGAGGAATCGGATTCCGGCCCCAGCGCTGCTGCCAGAACCAGGCCAAAGAGGAGGACTCTAGGAAGAGGTCACTGCCATGGCCAGTGACAGCCCCAGACATTTGGCACCGGAAGTCGGATGTCTGGAGATTTTACAACAAGGGTGACGGAATCGCCACATACAAGGTATGGCACGAGGACTGGAACAGCAGGGAATGAATTTGCCTATGACCTGACCTGTTAGGAATGAATGTCCCCTACAAAGAGAGATTGGCCACACAGTCCACCCACTTGTGGAGACAGAATGCAGGCAAGGCTTGACAGACCATTGGTCTGACACAGTATGGCACTTCTTATGTTCCTATCTTTTTCTGCTCTTTTTAGCACTGCCACAAAATATTCTGGCACCAGAGGGAGGGGACCACATGTGGACTCATCACCCACATCAAGTGGAGGCATGGCCTGAAAGTGAGGCGGCAGGCAGAGGACTCTGATGTGGCCATGGAGCCCCAGCGCCAGAATAAGGGGGGGAAGGCAACACACAAATGAAGACATGTACGCCCTTCCCACTCCAGCTCAGATGTGGAGCCCCCTAGGAGCAGTCTGCAGCAGCAAGGGACTTTCATAGCCAGGTGCAGGGAACCAGCTGGGACTTTGTTGCCGGCCTCCAGGTAATTGAAGACCGACTGGTGAAACAGTTCCAGGCGGTCGAGTTGTGGCAGAAGAAGGTGGAGGCATACTCAGAGTACGTCTCCAAGTACATCTCCATGGAGAGGGCCAACCTGGAGCTCTTCTGCCAGTCAGTCTGCAACTGGTGGGCAGCCATGGCAGGGGCTGTAGAATATGTCGTGGCACACGGCTATGAAACGCTGGCAGGTGCGGCCCCTGCCTCTAAGTCCCCTGCACCACTCATGCCTTTCCCCCAAGTTCCGGGAGGCAGACCAAAAGACATATTCATTTGTTAATGCATAAGTTTCCTTTCTATTTAAAAATGTTTGGGTTTGGTTTTATAAATTTGTTGTTGTTGTTTTATTTATTAAAGTTATATTTGTTTTTGTTGTTACGATCTGACCTGTCCAATCTTTTATCCCTCTGTGTTTAAGTTCTGTCTGGCAGGTGGCAGAATCACATACAGCTTGTCGATCCCTTATAGCAGCACCTGCCAACCCATGTAGCGTAGTTATTAACCCAAAGATGTGCTGTGCCAGCAGCAGGGTCTCAACTTGCAGACTGCCCCCCAGGAGATGCAGGGCTTGTGTTTGTGTGGGTGGGTGTAACAGAGAGAAAGAGACAGGCTCTCCGGCAGTGGGCAGCAGGAGCTGGTGGTTGGAGGGGCTATTATATCCAGCAGCTTCAGTGAGCATCCATGGGTGGGTGCTGAGGAGTAGGCTGTTTGGGGGGGCAGGCTGGTGTGTGGGCACCGGGCTTCTGGATGCAGTGGAATGGAATGCAGCCCCTAGTGACTGGAATTATGGTCCCAGATTCTTGTTGATGGTTCCTGGGATGGGTGGGCATGACTGATTAAGGGATAGTGGAATGACAGCCTAAAGCCTATGGTGCACACTTCATTCAATCCAGCGATAGGTGGTAGCAGCAGGTACAGGAATGCACACAGGAAGGCAGGTAGGTAGGCACATATAAAACGTTGTGCGTTATATTCCATCTCTTTATGGTAGGTTTGCTGTGTGCTGGATATAGGCAATAGGCATTGGGCGCATGAGCACAGATGGGAGTTCTTCTTGGTTCTGGCAGGTGGCAGACAGGGTAGCTGGATACACCTACCTCTCCCCCTCTAACCCCCATCTCCCCCGTTCTAGGGGGGAACCTCTCTCTCTCTCTGTGGCCATAGTGCAGGTGACAGTATGGGTGGGATCGTGTCTGTCTCTCCTTCAAGCAGTACGTAGACTTTCTTTCTCTCTCTCTCTCTCTCTCTTGGCAGCAACCTGGGTGGGCAGACAGGCACCTTGGAATGAGAGGCAGGAAGGTGGGCTGAGGCAGGCTTTGAGTTTGGTTGTAACCTGGGGTACAGAACCCTTGGCACAGACAGCATATAGGCCTGGGGGCCATTGGCAGCAGCTGTTTATCGATGCCATAGCATCATGGCACAGACAGCATATAGGCCTGGCCTGGGGGCCATTGGCACTGGAAGAAGCAGACATTGGTGGCCATGGAATAGAACCCTTGGCACGGACAGCATATAGGCCAAGTCCTGGGGGCCATCTCCATGAGCGGAATGATGGCAAATGGGAGGAGGTCTAGAGACTGAGGTGAGACAGGAAAGCAAGTAAAACTCCCCACCCACACCTACCTAAATACCCACATACAAAATAACTGTGACAGAGACCAAACATATGGGTATAATGTCATGTGACCAATCCCCCTCACCCCCGATTGTCACCCATTGGCATGACTTTGCTAATCTGCACGCCTTGCGTGACATACTTTATTGACAGCCCCATGCACGGGAGCCATCAGCACCTTAAAGTTCAAGAGCATTGAGGTCCAGGCTAAGAATGATGAGGGGACAGGGGTAAGGGGGCTGGGCAGGGGCAGGTGCCTGCTGGCTGGAGAGGGTGGAAGTTCCCTGACACTTTTTAGTAACCATGGCAAAGCAACAGAGCAAATGATCCTGGACTGTAGGAGAAGTTTAAGATTCTTTAGGATTTGGAATGTCATCTGTAGGGATGTGCGAACACAAACAGTCGATCCTAAGAGATAGGCAAGCGTTGTTGCAAAGGGACGGGCGATCGCCAATAGCCTCCATTTCCCGCAGCCTATTGAAATGTGGTCAGGTACAGGATCATCCTGGGCCAGCTCCAAATCGTCCGAAGGCAAGCAAACTGAGTATGTCATCACTGCGGAAATCCTCAAGGAACTCAGTATGGAATGCAGGTTGCACAACTGGATATGCGCCATCGGTCAAATCGGAATGTCATCTGTAGGGATGTGTGAACATGAACAGTCGATCCTAAGAGATAGGCGAGCATTGTTGAGAAGGAATGGGTGATCGCCGATAGCCTCCGTTTCCAGCAGCCGATCGTAAGGTAGTCAGGTACAGGATTATCCTGGGCCAGCTCCAGATCATCCGAAGGCAAGCTTCTAGATACAGTCGATAGAAAGATGGATAGACAGTGGATAGAAAAATGGCTCTCTGTGGGTGGAGTGACGGGCCCCAGAACCCTGATGGTGGGTCCTGGGGCTAGAGTGGCAGCTTCTAGATACAGTGGATAGAAAGGTGGATAGACAGTGAATAGAAAGATGACTCTCTGTGAGTGGAATGACAGACCCCAGAACCCTGATGGTGGCTCCTGCTGCTGTTCTGCCTCCATATGTCTCCTGCTGCTAGAGGTAGCAGCAGTTGGTTCAGGACTCTGGCCCACTGAAGGAGTCGGGCGACTGGCCACTGCAGTTGTGAACCCACTGGCATCCACTTCCTCTGCCTTCCCGCTGAGCAACAGAGAACTGTGGCATGACTTGAGGTGCCTCACCATTGCAGTTGTGCCAAGATTGGCGAGCACCTGCCCACGCTTCACCACCTTATTGCACAGCATGCACTGCACCTCTCTGGGATCATCTGCCTGCACTGGCTTAAAATGATCCCAGACTGAGGTTTTCCCACCCCCCCTCCTGCCTTCTTGCCTGTCCCAGCAGACACACTGCTTCCAGCACTGCTGGGAGGGGGAGAACTTTGTGGCACTGGCGACACAGCTCTGGGAGGAGGGTCAGACATCACCTCAGCTACAGACATCTCCTCTGTGGCACTAGTGTCTGCCTCTTCCTTACTGTCCGCGATCACGGTGATGTCCCATGAAGGGGAGTACTGGGACCCTGAGGCTAGACTGCCCATGCCTGCCATGCTGCTGGCACTCTCCATGTGCCACCCTCTGTAGCTGCTAGTGCTGCTGCCATTGCTTCTCTCCCTACTGACATTGCCCAGGGATTGGGCCCTGCCTCTAGCAGACGGGGTGGGATCCACCAGCTCTGGACTGCTGGGGATCGCCTTGACAGTGGGGGACATTGGTGACCATGGAGGAGCATCAGAAGCAGCCTCAGCACTTGCTCCAGCACCACCAGCAGCAGAGACAGATGCAGCTTCAAGTCCTGCAGGTCTTCCAGTGCCCTGCGTGGTAGTGGAGGAGGGTACTGCCAGAAGGCGAAGCCGAGCCGCTGAAGCCTGTTGCCCTAAAGCAGGCCTGCTGAGTTTGGGGGGGGTGGGTGGTGGTGATGTGCTCTGCCTCTGGCTACTGCTGCTGCCTGCTGCTGCTCCCCTTGCACGGCCCCTCCCGCCTCTGGCATGTGCCCTATTGCCTCTCCTATGGGTAGCAGACCGGCCTCTCCTTCCCTTCTCCATTTCTCCCACCAAAATAATTTTTTTATACATTTTATCTAATATTATATATATATATATATATATATATATATATATATAAATCTACAGTAAAGCTAACTACTATTAACTATTCTAAATGCTATGAACTAAATGGATTAATAAGTACACAGGACTATTACAAACACTAAAACTAAATCACTAAACGCTATCTCTTTCACTAAGCTAACTCCCACAACTGTCTATCTATCTATCTATCTATCTATCTATCTATCTATCTATCTATCTGGGATGGGGGGGAAACACAAACAACACAAGGAGGGGTACAAAACTTAAATGAAACCTAAATCAATCTAATAATCCTACTCTAAATTAAAAAACAGGGGAAGGGAATCAGGGATGGAATGGGAGAGGGAAAGGATTCAATGGAGGGGGGAGGGAGGAAGGAAGATTGAAC
>QEPC01004757.1:708572-728947 GCA_003113815.1 Sphenodon punctatus
ACGCAGGGCACTGGAAGGCCTGCAGGACTTGAGGCTGCGTCTGTCTCTGCTGGTGCTGGAGCAGGTGCTGCTGCTTCCAATGTTCCTACAGGGCTACCAATGTCCCTGGCATTCTGTACCCTGGCAACCCACTGTCTGCTTCTGATAGTGCCAATGGCCCCCAGGCCTATATGCTTTCTGTGCCAAGGGTTCTGTACCCTGGAAACCCCACTGTCTGCTGCTGCCAATGGCCCCCAGGCCTATATGCTGTCTGTGCCAAGGGTTCTGTACCAGAGGTTGCCACCAAGCTCAAAGCCTGCCTCAGCCCACCTTCCTGCCTCTCATACCAAAGTGCCTGTCTGCCCACGCAGTTGCTGCTGAGAGAGAGAAATATGAGAGAGAGAGAGAGAGAAAGTCTCCCCACTGCTAGAAGGAGAGAAAGTCTCCCCACTGCTAGAAGGAGAGACAGACACGATCCCACTCAAGCTGTCACCTGCACTATATGGCCAGAGAGAGAGAGAGAGAGATTGAGAGAGAGAGAGAGAGAGAGAGAGAGGATCCCCGCTAGAACGAGAATGATGGGGTGGAGGGGAGGCCAACTCAAGCTGCCACCTGTCAGAACCAGGAAGAACTCCCATCTGTGTCCAATGCCCACATCCAGTAGCAGCAAAACCATACCAGTATGAGATGGAATATAACAAAACATGGAACGTATTATGTGCCTCCCTGTGTGCGTTTCTATACCTACCTATCACACGATTAAATGAAGTGTGCCCAACCATGCACTACTTCTAGGGACATAATTCAGCTCCCATAGGCTGTCATTCCACTGTACCTGAAGCAGTCAGGGCTGCCCATCCCACGAACCATCAATGAGATTCTGGGACCATCATTCCAGTCACAGGGGCCTGTCATTCCATTCTGTGTGATGCCGCTGCTTGTGCCTGACTGGCTAGCAGCCACCGTCGCCCACCTGCAAGCCTGCCCCCCACCAGCCTACTCCTCCACACCCACCCATGGATGCCCACTGCCATAAGAGCCTGTCTTTCTTTCTCTCTGGCACACCCACACAGACACAAGCCCTGCCCCTCCTGGGGGGGCTGTCTGCAAGTTGAGACTCTGATGGTGGCACATATTGGGGCTAATACACTAACGCTACATCTGATGCTGCTTTCAGGTAGGGATCTGGCACAGACAAGCTGTATATACAATGAGATTCTGCCACCTGCCAAAACTTCAGCACAGAGGGATAAAAGATTGGGCAGTTGAAACAAAGTTCGTAACAACAAAACAAATATAACTTTTAATAAAACCTTATAAACAACAATGAACATTTTTAGCTGTAAGAAAGGGGAGGAGGTCTGCTACAGGTAAGGAAGGTGAGGGAGGCAGTGTGACATATAGATCCTGATTTCTGATAATGATAACTTTGATCTCTGCTTTTTTTTTGTACAATTGTGTCTGTCGCTTTGTATTTGTTGTTTTGTGTGACGGCTTGTCTACACACTTAAATAAAATAAAATATTATTATAACAATGAACATTCAACAACAGTATAAAACCAAAACCAAACGTATATAAAAAGAAAGGAAACTTAACTTTTAACCTGGGGGTTTAGTTTTTGTTGGACCAGTCCCCCGGAACTTGGGGGAAAGGCAAAAGCTGGGGCGCAGCACAGGACTGAGGGGGGCACCCTGTGCTCCAGCATTTTGTACCCGTGGGCCAAGGCGAAGTCCACGGCCCCCACCATGGCTGCATGCCCCCTAGAGAGTGACTGGTGGTACAGTTCCAACTTCTCCATCTCGGCAGAGATGTACTGGGAGTATGCCTCCACCTGCTTTTTCTCGAGTTAGAACTCCTGGAACTGTTCCACCAGGCGGTTCTCCATCATGGCTGCATGCAGCCATAGGCCCTGTATAAAGTGGCGAGTAGGCCTCTCCACATCGGCCCGAAAAGCCTTCACCACTGCAGACTCCCGGGGCCTGGGGAACTCCACATCGGAGCCGGAGGAGGGAGAAGGGCTTATATGGCATTGCCATGTCTTTTGGGTTGCCTTTCCCCCCCTTCATCTGGCACTAGGGATGGGCGAACAGAACGCGGTTCAGATGTTCGGTCGTTCGGTTTGAAACCCGAGTTCGGGTTCGATGGTTCGGTTCAACCTAGTTTGGTTTGGCCGAACTTGGCCGAACATTCAAAAATAGCGAAACAGAAACCAAACAGAAACTGAAGCCGAAACAGAAACCTAATTTTCGGCCTTGGAAAGACATTTTTCCTGCCTCCGACCTCATCCGAACTCGTCCAAACACGACCAAACTGTTCGGTAGTTCGAGAGCTCAGTTCGGACGTTCAGTTCGGATGTCCAAACAGACCAAGTTCGGTCCGAACTCTGAACATCCAAACTGCGTTCGCCCATCCCTATCTGGCACTGATGCTCCACCGCAGCCACACCAGACTCCTGCCGCTTCACCTTCTCGCTGTGCAGCTTCTCGATGTGGCAGATTAGGCCAGATGTGGTCCCCTCCCTGGCTAGTCTGAATTTTTTGCTGCATATCTAAAGAACATATAAAGATAGTAACATAAGAAGTGACATACTGTGTCAGACCAATAGTCTGTCAAGTCCTGCTTGCATTCTGTCTCCACAAGTGGGTGGGTGGCCATTTGGCCAATCTCTCTCTGCCGGTGACTTCTGTTCCTAACAGGTCATAGGCAGGGCCCCGAGGGATCCGCGGGTCTGCAAATCGCAGATTTCCCGCTGAATTCCCCTCCCCCCGCGGAATCTCCTGCCCCGCTTACCCCAGCGCAGAATTTCCAGCCTGCGCTGCGGGGACGCGGGGCAGGAGATTCTACGGGGGAAGGGGAATGAACAAACCCTCGGGGCTTCCCCTCCCCAGCCTCCCCATTTGCCAGGGCCCTTTAATTTGCTTACCAGGGATGGCAGCAGCAGCTGCTCCGTCCAGCACGCTCTTTTCCTGCTCGCACTTCCTGGCCCCTCCCGACGGGGCTCTCAGGGCGACGCAGCCAGATGACGTCATCTGGCTGCGTCGCCCTGAGAGGCCCCGTCGGGAGGGGCCAGGAAGTACGAGCAGGAAAAGAGCGCGCTGGACGGAGCAGCTGCTGCTGCCATCCCTGGTAAGAAAATCCTTTTGGGGTTTTTTTGGGGGGTGGGATTCAAGCACGCCCCAGCAGCTGGGGAGGGCAAGCCCCGGCAGCTGGGGAGGGGAGGCCCTGAGGGTTTACCAGTGCGGGGGGAGGAGGAGGCAAACCAAGCCCCCCCCCGCATGGTAAATCGCGCCGAGGCGCAGAATTGGCCCCTGACTCCCGCGGAATTTAAAAAAAAATTCCGCGGAAGAATCGGGGCCCTGGTCATAGGGCAATCCATTCCCTGTAGTTCCAGCCCCCGTTCCTTACCATGCACATGGTGTACGTGTCACCCTTCACAAACTAACCTCTAGACATCAGATCTTCTCCACCAACTGTCTGGGGGTGGCACTAGCGAGTCTGACCTCCACCTTGATGATCTGCACCTGACACCAGCAGCAACAGATTCCTCATCACCCTCTCTGAAACAGGAACACATAAACAAGTAGTTAGTTAACAAAACCTAAGTAATATCATGCATTTATGATGATGCCTCTAGTCCCCCCTCCTTGGGGTGCTAGGCATGGCAACCAGAGACAGTGACTCTGGCTGGCTGGCATGTGCAAATCCTGCCCTTCTTTGGGTGCTGGGGAGGGATGGCAATGGGGAGTCCCTGACTGGCTGGCACATGCAAATCCTGCCTTTCTTTGGGTGCCGGGAAGGGATGGCAATGGAGAGACCATGGCTGACTGGCACGTGAAAATCCTGCCCTTGTTTGGGGGGGTGTGGGGATGGCAACTGGAGAGTGGAGACACTTGCTAGCCTGGCACATATTTGGGTGGTGGTGCTCGTGCTCGTGCCTGACTGCTGGAAGAGACCACCACACTACAGTACCCTCTCTCTCTGTGGCAGACATCCGCTGTTTGTGCCTGACTGATGCCCACCACCCATGCACCCACCCGCACGCCAGTGAGCTCACTCTAACGGATAGTATTCTTCTTGTCCTCAAAGTAAAAAACAGTTTAGAAACCTGGCAGGAGTGGCAGCACCTCCTGTGCCCAGCAGCTCTTGTTCCTCCTCCACCACCGAAGGTCCAGCAGCAGCGGCAGGAACCTCTTCCTCCACCACTGGATCTGCCACCTTGGCCTTTCCCCAGGCCCGGCATTTAGTCACCTTCTTCATTTTTATTTTTTTTAAACAATAACTCGTCAACACCAACAGTCACCCACCAACAGTCTCCAACCAGTCAAACCAACAGTCAAACCGAAACCATCACACAGTCCAACACAAACACAGCAAAAACATGCCAAACACCCAGCCAGTCACAAAACACACACTCTCTTGCTACACTGCTCTGCAGGCACTTGAATTTCCGGTTTCCAGCGTGATCATGGGATCATGCAATACCTTTTTCCGAATGCCCGAACCGAACTCCACCGAACCAAACTATCGAACCCAAACTCGGCGACCAAACTGAACTACCGGACTGAACCGGACCGAACCAAACGACCGAACCTGAACTGCGATCTGTTTGCACATCCCTAGTATTTGGTACTCAGTCCAATACTTGGACTAACATATGGGGCTTTTCCTGCCCTTATACAAGGTGATTCACTACTCAGAAAATACTCAGCACTCAGTTTTATTTTACCCAGTGTTTTACTGAATACTGAATATTCATCCGAGTTTCTGAGGACTGGCCGAACAATTGGAGCCAGTCCTTGGAAATACAGAAATACTCATCAATAAAAATTTTACTCTTCCTTTCAATCCCACTTTTGCCCCATCGCAGAGACTCCCATTTTATTTTCTGGACTGGTGGAGGGATTTTTGAGTTCATCTTCTAAAGCAGTGGTTCCCCAAATTTTGCTTCTGTTACCCCATTTTGAGACTAATAAATATATTTCTGCAAGCCCATATACCAACAAAGACACACAAAGTCTATCAAATATATGTGGGGCTGTGACCTTATTGAAAAATGGCATGACCCACAGTTTGGGCATCTCTGTCTCTAAAGCTTGGTAAGAAAATGAAAACTGGAAAATTGATTCTTCCATTTAACTTGTGACTGTGAAGTAGAATGTGGGCTGAATGGGCACAATTAAAGCTGGGGAAATCGTGAACAATGCAATATTCCTTCAACACAATTGTGTGTGTTTTCTTGAACTTATTAATGAGTAAAATTTATTGGATATATAAATCTTTAGTCTATGGCCTGCTCATGACAAGTTCCATTGCAAGAAGCATTCAGTACAGGAACCTCAAGCTGTTTAGAGGATCCAATTTAGGCTACATACCATGTTTCTAGGCCCTGAGTTGAGTCCAGAGTCAAAAGCTTCAGTGTGCTCACTGTGCAAAGCCTTGGGTCCTTCTGGACTTCTCACTTTTATGAAGACTCAGTTAACAATGACTGCTAAAAACACAAGACTGACATAGTGACTCATTTTACTTTGTGTCTTCCAGGTTTCATTAGTACAGTTCCTGGTACTTTGGAATTAATATGCAAGCATTGATAGTTAGGGCTGTAGCGGAATGTCGCAGCAGTAGCTATTTCTGCCAGAAACAGCGTTTCCGCAATTAGTGGTACGGCATGGCAGAGGCTTTCATTCCTCTAGTTTAATTCCGCTACTTCCGCAGTTCTGCTAATTTCATTCCGCTACTTCCACAGGCTTCGCAAAATAGTGGAAACATGACATTTTCGCTACTTCAGCCATTCCGCCAGCATCACAAAATAGCAGAACAGTGATTTTCCGACAGTTTCCGCAATTTTTCCGCAATTCTGCAATTTGCGGAATGCCGGCGGAATTAGCGGAATATCCACAGAAAAGCCGTGGTGTGGTGTAGGCAATTCCGAAATGGCGGAAAGGAAGCACGGCACGGTAACAGCTGCTGCTGCATCAGCCCTACTGGTAGTCCACCTGCCGCTCAACATCACTATGCAAAAACAAATGCATCATCCAAGTGGTTGTCACACACACTGCCCTGACAACCAACAGAGTACCAAATCCACTTCAAAGTTATGCTGCTAACCTCCAGACTTTTCACGGGGTTGCATCAGAACCATCTGAGCAAACCCTCTGTGTGTGTTCTTATTCTATCATGGTGCAGCCTAGATCAGGAGGACTATAGGGATTGAAATACTAGATCAGGTCCCTTTTCTATTTTCTGTTCGAAGGCTTTCTTTTTGCACCAAATCTGAGGTTTGTGCAGACCACTGCTCTAAAGATGGATGCCGCCTAGCCTACTTGCTTTAGAGCAAAGGTTCCTAGGCTTTGAGTAGGGCCACCCTATTTGTGGATGGGGGTCATGATTCCAATTGACATTTGATATGCTTTGCATATCTGTGTTGCTGTCTTGGGTAATACACAGGTCTCATAATAGGGTCATGTGCAAACATTTTGGGACACCGTAGCTCTAGAGTGCAGGATAAAGGGGAAAAAAATGAATTTAAGTAAATAAATTAGGGCTGAAACAAGCATCTAAATTGCTGGTGGTGAGAATTTTCACCATATCGGGCTGTTCTGCTGGGCATTTGGCGGGGGAGATGGGTTTTAGGGTGGGGGGTTGTGGGTTAGGGTGGGGGGAGGGAGATCTATTTTTTTTGCTCTTTTATTGTGCTTTTTCTGTTGTTTGATTGTTTTTATGTATAAGCCGCCCCGAGCTGCCTGGAGCAGGAGGGGCAGGATAATAAAATGTGTTAAATAAATAAATAAATAAAAATAAATATCAGGACTGTTTCCTGATACCATTACAATTTTGTCATTCTCACAATTCCATGAGAAACCATCCTAATTACTGACTTTCCGCTTACTGTTTACCACACACCAAGTGCCGTTCATTTACTGCTTCCTGCACTGCCGAAGGTACCGTTTTACATCCAGGTTTGTTGTTTCTGCATTTCTGAACCAATCATGGTGTGAATAGCCCATCCATTAACTTCCCCCAGTACCCCTTAACTTACACTTGAATGCCTCCAATCATGTTCCCTTTCTTTTGATCAATCTGCAACTGGATTGGTCAAAGCAATGACCATCCCAAGCCATTTGGAAAATTAAGTTAAATTGATTTTTACTAATCTACAACTGGATTGGAGATTAGTAATGGACTCTGTGTACCAGCCAATGAGTGACAAGAAAGTAAAAGAGAAAATGGAGTGCACGAAATGTGGTCGATCAGTACTACCTCTTGGGATTTGAAATGAACAGCAAAGCAGTAAGTAGATGGCAAAGCAGTGAATTAAGAAATGAAATGTAAGTCAAGACTAGGGCTGAAATGAGGGGGGGAATTCTCATGAGTAATTTGCAAGAATTGAGATGGGGGCAAGAACTCGGGTGTTCTTGCCCCCCCTCTTGAGTTCTCACGCATTACTCAAGGGGTGGGTTGCACTCGGGGGGCGGGGCTGAATGGGAGCTGGAGGTGAGCAGGGGACAAAGACAAGCCCCCTGAGTATCTCTGGCCCCTGCCTGGCCTCCACATCTGGGGGGAAGGGAAAGTTTGGGCAGGGGCAGGAGTGTATTTACCAGCCGGTGAGGGGGTCCTGACCTCCCTGTGGTGCTCTGTGTGGTGCTGGGCCCCTTCCTGGGTGTTGAATTCAAAAGAAAAAAAAAACCACAGCTGGAGCATGCTCAGAGCACTGATTGGCTCTGCATGACCTTTTTAAAGATGGCGTCCGCAGGGCTAAGCAGCTCTTCTGAGCATGTGTGACCCTGCGGCTGCCATCTTTGAAAAGGGCACATAGAACTGAGCATGCTCAGAAGAGCTGCTCAGCCCTACAGCTGCCATCTTTAAAAAGGGTATGCAGAGCCAAGCAGCGCTCTGAGCATGCTTCAGCTGTGGGGTGGGGTGAGAGTTTCTTTTAAACTAAAGACCCAGGAAGGGGCCCAGCATGTCGTGGAGCACCGTGGGGGGTCAGGACCACCTCAGATGGTAAGTAAACCCCTGCCCTACCCTACCTGAACTTTCTCTTCCTCTCCAGGTGGGGATGCTGGGCAGGGTGGGGTAGAGGTACTCAGGGGGCTTGTCTTTGCCCCCTGCTCACCTCCAGCTCCCATGTCGGCCCCCCTGCCTGCAACCCCTGCCCTCTCGAATTCTCACCAGCTCTCAACGAGAAGAGGGGGGTTTCTCGGCTAGGCTCAGTTCGAGGCGAAATGGGAACACACACACCCCCTTCTTGCCGAGAGCCGGCGAGACAATCGAGCTGAGTTTCAGCCCTAGCCAAGACATTACTGAGTACCAAGAAGTTCTCAATTCAACTGAACCAGGATTTTGACAAGATGTCCCTTTTTGGTAAAATCTTGTTTCAGCCCCAAAATAAATATAGATGAAAAATTAAATCATTTCAGGGAGCATTCTTCTTGCAGACCTAGCATGTCCTAAGGCTAATACCTATTATACCACATTGTTATAACCCACTGTTTGCTTCAGAGCTCTTTCACTTCTTTGATGCCTCTTTTAATATTACTGCATAAGTTGTAAAACCCAGGACTTCCCAACAGTGGCTGTCTCACACCTGGTTAATAAATCAGATCTTCACATTAAAGAGGAAGAAAAAAATATGAGCCTAAAATGCTTGCACAAATATGAAGTAATTTTATTTTTTCAAACTGTATTTCCATGTGGAAAATGCAATAATTATGTCAATGTTTACCCATCAACCTGATGTACTTGAGATAACTGCATAAGATAAACATCTGGGTTTAAATCTGGAAGCAGCTTTTCAAGGGTTAAGTAACCTGGAACAGACCTTGGGTAAAAACAGATGTGACAGCGGCCCGCTGCGGTCTGGTGTGACCCATTTTGCACCAGACTACACCTGCACCTGTGTGCAGGCACCACCAGATGTTGGCCTGGGATTACCCCAGGCTGTGTGGGCAGCTAGCCTGGGCTCTCACCCCCGGACTATGTCCAGGTCACAGTCCAGGCTAAGGTCCACCAAATCAGGCCAAAGCAGGTCACAGTAACTATCACATCTGCTGTGGTCCAGCAGACAAGGCCTGGATCATGTCCACCAGGGCTAGCCACCATGGCTGACCATCACTGCCCATCATGATGGGAGGCAGGGTGCTGGGCACAGTGCGAGGCCAGCCAGCTGCACATTCGTATGTCTCCCCACCCTCCCTGGCAGCCCAGTCGCAGGCTCTTTGTTGTGTGGCCTGACCCAGTCTGGACCATGTCCACCTCAGCTTCCCAGCCCATATTGGGCTGTTACTGTGCACCCATCTTGTCTGTTTCCACCCATTGTGGCAGAAGTTTTCAGGGAATTCAGTAAGACAGTTCCTATTAACTGAAACAGTTCCTATTAACTAAAAACCTAAGTGGATTGAAAATCATAATCCCTAACACCAAAATCACAATCTCCAAACTCAGAGGACACTTAACAGTGACATCTTCACTAAGGGCCACCATAGAAGACCGCTTTTGGGCCGCTTTTACATGAGGCGCTTAGAAGTACCTCTGCAATCCCATGTTGAAGAGGAAAGCAGCATGGGGAGTGTGTACACAGTCCCCATGCTACAGGAAGTGATGTGCCGCCCATTCTCTTCAGTGGTGGTGGCTGCAGATACAGGACTTTCAAGAGGCTGAGTTCTGTAGACTTCAATTTTCAGGTCTATAGAACGCGACCTCTTGAAAGTCCCGCATCTGTAATTGCTGCCGCTGAAGAGAACAGGCAGGACATCACTTCTGGTAGTGCAGGGAGCATGTAAACAGTAAACACTCCGTGTGAGGCTTTCCTTTTGAATATGGGGCTGCAGAGGCGCTTCTAAGTGGTGCGCCTCATTTAAAAGCGGCCAATAACTGTGAAAACATCACTTAAAATAGCACCATACAGGTTTTTATTCTATTACAGAATTATCCAGCCCTTCACTAATTAGAGAGACCAATTCTTATTTTTGGTGGTCTGGTTGTGGGTGGTTACTATCTGACAAGTTTCATCATCTTACAAAACACTGGGAAGAGGATTTTAAAATATTAAATATAACATAATTAAGTCTTATGAATTAAAGAAGTTCACTCTAACAGCAGAATGGAATGGTTGGTTATTTTCCAAAAGCCTATCCACAGTGCAGAAGACAGTTGTCTTCAAAAAAGCAGCTTTGCATATTTTTAGCTGATGGAGCATTCTGGTTGGCAGAACATTCCTTAATGCTTTAGAATAATATTGAAGTAATTATATAGCACAATACAATGAAACAGGATAATTGTCCTCAAATGTATGTGGCAACAGTTTGAAGAGAATTAAGTTATTTAAGCCAGAGGGAAAGTTATAATTTCAGGGAGAGCATTTGCAGACATGTTTGAAGACAGACAAAAGGACAATTAATTGATTAGCCAAAATATATTTTTATGATAATCATAATTTTCCTGAGAGATGCTATCACAGATGATGTCTATTTTTATTTTGTGAAATGGAAAAGCCACACGAAATAGGGTGGACCTGATCCCCCATCCACCCCGGGGCGGGCAATTGCAGCTACCACACTTTGGGCTGGCGAGGAGAGCAGGCTATACAATTTCCACTCCCTCAGCCATCACCAGCCCCTGCATGTCACAGGTCAGGCTGAGGAGCTGGTCACATGGACTGGATGCCCAGACTCCTGCTGTACTGCAGGATCAGGCCTGCTGCGGCTAGACAACTGATAGGGGAGAAGAGGCGTGCGCACACTCCTCCCGCCCACCCAACAGCAGATTGGGGGAGGGGTTCCCTAGAGCCCCACCTCTCCCAATCAGCTGTTGGGTGGATGGAGAAGTGTGTATGCTCTTCCAGGGCCCTCTCCCTCAATCAGCTGTTGGGCGGGTGGGAAGAGTGTGTAGGGGCTCCCCTCCTCCCAGTCAGCTGTTAGGGGAGTGGGAAGAGTGCACTCCTCTGGGCCTGATCCTCAGAACCACCTCATGGCAGATCTGCATGGGTCAGCCACATGTGAGGTGGCCCATTAACACACTTTGGGCAGTGTTATCCCACTTGGGGCAACGTTACTACAAAATGTGTCGCTGGCCTTTTCCAACAGTTGCATCACATAGCAGCCAGCTGCCTGTCCCCAGACGGGACTGGGTGAATATCTGGCAGCAGCTGGCCATTAGGTTTGAATCGTTCTTGCTAAAATCTTGTGAGAATCAGGAATCATTACAGACATGGTGTAAGGATCCCTTCTTTATGAATGGATATTTATGTTTTAACTTACTAGGGAAATCTTTATCTAATGGAGGGCGAACAAGAGCTGGCCTTCTTACTATGATTTCCCTTAATATGAAGGTCCAAATTCAAGAGTTGGCACCCTACCTGGATAATGATATAGCTTTGGCAGTTGGAATTCTTTGGCTAGACAGTATCTCTTGGATATTGGTGAATATATATATATGCCCCCTTGAATTAGGAAGCGGTCTCCTAACAATTGGGAGCTGTTGTTTTCATATATAGAGAATCTTTTGAGTAAATACCCATCTGATAATATCCTGTTAGCAGGCAATTTCAGCACCTGAATGGGAGGTTTGAACTGGAAAGATGAAGATTTTATAGCTGTTAATGAGATGGGGGTGGGGGTTGGGGTGTCCATCCCCGTGTTTCTTGGATGTAGCTGTCAATGAGTATGGTAAAAATCTATATTAATTATTGGTGACTTTGAATTTAAGGTTTGTGAATAACACGTTTCGGTCTCCAATGTCAAGTAATATGATATATCACTCTGTCAAAGGGTCTAGTGTGATAAACTACTTTTTGGTTGAACCTCAATGTTGGCGTAATCTAGTGAATGTTATGGTTCTGGATAGGATTTATTTATTTATTCAAATGTATATCCCGCCCCTCCTGCCCAAAGGCAGCTCTGGGCGGCGAACAACATGCACAAAAAAAATTCAACAATAAAACATTTAAAAATAAATCTACAAATTTTAAAACAAGTAATAAAAACACACCCTCATGAGAGTGATCATGCCCCACTCCATCTCGATATTAGTTGGGATGTTTCAGACATGTGTCTGAATTCTGAATGTGGGTTGGGGAAAGATCTGCCTGGGATGGGTCCTAAATTTCCACTTACTATGGTAAACAAGCAACTTAGGGGGGATGCGAGACTGGTTGAAGAATAATGTCACATTCCAGTATCTGAAGAATTGGCTAGTAAAAGGAAAAAGCTTTGGGATTCTACCAGTCCTGAAGATACTTTGACTGGTATGCAGGATATAGTTGAGGTTTTGAATCCGGTTTTATAGAGAGGTAAAAATATATTTGAACAATCAGCCAGTTAAAGGAACTCCTTGGTTTGGCAATGACTGTAAGATTTGGGAAAGTGACTTGTATAGGAAGGTTAGAGATGCTAAGGTGTATGAATTATACTCTGGTAAAGAGATTGTAGCATATAGAAGGATGTATAAAATAATGATTAAAAAAAAGAAAAAAGAACATATGTGGCACATAAGTGGAATAATTTACAAATTGTTGTTTCCAAGGGAGATAATAGAGTATTTTGGAGTACGGTAGCCAATGGCTCCTTGAATGATAGAACTGGGTTACATTCACATATTCCTGCAGAAGTATGGGTAGTCTTTTATGAAAAGCTGTATACAGCTGTGGAAAAGGGGAGGGCTTTGCCAAATTTCCCAATGGATATGCAATTATTTTGCAATAGTCCTGCATACGTAATTACTAGGGCTGAACCAAATCGTACTTCTGGGTATTCAGACCAATTTCTGAAGTTCTGAATAGTCGGTCTGAGTACTTGGAAGCAATTTGGTGTTCTTGCCGAAGCTTCAGACTTCAGAGACTGAAGCACAGAATGTCAGAAAACTTCAGAAACTCTGGAAAACATCAGCACCACCTTGGTACCTAGGGATGGGCGAACAGAACACGGTTCGGATGTTCAGCCGTTTGGTTTGAAACCCGAGTTTGGGTTCAATGGTTCGGTTCAGTCGAGTTCGGTTTGGCTGAACTTGGCCGAACATTCAAAAATAGCAAAACTGAAACAAAATCGAAACCAAAACCTAATTTTTGGCCCTGGAAAGACGTTTTTCCTGCCCCCAAACTCATCCGAACACGACCAAACTGTTTGGTCATTCGAGAGTTGGGTTCGGACGTTCAGTTCAGACGTCCGTAGGTGTTTCCATGTGCAGCAGCTGCAGTTGTTTAACTGCCTAGCCAATCAGGGTGTGCACAATGTGCACAACAACACATCCACCCCCATCCTCCCTCCTTTAATTGCCTAACTAATCAGGGTGCATAACAACACTCTGCAGCCCCTCCCCCCCCCCTTACAGTATAAAAGGGGCTGCAATGCAGCAGTCTCTTTGTGGTGCGGGAGGGAGAGGGAAGGAGTGGAGTTGCTGAGGAGGAACTGTTAAAAATAGGAAATAAAATATATATACATAGTACACACACAGAGACACATTGCACACACACTTGGGGAGGGAATACAGAGGGTAGGAATTTGGAGGGAATAGGTTGGGTGTATGTATATAGACAGATACTATAGTAGTACTTAGGTTTATAAATTAGATAGAAATTAGAATATAATTTGTTGTTATTAGGACATATAGTTAAGTTATAGGATAACATTATATATAGTCATAGTTTAGGAATAAGATAATAATATTTATAGTTTAGGACAGGGGTGAAGAAACTTTTCCATCCTGGGGACCAATTTGAAAGCTTGCACAAGAGATGTACTCAAGGAAAAGAGGGCCCAGATCATGGATCTGTGCCATGGAACTGTCCCCTATCCTTGTTTGCATGGCCCCATCCCTACTCCCTTCTCTGGAGCTCAGTTTTTCAGTGATTGGAGATAAGAACTAGATCCAGGGCCAGATCCAGGAACTGGAAAGGGGGCCACATAAAAACTGGTCACGGGCCACATTTGGCCCCCGGGCATGAGGTTCCCCACCCGTGGTTTAGGATATAGGAGTAGGATATCTATATTTTATTATATATATAGTCAGGGTTAGGTTAGACTAGACTGCAACATGTCAGAGAAGGAGACCAGGGCAGTGGATGAGTCTGAGGCACAGGTCTGGTGGTGGAGGAGGCTAGGGCAGGGCCTATGCCTGTTAGGTGACGGTGGTAGCACCAGCAGGCACTGAGGTCTGCAATGTGGGAGCACTTGTCCCAGCCCCAGGGAATGGCCCACATTTTAGCTCTGTGCTCTGTGTGGCATGGGAGACAAAGAAGCACCTCCGCCCTCCGTGGCCACCTTTCCAGGTCCCGTGGGAAAGTGCTGGAAAGGGGGAGAGAGCAGGCAGGTGGCAGGCAGCAGGGCCGGTGAGAAGGGCAAGCTGCGCCTGCCAGAAGAAGGAGGCCCTTGTCCTCCTGTCCTCCTCTCAGCAGCAGAAGTGGAGGAGGCTGACCCTGTGCAGGCTGAGGAGGAGTTGCCCCTGCCCCCAGAGCTGCATGGCCTGACTCATGGCATCAAGTCTGGGCGTGCAGCTTTGGACCAACTGTCGAAGGCACATTACTCCTTAATGGAGCAGCATCGTGACCTGGAACGTCATCAGACAGAGAATACAGCCTACTGCGCCTACATGAGGCAGACACAGCAGGCCAATGTCATGTTCCTCCAGACCCTGATGGAGCATGCCAGGGGGTAGCCTGGTGACTGGATGCTGCTCAGGCTGCTGGCATGCAGTTGCCCCAGCCCCCCCTCCCCCACCAGACATCCCACCAGTACTAGTACTGCCACCCAGGATTCTCCCCATCTCAGGGTTCCCCAAGGGATACCTGCCCCTGTTCCTGCTGGGGACCCTGGTGAGGGGTCTTCTGCTGCTCCTGTGGTGGATGTCAGTGCCTCCTCCCCCTCCTCCTCTGAGTCTGCCAGACAAATCAACGAGGACTGAGGGTTCCTTCAGTCTTTGCCCTCAGATGCTGTCTCATCTGACTTTGGGTTAGGTTAGGTTAGGTCAGATCGCATAGGTAGTTCTTAGTATTACTTTAGTAAAGGTGGCAGTAGTTAGATAGAATTAGATGTAGGTTAAGTGTTTGTTATAGTTGGGTAGGATAATTTATAAATAATTTTTTTTAAAAGAAACTCCCCGTATGGACTGGTACCTTGTCGTGTTTCCCTCTGTCCTGTACAGTCTCCAAAAACTCTTCATGGCATCATCATTAACAGAGGGGAAACCAAAGCCGGTCCCCCTGTCTTCCCCCCAGCACAGACTAGAGGTCCATCATCTTGCAATGCATTAGTCACTCTGGTTCAGCCATGCAACGTACAGAATTTCATTTGATATGCCACATGCAGCAGCTAGAGAGCACCCCTCTCTGGGCAGTCTGGGGAATTGTGTGATCTGATGAGAGTTATGCGACTTAAAATTCCTCTCTCCTCTGTAATGGGGCACCCACCCAGAAGCAGCATGCAACAGAGAAATGCATGCACTTAAGTATTACTGTCTACTGCCATGCCAGGCAGGGGCAGTGGGTGATCTTTTTGAAAGTATCCACTTATTCCTCCCCCCTCTATCAGTCACCTCACCATGGGGCACCACCAGGCTAGGAGCAACCAGCTAAGACTGAACTGATAAGAACATAAGAAGTGCCAGCAGCCATCCTGGGTCAGACCAATGGTCCATCGAGCCCAGCATCCTGTCTTGGACAGTGGCCAATCACCGGGGCCTGGGAGAAGCACCCAACAGGTCACCATGCTATCCATTCCCTGTGGGTCATCCCCAGGCTCCCGACAGTAAAGGGTTTTGTTCCCCAGTCCTAGCTGGCTAATAGCTGCTAATGGACCTATCTTCCAGAAACTTGTCCAAACCTCTTTTAAACTCAGCTATACTGCTAGCCTTGACCACCTCCTCTGGCAGTAAATTCTACAACCTAATTGTACGCTGAGTGAAAAAAATACTTTCTTTTGTTTGTTTTTACTCTGCCACCTGTGAGTTTCATGGAGTGTCCCCTAGTTTTAGTACTAGTTGAGAGGGTAAATAACCGTTCACTGTTTACAAGTTCCACACCACTCATGATTTTATAGACCTCTATCATATCTCCTCTCAGCTGTCTCTTTTCCAAGCTGAAGCGCCCCAACCTATCAAGCCTCTCCTCATACAGGTGCTGTTCCATACCCTGGATTATTGTTATTCCATTCCATTCCATTTTTATTTGTACCCCGCGCTCTCTCGCCACAGGCAACTCGAGGCGATTCACAACAAAATGAAAAACAAAACACAATAAGCATATACAGCTGGGTTTCAATCCCATGCAGGGGACCCAGTAAACAAAAAAAGCATCCCACCCTAATACAATATTCCAACAAGATACAATACAATAAATCAATACAGCTGGGTTTAACCCCACATGGGGCCCAGTAACAACAACCCCTCATCTTTACAGTCCATCCCTTCAATCAGAACAACAATTCCTCCCCTTCCCCCCAGGTTATTGCCCTTCTCTGTACCTTTTCTAGTTCTGCTATGTCTTTTTTGAGATGGGGTAACAAGAACTGCACACAATATTCAAGGTGCGGACCGTGCGGTCGCACCATTGATTTATATAGAGGCATTATGACATCCTCAGTTTTATTCTCTATTACCTTGCGAACAATTCCTAACATTCTGTTTGCTGTGGCACACTGGGCTGATGATTTCAGTTCATTCATCTGTAGTGTCTTCATCTGTCACAGATCCAATACAGAATTCTTCTTCAGAGTTGTCTGCATCATCATTCTCAAGTCCACTGTTAGCCTGAATCCTCTGTATCTTCTTGTGTCCTAGCTGCGCCTTGTTGCAGACTCTTGCAAAATGATTATACTGATTGCATGCATTGCAGCGTTTTCCAAAAGCTGGGCATTGCCTGAATCTGTGCTGGGTTCCACATTAGGTACATCTTTTTCACAGTCTGCTGCATGTGCTGGCACTTTGTTTCCTCCAAGCTTGGCTGTGCTATTAGAGGTGCTGAGTCTTGTTGCTTGCAAGCCCTTTTGCAGGTTTTGCAACATCTCTATGGCAACAGGGTCCTGTTGTCCCGCCAAAACTTGCATTCTTGTCTTTGTTGCTTCTGCAGCCTGGGACATTCGTATGGCTTTGTCTAGGGTAAGATCACAGTCCTCCAGGAACCTCTTTTGCAGTTTTATGTCTCTGGTTCCACTGACTATCTGATCTCTGATTATGGACTCTGCTAACTGCCCATAATTGCAGGTTGGACTCATCACCTTCAGATCTGTAATAAATTCTTCAAAAGATTCACCTTCTTTTTGAGTCCTGAGGTGAAACTTATATCTCTCAAAGGTTTCACATTTCTTCAGAGTGCAATATTCTTCAAACTTTCCGAATACAATTGCATAACTTGCCTTTTCTTGTGGAGTCAGCTGCATGCCTTTAAAGATGCTTTTATCTTCATGTCCTGCTAAGTTAAAAAAAATTGCAATTTGTTGAGTATATGGCTTCTTTTCCAGAGCTGCTGCCTCCAAGTAGATCTCCAGATCTTGCTTAAAGAACTGCCATGACTCTGCCACATTACCAGAGAGCTTGAGTTCCTTAGGAGCTTTAAGACGCCCCATGTCCTTTATTTCACTTGTTCCTTCCACACAATTCTTCCTTCTCGCTCTTTAAGTCTCAAGCCCCCTTCTTTGCGAGTACCCTTTTTTTTGAGGACCCCACTCCTGGCACCATGTGTTGAGCTTCCAGATTCTGACTCAGGAGACTTGTTGGTTAATTAACAAGAACATGTATTAACAAACAGTTGTGGGCCTAGTTCTTTAGGAAGGCTCTAAGAAAAGGTCTTAGCTCTCATTTCTGATGAAGCACCGCCCTCTGTCTTGATCCTTCCAGTATGACTAGGAGGCAATGGTAACAACATACACCTTTTAAAGACACAGTACACCATAATCTTATTGTTACCTAACTAGTAATTCAAGCACTGTCTCCATCTCAACAAGTGAGGCATGACTTCCCTTTGCTAAATTCATGCTGACTCTTTGCCATTAAGCCATGTTTATCAATATGCCCAGTGATTCTGTTCTTAATGATAGTTTCCACCATTTTTCCCAGCACAGACATCAAGCTTACCGGTCTGTAGTTTCCAGGATCACCTCTGGATCCCTTTTTAAATATTGGGTTACATTTGCCACCCTCCAGTTGTCAGGTACAGTGCCAGATGCCAATGTTAGGTTACAAATTACTACTAGCAGGTTTGCAATTTCACATTTGAGTTCCTTCAGAACTCTGGGGTGAATACCAACTGGCCCTGGTGATTTGTTTGTATTAATCTTGTCAATTTGCTCTAGAACCTCCTCCATGCTGATTTGTGACTGTTCATCCAATTCATCACCTACAAAGTAGGGTTCTGGCGTGGGTATCTCCCCAACATCCTCCGCAGTGAAGACCAAAGCAAAGAACTGTTTAGCTTCTCTGCAATGTCCTTGTCCTCCCTGAATGCCCCTTTTACTCCCTGGTCATCTAATGGCCCAACTGACTCCCTAGCAGGCTTCTTGCATCTGATATACTTTAAAAAGGTTTTATTATTTGTTTTTACCTCTTTAGCAAGTCTCCTTTCAAATTCTTTGTTGGCCTGCCTTGTTAGCTCCTTACAGTTACATTGCCAATGTTTATGCTCCATTGTATTTTACTCATTGGGGCTAGCTTTCCATTTTTTTGAAGGATGCCTTTTTGGCTCCAATAGCCTCCTTTGTGTCTCCGTTTAGCCACAGTGGTAGCTGTCTGCTCTCCTTCTGCCAGGGAGTACTGCTGTGAGCAGGACCGAGAAAGAGTAAGTGGAAGGTTTGTTTTGGTGAGAGGTCTGTGTGTGCTTGTTGTCAGACAGACCGTGTGCTCTGGGGTGACTAGAGTGCTGAGAGCAGAGTGTTGCTTGACCTAGGCTTAACAATGGGGAGGAGCTAGCTGAGGGGAGGAGCTAGCTGAGTGCTGAGTGTTGCTTAATGATGGGGAGGAGCTAACTCCTGCTGACTCAGAGGCCAGGCCTCCAGAGTTCAGAAGGAGAGCAGACAGCAAAGGACTGAGGAGTTAGCGAACAGGCATAGCTAACAGGGGAGTTTGTCAGGGAGTTCGCTGTGGGAAGGAGCCATGGGTGGGACACCCTGGTGAGGTGAGTGTACGTGTGCAGGACAGTTAACTCATGTCCCATCGTACATAATCGCAAAACTAGTGCTAAGCCTAACGATCCCCCTAAATAAGATGCAGACAGCAGTCCAGCAGTGGGATGGGGGTCTTTTGCACTGAGTGTCACATGTATGACTATCTCCCTGTTGGAAGGAGGTCGTATGCATGCACCCGGTGCAAAGAGCTCCTAGCTCTCGGAGAATGTATACAGTCTCTGGAGGCTAGAGTGGCAGAGCTGGAGGAGCTGAGGCAGACAGAGAGGTTTATTGAGGAGTCCTTTGGGGACATAGTAGAACGGTCCCTCCTCCACTCCGGCAGCCCCTGTGCTGCTTTGGAGGGACAACGTCTCCAGGAAGGAGAGCATCAGACTGGAATGGTGGGAAGTGATCCTGTAGCTGGGACCTGCGTTCAAGGTGATGCGTTATCCTCTCGCACTGAGGATATTTCTCCAGAGGTGTGTGCCCAGAAGGGTAGGAATAGGACAGCTGTGGTAGTTGGGGATTCAATTATTAGGAATGTAGACAGCTGGGTTGCTGGTGACTGTGATGATAATGCTGCTTCCAATGCCACTCTGGGTAGGCAGCAGCAGTGAGTGATCTGATGATATGTTTCTCTCCCTCCCTCCTCTGAAATGGAGCACCAGAGCCAGAGTGACACACTTTTGAAATAAGCTCTACAGCAACCATGAATGAATTTTAAATTTAATTTCTAATTTTATTAATTTGGTTTTCTTAGAAAATGGCACACTAGGCCATCATTCCTAGGGATGGGCGAACAGATCGCGGTTCGGGTTCGGCCGTTCGGTTCGGCTGCGTTCGGTTCGTCCGTTCAGTTTGGATTTGTTCAGTTCGTTCGTTCGGTTCGTTCGCCGAGTTCGGGTTCGGATGTTCGGTTCGTTCGTCCGAACAGGCTGTTCGGTTAGGCCGTTCGGCTGTTCGGTTCGGCTGTTCGGCTGTTCCGTTCGGCCGTTCGGCCGTTCGGGAAGTGTTGTTATGGTTTTTTTGGGTTTTTTTATATTTCTTTTGGTTTTTTATTGGGTTTTCTTTTGTTCTTTATTTGCTTTTTTGGTTTTTATATGGGGTTTTCTTATTTTTTTTAATCTAATATTATATATATCTGTCTACACTAAATCTAACCGCTATTAACTATTCTAAATGTATGAAGTAAATGGATTATCTAATAAGTACACAGACCTACTCCTACAAACACTAAAACTAAATCACTAACGCTATCTCTATCACTAAGGTAACTCCTACAACTGTCTTCATCTATCTATCTATCCCCCCC
>QEPC01004757.1:755389-773696 GCA_003113815.1 Sphenodon punctatus
GGCCTCAGCGCCGGCTGTGGCTGCCGGCGTCAAAGATGCTCTAGGCCTTCCGGGGAACTTCCGGGTTTCCCCGGAAGGGCTAGAGCGTCTCTGACGCCAGCAGCCACAGCCGGCGCTGAGGCCGCTGGACCACCCGCCGCCACAGTCGGAGCTCCGCAAGGTAAGCAAGCACTGAACTTTAGTAGGGGTGATCCCTGGGGGGTTGGGGGGTTAAACCCCCCCCAGGGATCGTATACCGGATTTAATCCGGGAATCCGGTTTTTAGAGAACCGGTAACCGGTAAATCCGGTAGCCGGTAATGGGCCCGGGGTCCCACCTCTACTTACTACTACTACTGTTAATTATTCTTTCTTATGAAGGCCACTTTGAAAAATGCAATTATTCCCTCCCCACCCCACCAGTATGCAAGTCATGCATACACTATGGCCCGCAGTAAGTATGGTGCACCAGCTCAGTCTTCCCTATTCCACAGACAAGACTGTGCCTGGCCCTGGCAGTAGTCAATGGTGTCCAAAAGAAACCAGTTGTGCCAAACACCCACTCCCAGACACAGCCACCAAACCAGCATTGTTGCATATATGCGGCCCCCCCTGCTCTCATGTGAGGTCAGTCTGGAGGCCTGTGGTGGGTGAGTGAGCCAGAGCACACATGGACCTCCTTGCCCTCCCAGCAGCAGGCACATATTAACAACCAAGCAGTGCACAGAAAAACAAACTAGCAAGAGTTGGAACATTCGCTCAAGAAGACAAAATATTCACAACCTCCCTCCCCCGGGGGTGGGGACAGTTGGCAACCTCTTGGCATGGATTGGTGCGGCACTGGTAACTTGGGGAGACCAGGGATACAGGGAAACTCCTGGAGCCAGGCAGAGAGAGCCCTGTGGTTGGCTCATGGTGCTGCTGCCTGATTGCCAAGCTGAGCAAACCAAGCACCCCAGCTGGCCTGGCAGCACACAATTATCTTTTAAAAAAACCAGCCTAGCATGATACCCCTGCCTGGAGGCAGCCAGAGGACCCTTGGTAAAAGAAGACAACTTGAATCAACCACAGAGACTGCAAACAACTGTGATTCTGCACACCAAAAGCCAGCCACCAGCCCAGCAGACACCACGTTGGTTCTTCACACTCCTCCCTGGGACACCATGGCATGGAGGGAACATAACTCCTGGATCCTCTGGGTGGCTCATGGTGCTGCTATATGACTGCCAAGCCAATCAAGCAGCTGTACCCAGCATGCAATGTGCTCCAAGTGGAACCCATTTTTTATTTATTTTTTTAAAACATGGCATGCAACCCCCCCATGACCCAGCACTGGCCCTATACACAGGCAGGACAGGTCAAATGCTATGCCAGGAGCGCTCCCAGCCCAGTTCAGCCTAGCCAATTACTAACAGCAGTGTAGCAGCACACAGCCAAATTCTCCAGAGAATGGGATGGCTCTGGGACGTGTGTGCCAGTTTTGTTTTTTGGCACTTCTCTTTCTATTGGCTGCAGCCTTGTACCAACCAAACTAGCCATCTGGCCTGGCCAGCCAATTGATTCAAAATCTGCCCTACCCCATGACTTAACTGTCCCCTTCCATCCCCCCCCCCAATATGGCACTGTTTCCAGAATATTCTGGGAGTTTTATCGAGCCAGACCCAGGTGAGCAGGCACTTCTGAAGTTTTCCGAAGTTTCTGAATTTTTCCGGAGAATAGCTGCACTTTCCTGAACTTTGGAAAGAACAATTTCTGGGTCGAAGACCCCAAAATTCTGTGATTTCCAATAATTCCAAAGACTTTGTTTCAGCCCTAGTAATTACAGAAGCTGAGGTACAGGCATTAGTTAGGATTCAGAAGAAGGGTAAATCCCCATATTTGCTGTTGTTGTTGTTGTTTTGTTTGTTATTATTTTATTAGCATTTATATAGTGCCAGCGATGTACATGCTGCATTACAAAAAATAAGATTACCAGTGGAAACTTTTCAAACACACTTGGATTGGTGGGTTCCCATTCTTACACTTTGGTTTAATTGTATTATTGTTGCTGGCTCTTAGGGATGTGTGCACATGGTTCGGAAGTAGGGATGTGCGCACATGGTTTGGAAGTTCTGGGTTCGGCCTGAACTCGGGGTATTTGGACTGTTCGTGAACACCCCAAATCCGAACTGCCCGCGCCCGAACTGACCGAACAAAGTTTGTGTTCCAAACCGGTTCGGGCGGGGGTGCAGGGAGCAGGGAGGAACCCGGTTTTCCCTCCCACCTCCAGGCTGTGCGGTTGGAAGGGGCGCCAGGGAGCACTTCCCCTCCCACCCTGCCTAGCCTCGTAATTTATTTATTATTTTAACCTCCCACCCCAGGGATCACCCTACCTGGTGGTGCCGGGGCTCCGGCCCCAGGTCCAGCGGTGGCGGGTCCGAAGGTGGGTCTGAAGGTGGTGGTGCTGTGAAGCGCTTCAGGCCGCTACTAGGCCTTCCAGGTCAAACCGGAAGGCCTAGTAGCAGCCTGAATCACTCTGGAGCACTGTCTCCACCAGACCTGCCACCGCTGCCAGACCCCGACCTACACGGTGGTGCCGGGGCTCCAGCCCCGGGTCCAGCGGCAGCAGTGGTAGTGGCCACGGATCTGGTGGTGGCGGTGCTCAGGAGAACTTCAGACTGCTACTAGGCCTTCCTGTTTGACCCAGAAGGCCTAGTAGTGGCCTGAAGCTCTCCGGAGTGCCGCCACCTTTGGACCCACCACCAGACCCGGGGCTGGAGCCCCAGCACCACCAGGTAGGGCAATCCTTGGGGTGGGGAGGTTAAAAAAAATTACAAGGCTGGGCAGGGGGGGGGAGGTTCTCCCCGGCGCCCCTTCCACCCGTGCAGCCTGGAGGGGGGACAGAAAACCGCCCCCCCCACCCGAACAGGTTCGGCCCCCCCCCAAACCTGTTCAGTCAGAACAGGCCGAACCGAATGGTTTCTGCACATCCCTACTGGCTCTATTCCAGAATCATGGAAGGGGAATCTGATAGTTCCCATTTACAAAAAAGATTCACGTAATGACCCAAACTCCTATAGGCCAATCTCTCTTATAAATATAGTGGCTAAGCTCTTTGGGGGATATTTGCTGTTGCAGATTGTGGCCTGGATACAGGAAAATGATTAATTAAGAGAAGAACAAGCAGGGTTCAGATCAGGTTATGCCACTGTAGACCATCTATAGACCCTACAATATATTATACACAAATAAACTAAGGTTATGAAGTTCTTTCTGTACGTGGCTTTCATCGATTTGTCATAAGCATTTGATACAATTAATAGAGATCAACTCTGGTCTAAACTACGCTTAATGGGAATAGACTCCCAATTATTGAGACTTTTGATTCTGTATTATACAGATACATGGGCTTCTGTTCACTATGGAGGTGCAGGAGAAATGTCTTCAAGTTTTCTAACAAATAGGGGAGTTCGCCACGGTTGCATCTTCTCCCCCACACTATTTTAATCTATATGTGAATGATGTTATAATTGAAATGCAGAGGATGAATTTTCACCCCCCTAAGATTTTGGCTTCTCATATTGGGACGTTATTCTTTGTTGATGATACCATTCTTCTATGAAGAACTCCAATTGGGTTGCAAAGGGCCATGATAAATTTTGCCCAGCTATGCAATTTGAATAGATAAGTGTTATCAATTTTACCAAAACCAAAGTTGTTAGATTGGATAAACGTAGGAAAGAGTACTCTTGGTTAATTTTGAACCATAAGATTGAAGTGGTTAAATCTTTTCAACATCTGGGTGTGATTTTCTCATCTAACCATGGTTGGAAAGAGCATTTGACAGCAGCTAAATTGAAGTTAGTGTAATTTTTGTTTGCGATTAAAAAGTCCCATGATATGCATGCAGGAAGATCAGTGCCTGCAGCGCTTAGAGCATTTAAGGCCAAAGTAATAGCCCAGATTACCTATGGTGTGGAAATATGGGTTTTTTTGGCAGATGATACTGTAGAAATTCCACAGAACAAATTTTTGAGATCTCTATAGGGGCTCCCTTATTCAACCTCAGCAGTCTTTCTAAGGGGAGAAACTGGAATGGAGGCAATATTGCTGATTGTTGTTTAAAAGCTTCTGAAATACTGGTTTAAAATACTAACTTTTAGCCCTTCACACATTCTAAAAATGTGTTATCTCGAAGACCTGATGCGATCGCTGTCCCAATAACCACCATGGCTGATGTTTATTATAAATTCTCTTGACAGGGCTGGGTTTGGATTTTCTACCAACACAAATGTTACTGTGTTTTCTAGATTAGAAGAGGAATTGATTTATCAAAGACTGAATGATATTGCTTTGCAGGATGACTTTGCCATTATATGGGTCAGTCGAATAGCCCCTCTTTATGTCCATTGGAAGCCAGATGAGAGTATTGCGAGGTATTTTCACCTCAGATTGAAACAAAATTGTCATGTTAATCTAAGCAGACTACAGTTGGAGCAGATCACCTCTTCAATAGTGGTAGGCCATAGGTTGGGTAACCCTAGGGAAAATAGGATTTGTCCTTATGGGATGGAGATGGTTGAAGACTTGATCCATTATGTATTGGAGTGCTATTATTTTTGTGATGTTAGGAAAATCTTTCTTGTCCCCATTTTGTCACAAGTCTAGTTTTTTTCTAAGAAAGAGAAGCTAATATGGCTCTGTCAGCATAAGGATCATGATGTTATTAATAGATTGGCTGTCTTTATTAGCAGGGCCACAGTTATAAAAAAAAAATATCCTATAATGATTTTATGTAAACAATACATTTAAATTTGTACTTGTAGTATGGAAAGTCTTGGATGTATTTTTGTAATGATCCCCCCCTCCCATTTTTGGGATCTTGTATTGTATTTTAATTATTTTCTTTAATTTTATTGGTTATGGCGAAACCTAATGCCATGAATAAATACATACAGAATTGTTACAGAGGGTATTTTCAGACGTGACGGGGCCAGTATTGGCCCCGTCACGGAATCACCTATTGATTCCGCCAGGATCAAAACGGCATGGACAACAGATGTGCTGGCTGATCCCGGCAGGGAATCGAGGGAGGGGGCAGGGCTGCGCAGCTCAATGTGCGGCCACACAGCCCCACTCCCCCACGCTCCCCAGGCCACCCACCCTCTTGGAGGCGGGCGGGCGCCATGACCAATGCGGCCACAGTGCCCGCCCACCTCCCGGGGCATTGATCACGGCCCGGAATCAGTGGCGGGCACGGCAGCTGATTCCGGGCAGTGGTCAGGGGACAGACGTTATGATCCCACGCTCAACCACGGTGAATTCCCCGTGGTTGGGCGTGGGATCGTAACATCTGAAAATACCCATTGATCACAGGATGATTTCAGTAACACTTTGAGATCTCAGCCAAGAATTTTTCTTGATTTACCTTTTATCATGATTTGCCATTTACTGTGTACCTATTTACCGGGTACCTATTTACTGTGTACTGCATTCATCCTGGTTAAGTGGCCACCACAGCTGTTTTGCATGGTTTTGCGCAGTGCAGCCCTTTTTCAAGATGGCACCAGCAGCATTGCTGCCATTTTGCACATGTGCATTACCTGAATTTCTTTGTGGGGAGGAGGTTGTGTTTTTTTTTTAACCAGGCTTCAGTTGTTTTATTTGATGTTTATTTATTGATGGTTTTAATTGATGTTTATTTATTATGAATGTATTTTATATATTTGTTAAATACGTGTTGTTCACCGCCCCAAGCTGCCAGTAGGCACGAGGGAGCAGGTTATACATTGTGATGATAATAATAATAATAATAATAATAATAATAATAATAATAATAAATTAATACAAGGTAAGTAGTATGTGGTAAATTGGTATATGGTAAATAGTAAATAATCAAGAAAAATTCTCGAACAAGAATGTCAAGAACCAGGGGTTTTCTCAGTTATTGATTCTCTCTAAAATCGAGTTGAGAACCATGATTCACTGTGAGAATAGAGAGAAAACAGAGATAGAGATTCAGCCCTACCGGCCATATGATCCATTGGCCACATGAGATATTAACACTGCCCAATCTCATGTGATTTCACCCAAAGTAGTTCAGATGATATCTTTTATTGGACCAATTTCCATGGTAAGAATATTCAAGCTTTCAGACCAGGTAGACCCTTCCTTGGGCATGTAAGAAGTCAGAATTCAAAAAAAGCATACGTACCTGGGGTCCTGTGAAGCCTTGAAAGCTTCCATACTCTCACTGACAGAAGTTGGTTCAACAAAAGATATCATCTGAACTACTTACATCTCTTACAATTTGGACTAGCACAACAAGCAACTGCTCTCTCTCTCTCTCTCTCTCTTACTTTTATTTTGTACTTTAGATCGTAAACTTTAGATCATTACGTTTAGACCATAAACATTCTCAGAGTGCAACATTTAACATCAGGAATCTTGAAGGATAATACTTGAAATTTAAGTGGTAAACTTGTCTCTAAAGAAGTGGTCCTCTTAATCGTAGCAAAACTTTATTTTTATTTTTTGGAAAATAATTTAATGTAGTTATGGAGTGTCATCTGGTGATGGTAAGATGGATGAAATGGATGACACAATGCAATCCTGTGACCCTAACTTTCAGGCAGGACAATCTCTATGGCAGAAAGGGGTTTTAAAGTAATAATACAGTACACTATTTCCCTTCTTCAATGCAAAATACATAATATATTTTGAAATATTATTGCTAATCAAATCACTAATAATGTTTTTTGTCCTGTATAAAACACTCAAAGCAGGTCCTTATAAGTAAATTACAACAAGGAGAAAACAAGATGCACTGGGAATACCTGGAGGATCTGATTTTAATTTTTATTTGTATTTTTTAAATTATTATTTTAAATTTATATCCCGCCCCTCCTGCCCACGTTGCAGCCTGGGGCGGTGAACAACAATCAATAATTTTATTTATTTATTTATTTATTAAAAAACAATTAAAAATTACAATATGTACAAATTGATATGTATTTAATACATTAGGTATACTTTTGATTTAGTACTTTTAATCTAGTTGCCCCAAGGTGGCGTTTCTCACTTCCCCTCTTCATAGGACAAATGGGAAGGAAGTTAGTTGGAGCTGGCAAAAATGTTTTCTGCCTCCTAGTTCCTCAAAAAAAGTCAGAATGTGTTAATAAAGTTAGGATTGCTTTGCGGTTTTTTTAATCTGATGTGCAGGAGGCAAGGAATTCAGGTATTTCCCCTTTCCCCTCTATAGGCTAGAGAGAGGCATGAAACAAGTGCTAGCAGTAGCTAGTGTGTACTGCAGTGAGCAAGAGCTCCAATCGCTGCTTCCCCCATATTCCTTGCTAACAAACTGAAACAGGCAGAGTGAGAGGATGACAGATCATAAGTGTTGCAAACAGTGGTCCTGTGACTCATGCCAGGGCAAATATTTGACTGCCTGGGGGCCACGAAGGATCCAAGAAAACATACAGCTCAGCTGCAACATCTGCTTTTCCATCACATCTCTTCTGTTAAGCAGTATTCCACTAGCTGAATCAACAGCAAATCGTCCTCAAACTATTCCAGTATTGCACAATGATTATGTGGCTCATTTGTACTCGCATCAAAGACAACAGTGAGTTGAAATTTGGGAGCAATGCTGTCTGGCGATGTCAACAAACAGAGAAAATAACCCTCTTTTGCAACTGTAGGATTTCTTACTAAATGAATGATAAATTCCTATGAAATTTCAAATCCAAAATGCTCACTTCCTGTTTGCTGAAATATCTGCCTTATGTAAATTTAAGCCTGCAAAGTATGACAGATTGTATCAGAAATATAATTGTATCAGTTAGGCTCTCACTATAGATTGTATATCTGTTTAATAGGACCACTTAATTTGTTGTCATTACCTTGGCACAGAGGGGATAACTGACACCACTGTCAGATGGGACCTGAAAAGATTCTATCAGGAATCAAGGTTTCTCATATCTGAGCCACTTTTATTACGTCTATTGCTGGATTTGGAAGGACCTTGTCAAGGTATCAGTAATTGTTCCTAAAAATGAAATGAGAAGAATATTTTGTATCTAAGCAAAGTCTTATAAGGGCTTACTACTGTCCTTAGCTCTCTCCTCTCTTTCATCCATGTCTAACACCAGCATACCTCTCAACCCCTGAACTCTGAAATGAGGAAAAGCAGTTCTCAATCTGTGTATATGTATTTGCATATTTGCAATATGCAAATATGCAAATGCTATACATGTGTATTTGCATATTTTATTTATTTATTTATTTATTTATTAAATACATTTATTAGTCACACACACCCCACACACACCCCATGGCAATGGCTTCCCAGGGTGACGTACAATTCAATAAAAAAAACTTTCAAAAAAATAAAAAACATTTTAAAAAATCCAGCAATTTTAAAACCAAAACAGGGTTGGGATTAACAAATAAAAATAAAGGGAAGGGAAGAGATAAAACTAACCCCCCTTCCCCCCTCCTGCCCAAAGGCCTGGGCAAACAGCCAGGTTTTACAAGCCCGCTGGAATGTCAAAAGGCTTGGGGCCAGGTGAGTTTCCTCCGGGAGGGAATTCCAAAGACATGACCCAGCCACTGAGAATGCCCTCTCCATTGTGGCCCCCCACTTAACATGGGAACCTCCAAGAAGGCACCCCCAGCAGACTGAAGGAGCCGCTCTGGGACGCGGAGGGCGAGGCGGTCCCTGAGGTATGAGGGGCCCAGACTGTGAAGGGCTTTATAGATCAATACCAATATCTTGAACCTGGCTCGGCACGCTATTGGCAGCATATGTATATATATATATGCATTTGCATATGTATACATTATGCAAAATAGTCCATTGTATAAATATAATAGTCTCTCTCATAAGACAGACCTTTGTCCTGTCAGTTTTTATATCTAAGCTCTGTCACAGCACTTCCCTCAACTGCTTGACCTCTCACCTCCGTGCCAAGTGAGCTATACAATTTACAGAGCCACACTTGAATTTTTGAGTAATGCTAGATTTCTTAATACTGCTCCCAGAACTAAGTCTCAATGAGCAAAAAAAAGTCACATAAGGGAGCAAATGTCATTCTGCTTACAAAAGTCAAACCTCCATCGTGTTCTTGTTTTTCATCCAGTTTGCCTGAAAGATGACTATTTTCTACCCCTCACCAAAATGATCCTCTCTAGCAAATTTCACAGTGATAGGAGAAATCATCCTGATTCTATAATGAATAGAATGTTCATGATTTTAACACAGTAGGTGTTTTCTGTTGGATGCAGGACTAGCCACCTCTAGAGCTGCTCTGGGGGACGGGGGTGCACCACCACATTCAGCCACATTCAGCCCCACCTGGGTCTGTTTTAAATGGACCTGGCAGATACCGTGGTGTACAGTCTGCCTGTATGGTGCCCCCTTCTCCCACACTATGGTTGAAGGTGGGTCGCCCACGCCCAATGCTCTAGGTTGCTGCCCGCAGCTCTGTCAGTGGCGTAGCAAGGCTTTGGGGTGTGTGTGTGTGTCTGGAATCATTTCTCAATTAAGGGCCCCAGAAAGGCAAAAGGGCAGGGTCTTCCTAAGTGGCGGCCTTTCCAAGGCTTCCAGCCAGCCTTGGCCTCCCCCTGAAAAGGCTGTGTCTGGCTCCCAAACTGGCAACAACCCCACCAGCAAGGAAGTTTAAGAGTCAGTAGGGCCAGCACTCCACCCCTGCCCATTCTGAAAACATCCTTCTTGATGGAGCCCTTTGCAAGTGGCATGAGCACCACTAGAACATTTTCAGAGTCGGTTGGGGCAGAATGTTGGCCACGTTCCCTGCCCACCCACTCTGAAGATTTTCTAGAGGTGCTCAGGCAGTCTGCAAAGGGCCCCCCTAGAGCCTAGAGCCCAGGCTCAACTGAGTCCCCTCGCTCCATGGTAGCTACGCCCCCTGCTATATGTTGCTACCCAGAGCAACCCCTGGCAAAAAACAAGGCTGCAACAGCCATCTGCCAAGCAGACAAACTGCAGTTCCACCTCGGGGCGCTGATCTAGGTTTGGCTGACCTGCTCATGGATGTTCCGGAGCACCGCAAGTGGGGGCTGGTCCCAAGCAGGCAGCTCCTGCTCCACTTCTGCTCCGCCTCACCATCCGGTGGCCCACCTTTAGACAGACAGACCACTGACCCGGGGCTGAGGCGGAGCAGAACCGGGGATGCGGTCCGTCTGTTTACTCCCAGTGATGCAGCTGCCTTAACTATAGAGTGTATATAATATATTTATACACACATACATCATTTACCTCGGTGACTGCACTATTATTTCCCTCTGCTACCTCCTCTTTCCCTTTCTTTACCAAACACTGTACTGGCTGGGCTCTCACAAAGGCAATATGTCTCAAATATATTCAAAACACTTGACTCTCCAGGCTGATGTTCCAGAAGGGTGGAGTGCATACTTTGTCTCTTCAGCCAAACTTTGATATGCAGGTCACTAAAGTTGCCAGATAATATTGAGACACTGGAGCCGTCATCAAGGGAAATACCTATGATATGTGTATTATAATTTACAGCATAATTTTAAGACTGCATATTGGCATATATACAATGAAACACACACATTATTTTAGAAAAGGCCTAAAGCAGATGTTACTTTTTTTTTTTTTTTTAATTTTTACAGTACAGAACAGCTATGAATGTGCATAAGTATAGAATTGAGTAATGGTTTGGCAAAGGGAGTTAAGATGTATTTGGATATACAGTATTTTAAAAGAGAGAGGGAAAACAGTGAAGTCTGTTATCTTTTCCAAGCCCAGATATTTTGTGTTATGACACAGCAAGAGGCAGTGGTTCAACAGTATGAGACACCAATCTCTGCAAAAAGAATGCATGCGCTCACTAACACTCATCTCAGTGAATTTATCTTATCCTTCCCTAATAGTCTACTCAGTGGGTGTTTTCAGACGTTACGTGGTCCCAATTCACCACAGTGGATTCCCAGTGGTGGCGAGCCATCCAACCACCCTCCGTGGTCCAGGAAGGCCCCAAACAGATGTGACGGGACTGGGACCATGGCAGGGAATTGGACAGACAGACCACAGCCTGGGGCAGTGCAACAGACATGACACCAATTCCTGACTGTGGTCAATACACCCAGAAGGCTCTGGGGAGGGGTGGGAGGCAGACATGGCCGGCTGAGGGCAAAGGAAGCCAAAAGTGCCTACAGGGAACGCCCACACAAGGGAAACGGGAAGGGAGGGGGAGGAGGGAGAAGAGCCACAGAGGCAGCACACGCAGCAGGCACAGAGAAAATGAGGTCAAAGTGGAACACACAGTACAAACACACGCCCAGGCACATACACACCCATATGGGAAAGGCAGGGAAGGGGGAACACAGTGGGATGCACAAAACACAAACAGCACAATGGGAAAAGGGGGGAGGGGGGCCTGGACAGGGAGCAGGGGGGGAACTGGCCCAGGGGCAGGGCAGGACACAGGGAATGGCATCCAGAACCCCCACAACAGCGCAGCCTGCATGGGCACCCCCACAGCTATACAGGCAGTCCCGGAATGGGGGAACCCCTCCGGGGCAGAGCACAGGCACAGGGGGAGGTCACACAGACAGGGAGAGGCCTGGGAATGGTCCAGGAGGCTGTCAGGGACCCCATGTGCTGGTGATGGTGTGATGGATGAGACGGAGGCAAGATGGACCCAAAGAGCAGAGCAGCCGGTCCAACGCCCCCCCTCTGGAAGATGCCAGGAAGTGCAGTCTGGGGGCCCCAGAATCTCACAGACTCAGTCACAGAGTCACCCAAGGGGGGCAGGAGGGCACGGGCACAGCAGGCACCGAGGCCGGACTATGAAGGACAGCAGCACCCAGGGCGCTAGGAGCCGGCTCAGTAATCAGGACACAGCCACAGGAGAAGGCAGCCATGGAGGGGAACACCAGTTGCAGAGGCTGATGGGGGGGGCCTGCGGAGGGGTCCCGGAGCTGCAGGCAGGGGCAGCGGAAGCCCAGGAACCAGTCAGCACAGCAGCAAGCCGGGGACATCAGTGAGGGAGCAGGCAGCGACTCACAGCATTGGGGTGGAGGCAGGAGCCCAAAGCGGGGCCAGCATCCAGGGCCCGGAAGGCAGAGGGGGCCTCACAGCCAGCTGCAGGGGGTCATGAAGGGGTCCGGGGCTGGGTGGCCTGCCAGGTGCATGAAGTGGGGCCACTGAAGCATGCCCCAATGGTATCCCAGCGCAGACATGTGGTGGACGACCAGGTAGTAAGCCTCAAAGGGATCCTGCATGGCGAGCCCCACCTGCACATCGGATCAGGACCACACACCAGCCAGTGCCACCAGCTCTGCCCCGGGGGGCTCCGACAAGCCATAGTCAGCAGCTGGGGGCCACGGAAGGTGACAGAGCTCCAGAAGCCTGTGATAGACTGCCCCACGCGAATGCTGGTACCCCCCCACGGGCTCCATGAACACAGGCAAAGAAAGACACGGCCAGGGCATGGCCCCCCTCCACAAGACAAGCCATGTAGGTGACCAGGCTGAACACAAAGAAGGCAGACACAGTCTCCGCCACTGACCATCCCATATGCGAGCACCTCATCTCTGGGATGCGTCCATCGGGAAAGGGACGCAGCCCCAGCGTCTCCGCATACAGTCGGCAATCGCAGGAGCTCACCTCATAGCCAAAGTAGTGCAGGCCAGAACTCAGACTTGCATAGGCACCCGTAAGGCTGTTTGGGCAGCTTAGGAGCAATTGCACGGCTGGGGAATGCCACAGGTCACACAGGGCCATGGTCTCACGGAAGGTCCAGCTATGGGGGGCCCCAGGGGTGGTGAGGCCTGTGAGCCCTGGGGAAGCACTGCCAGCCATGGTACAACAAGTGCCTGATACTAGCTACAAGAAAAGGGGGGGCCCACAAGCCCTGGAGGGATGGGAGGGGAAGCAGGGGAGTTCCAAGGCCAAGCAATAAGGCCACAGGCTGCAACAGCAAATGAACGTGGCATGGTGTGCGGACCCAGCACAGCTTCTGGAACCAGGCACACGTACAGGACAGCCTACACACTAATCAGGGCAGTGAGGACAACAAGCAGTCAACACAGAGAGGTGGGAGGTGATGACAGCAGGAATGCAGCATTGTCCAGCCCAGGCGCAGGCTGGACAATGCTCAAGTCCCCGTGAAGGGACCGCAGGTGTGCGCAATGGGGTGCCTGCTGCCTCCCCGCCCCACTCATCCTGCAGGAGTCAGCCCAGATCACCGGGGGGGCAGGGTGACTCACCCCCCTGGTCGCCAGGTCACAACCTCGGGGTGGGGCGACACAAGGCGCAGCCTATAACAGGTGCGGATCCAACTCACCCAGGACACAGTTCACCATGGAGGTGGGATGGCTGGGCACATGCAGGATGCACCTAGCAGTCTGCGCAGAGTGATACCGCTCACACATGGACATCCTGTGCATCCAGACTGCAGAGGTGCACCTGGGTGCCCGACTGCAGGTGTGCATGGCCAGGAGCGCTGCTAGATCCCAGAGAGCCCACCACAGGTGCAGGCACTCCCTGGCCTGGCTCAGGGCCCAGCAGGTGGCCGGGGCAGCCCGACAGGCTCTCCTCTGTGCCTGGGAGTGGGCTGCTGCTCTCCGCGAGGCGGCTGGCCGGCTCCAGTGGTGGAGGGAGGCCATGGGGTGCGCAGCCCTGCTCACTATGCCCATTGACTGGCGGGTATGGGTCATGGAGCGGCCATGGGGTGGTGGGCCTGGGCGCTGGCACAGTGGGACGAGGCCACCTGGAGATCGCACTTTTGGATTGGAGGACCATCTTCCCCTTATCCTTGAATTTAAGTCGGTTGGCTCAGCCTTAGCAGTGCCCGGACTTCCGGTAGTGAGGGAGTCCCTCTCGGGCTTCATAGAATTCCACCATGGAATCAGGAGTTGGACACTTATCTAACTGACCTGATTTTGCGTCCTGATATGGTTCAGCTGAGGGCTCAACTGCTGGGCTTGGAGGGAAGTGTGGCAAGAGTGGATTCTTTCCAGCAGCTGAGTACCGAACTCTCCCACCATATTCAGGGTTTTGCCAGACCTCAGAGATTCCCTTGTGTAAACACTGGGAAGATCTGGTTTGACAAAAAGTGCATAGCTCTGCGTGCCCAACTAAATGAGTTGTATGTAGCCTACCGGAAGGGCTCGCTGAGAAGGTTGCCACCTGAATATGCGATGGTGAAATTGGAATATAAGAATCTGGTTAAGGCCAAGAAGAGAGACTATTTTGAGGCTAGATGGTCCGGGTTGTTGCGGGCAGCTGAGCAAAACGACACCAGGAAACTTTGACAGTTAGTCAAGGGATCTACAAGTAGAGAGTTGCAGGGCTTCACTCTTCTGGTTCCTTCACATTCTGGAACATTTTAAGAACTTGTTTGACGGTAATGGCTCCCAGCCCCGGGATAATTTATTCCCAGGGCTGGAGGAGCTCCCTGCTTGGCCCCCGGTGTCGGAGCCTGAGGTTGAAGAACTGGTTGACTCCTTTAAAAGTTACAAAGCCCCGGGTCTAGACTCCATTCATATTGATTTTATTAAATTCTGTAGGGACTGGTGGGTCCCCTTTCTTGCAGCCTTGTTTACTGCCATAAATAATTCAGGTAGAATTCTTGTGGTCTGGTCCAAGGCCCTCGTTTTCCCAATATTCAAGAAGGGTCTCCGATCTAGTCCTGCCAATTATAGACCCATAAGCTTGCTTTCAGTGGTGGGAAAGATCTACGCAAAACTTTTGCTGGGCAGGCTTTTGGGTTGGATGAGTGAGGACAACATCCTAGCTCGGGAACAGGCCGGCTTCCAGAAGGGCCGGTCGACTATAGACCAATGCTATGTCTTGTTCCATCTAATGACTAAATATAGAGCTCTAAATGGATCTTTTTATGTGGCCTTCCTGGATTTGAAGACCGCATTTGATTCAGTCGACAGAGACATCTTGTGTAGCATGTTACTGGACTCCTCTGTTGATAAAAGGTTGGCTAGACTTATCTATTCCCTCCATTTTGATTCCTCCCTGTTAGTGAGGGTCGATTCTGCTGGCCACACTACTCCACCCATTAATGTCTCCAAGGCGGTTAGACAGGGCTGCGTTCTCGCTCTCCTCTTGTTCAACTTTTATATCAACGAAGTCTTCCCCCTGATGACAGACCCCAAGTTTTTCTCTCCTCCAGGTCTGTAGGCTGCCTTGCTTATGCGGATGATGTGGCCCTGCTCTCGCAGACCAGGGTAGGGCTTATCAGGCAGTTGAATGCCTTTGCCATTTTCTGCTCCACCTGTAAGTTAATGATCAATTACGGTAAATCCAAGGTCATGGTTTTCTCTAACAAACAGTGAATACATCCTTGGTACGTAGAAGGATACCCTATTTCATAAATCCGGCAGATGGGGGGAACATGTCACCAGAGCTCTAACTGCTACTAAGGGCCCCCTCCCACGCTATTCAAGCTCTATTCAGGCATCAGGGTCAAAGAGCTATAGAGCTGGCGGTCCAGGTTTTTAACACCAAGGTGAAAGCGCAATTATTGTACGGGGCAGAACTTTGGGCGTCCGATTTGGCTCACAGGGCCAACTCGATCTGATCTAAATTTCTGATGAAACTTATGGGAGACCCAAAACATGTTCTGTCTGTGGTCGCCAGGACTGAGCTGGGCCAAAAATCCTGGTGCTTATCCGCCATGGAACTGGCCGCAAAATTTTGGTGCAAATTGCTGCTGAATCGTTGTTCCCGGATACTTAGAGAGGTCGAGGAAGACTCTTTCATCAACCCTTGGGCTGCTGGCATGGATCTTTTCATGTCCCAAATGGGCATGTCAAAGAGCTACCTATTACATAAACTCCCTGACACTGTGGCAAAGGAGGTCTTACTCAGAATGAGTGACATTGAGTGGCAAAATGACTTGAGCAGAATCGCTGCCTCTCCTCTTTTGGCTATATATCTTGCCTGGGCTCCTAGTCTGGGACAGATGGCCAAATATTTGTCAGCCCCGATTTCCACCATTACTAAGCACCTTTTTCCCCGAGCCCGTATAAATGCTTTCCCGTCGCAAATCCTAGAGGGGTGCTTCCAGTGCATCCCTTTCACAGAGCGTTTGTGCCCTTTCGACAATCTCACCGCCGAATCGATTGGGCATATTATTCTATAGTGCCACCTATACGATTCGCATAGAATGGAACTCTTGGAACCTCTACTTAAACCATTCCCTGGTTGATCTGAGTTAACCCTTCTGGGTTTACTATTAGGCAGTGCAGATGGGCAGGTAATGTCTCACACTGCCTCTTTTCTTCTGCAAGCCTCCCACAGATGGAAAAATTTCCTTGAGTTCAGGCATGGCCAATGCTAAAAGTACCTTCCAGTACCATTATTCCTTGGATTATAGTGTGAGCCTGTTCTTGTATTTTTACTGCCACTTCCTTGGATAGGGGGGAGATATGGACAAGCTGCCTTCTGATTAGCTGGGGTCCTGTGTCCTGTTATATTTTGATTGTTAGCCCAATCAATAATAATTGTTATTTGTTATGTCAATTGTTAATACTATTATGAATATTATTAATATTATTGTTTACAGTTTTATTTGTATATCTATGGATGCCTTTGTGTTGTACTTGGATCCTTGGAGTTTTTATGTTTTATTTTATGCCATGGTTGATGACCGCACAATAAAAATCTGCATCCTCCTGTGACTCGCGGATCTGTTAACGCCATGACTGGAGCAACAGCACACCTCCATGTGGGCCCCCATTCCCATGGTTCAGCGGGTGACCATCAGGGTCTGGGCCCTAGCAATGCCCGACTCCTGCCGGTCCATCTCGCAGCACTTTGGTGTTTGGGTGAGCACCATCACTGGGATCCTGCGGGATGTCTGCGAGGTGGTGGAAGGAGTGCTCCTGGACTGAGCGATCCAGCTGGTGGACCAGGAGACCGTGATGGCCGGCTTCGTGGCTGGAGGATTCCCCAACTGCATGGGCACCATGAACGGCACCCACATCGAGATCCTCTGTCCATCTTATGGGGAGGCCGCTGAATACATCAACCACCACTGGTACCACTCCCTGCAGCTGCAGGTGGTTGTGGACCACTGGGGGTGGTCCATCGACATCTACATGGACCACTCCGGGCATAGCCACGATGCCCAGATCATGACCATCTCTCCCTTCTATGCCCGGATGTACCGCGGGGACTTCGCGGACGTGGTGATGACCAGAATCAAGGGGGTGCTGATGCCCCGCTGCATTATGGGGGACCTGGCCTATCCACTTACCCGGCGGCTGATGAAGGCATACCCGGTCGCCAGGAACCAGGTGGAGGCGCTCTACAATACCTGCCTGTGTGCAAGCAGGACCGTGGTTGAGAGGGCCTCACAGGCCGTCTGGACTATATGGTGGAGACCTCATCCCTGGTGATCGGAGCCTGCTGTGTGCTGCACAATGTGTGTGAGACCGATGGGGCTGCCCTCGACTACCCCGTGCTACAGCGCCCTCCCAACCCTGTGCCTCTCTGATAAGAATGGACCCCTAAATTCCCCTACAATGGGTACCACCACCACCCCACTCTTGCTATGTAAACTGAGGTCAAGGGACCTGAGAAGAAGGGCATGCAAAAAGCCCCCAGGAACCAACTGAGGCCGGAGAACATGGGGATAGAGGCTTGACAGGGAAGCCTCCCGATACAAGGTGCACAAGCAGAAAGTGGGGGTGCAGATGAAAACTGAGAGAAAGTAAGGATCGGACCCAGCTACCCTAGCTATAGCAACAAGGAGACACTCATGGAAATATACTAGCCGAAGGTGGAAAAATGGACTGGAAGGGAGGGCCCTCTGAGTAAAGAATGTGTCATTAAGAAGGAGGGCCCACCCTGTTGTAACAAGGAACTGGTGGCAATGACTCAGTACAGAAACCCCCCCAATCCCTGCATTCCCCAAGAGAAACCAGACACACACCCATTGTACTCTAAAGACCGTCGTTAGCCTTACCTCCCCTCCCTGCATCTTCTGTTTATAGTTTCTCCCTGTGACAAAGATATCTTGGGCATCTAGTATAGCCCTCTTTGTCATGGAAGTACCCTCCCCTCATCAGCCTATTGTACACCCCAAGCGATCCTGCGTAGCCTCTCAGAAACCCTTTTTCAGTACCCAATAACTGCCCTACAGTTTCCCTTCCACCTCTGAGAAGTTTTTGGACCCAGATACGTGCAGGTCGCTCTGTGCATGTCTGTGTTAGGATTTTCTCCCAGACTCTGGTCTTCCCTTTTTGCTTTTTCCTCCATCCCCTGAACTCCGCTGGATCCGTGGGCTGCCTGTCCCATCTCAACAGGCCAGGAAAGGTAACTGCAGGTCCAGACTTTCCCA
>QEPC01004757.1:792899-805781 GCA_003113815.1 Sphenodon punctatus
AAAACCCATATAAAAACAAAAAAACCAAATAAAAAACAAAAGAAAACCATATAAAACCCAATAAAAAACAAAAAAACCATATAAAAAACAAAAAAACACCCATAACAACATTTCCCGAATGGCCAAACCGAACAGTTGAATGGCCTAACCGAATGGCCTGTTCGGACGACTGAACTGAACAGCCGAACCCGAACTCGGCCAATTAGCCAAACTGCCGAACTGAACGACGAACCAAACACAGCCGAACTGAACGGCCGAACCCAAACGCGATCTGTTTGCCCATCCCTAGTTTTTTGTAATCTAGTTGGATTTATGACAACTGATATAGTTTTAAAAGTTTTCTATCTATATTTAAGGATCATACTGGATCTTGAAGTGTTTCTTTAGCTGCATTCATTAATTTTTTCCTGCTGGATATCAGGAGAGTAACAAATGGAATTATTCCATCTATGAACACAGTTGGAGTTTATGTAAGTGGGGATTGAATAATCATTAGAGAGAGATTATCTACCAGGTTTCTCAATATATTATTTCTGAATTCCCTTTGGCTTTTCCCTTCTATTTTGTTGAAGCAATGACAATATTTAAAGTGCTGAATACTGAAGAACAAATCCTGAAGAAGACAACATATGTTGAAACACGTTGGATTTTCTTAAATCATTTTCAACAATATTGGACAATTTAAGATTGGCTCTTTGGATGTGCCTGTAACCTGTTTACTGAACCAAGGCTCATAAATATGTTTTGATAAATCATCTTACATTTATTGCTATAGATCCTTGTTGGTTGTTGGTGCTTCTCCCAAGCCACCATGATTGACCACTGTGAGAGACAGGATGCTGGGCTAGATAGACCATTGGTCTGACCTAGTATGGCACTTCTTATGTTCTTGTGCTTCTGGCGACCCACCCTCATGAGGAGGCGGACCACTGCATTCTGCACTAGCTGCAGCCTCCGAACCATCGCCAGGGATATTATGAGAGAGAAAATACCACTAGAAGTCTGTATGAACACAATCTTTTAAAAATAACTTCTTAGTTACCTCACACTAATATAGTATTTATACAGTGTACATTGTGAGTGGAAGTATGAGAGCTATTTGACTAACTTATTTTACAAAAGGCACATATGTTTTCTAGTGTCTGGAATTTAGGGTCAGGCCAGTGAATTTTAATTGTAGGTCCTCTTAGTGTCAGTGAAAAGTGATTGGTGCTTTGATCATCAGCAGAGTCTCTGTTAATGATGTGCTACCTCAAACAAAAAGTAGGAAATAGTTACACTATAGATGTTGTAAAGATATAGTGATCTAAAACATATTTGACATCACTCTTCCACCCCCACTCCGCTGTGCCAATGGATACCATGTCTCAAATACCGAGGGGAGTGGTTTGAACCAAAAACATGGACAGTGCATGTTGAATGACTGTTTAGCACCAGGAAAATTGCTGATGCTATATAAACTAGGGCTGAAACTTGCTTCTCGCTTTTCTTGATGAGAATTGGCGTTCTATGCTCATTCTTGCAAATGAGAATGAGCTGAGAATTCCCCTGATTCTCACCAGGAAAAATGAGAATCTTGCCCTCTGCTGCACTTGTTAAAAAACCAAAAACCCTCTTACTCACCTGGCTGTCTCTCTCCAAGTCCAGGGCTGCTTTTGGACTCCTCTCCACTTCTCTGCAGCAGGAGGTGAGTTTGCTGAGTAGGTGGCCTCACAGCAAACAATTTTTAAAAATCAAATTCACTGTGCATGCACAAAATGGCCACTGTGTCCAGTTTGTGCATGCACAGCCCTGTCTGAAATGGCATCGGCAGCATTGGTGCCATTTTGGAAAAGGAAGCTAGTCTGTGTATGCGCGAACGGTGTAATGCCTGCCGTGGTGGCCATTTTGCACATTCAGAGAGCATTTAAAAAAAATAAATCATGTTTCTCACAAAATCTTGGAACGTTACCAAGATCTTGTCGAGATCTTAGTAACATTTCTCGATTCTTGAGAGAATCTTGCGAGAACCAGAATGATTCTTGTTTCAGCTTATAAATAATAGTAATGATCACTCAAATTGCACATTATATCTATTTTAAAGTGGTCTTTGATGCATAGAGCTTTGTAGCATTGAATTACATATGTATAGTTCAGCTTTTGAGTACTGCAAAGGTGGCAGTCGCAGCTTACATATGGCCTTGAACAGTATAAACTGTTTTATGTAGCAGTGAGGAAACTTCAACTAAGACAAGACACTGGTATTATTTCCAGATCTTGTTTTTGGTGTGTTTTTTTTAAATCAGTGCATTGAGATCTTTTATGTCACCTGACCAGGTATCACAGATGAGTATAATTGACCTTGATAAAAACTGATCCTGACAAGTGCATAACTATAATCAAGACAGTTGGTGCAGTTGCACCAGGGCACATGAACCTGAAGGGTCCAAGCCATAGGTGTGTCCTCTGCTGATGGGATTGAGGGCAGGGGAGCCAATTCCATCTTCTGCACCAGGACCCATTCCAACCTAGTTATGCTCCTAAACTGTAATGTAGGATACCTTTCACAAGGACAGTGTTTTTATTTTGTTTTTTGAGCACTGCAGTAAACAACTAACACCAGGCATAAGCTTATATCCTGTGGAACTTAAACGCTCAGCCTTACCGACCAGAGAGAACAGTGCTGCCAACTGAGCTTTTGCTCAACTAGTCTTATGAGGCCTGTTTGCCAGAGCCTATCATTTAATTTAAGAGTTTCTTAAAGTTCTCATTGAACACAGTATTTGTAACTGAAAATATAGGCTATTCATGTACTTAAAGTATTTGGTGAACAAACAGTAAATTAAAGAACACCCTGTTTTGATCTGTTTTTTCCCCCCAGTGTTCAAACCATCAAGCTATGTACCCTGCTAATAGCTCTTGAAAAGAAATGTATGGGCTTTTAGCTTTTATTCCTCAACTAAGGGATTAGGCATTTTGGACCTAACAAGTCCTGGATCAACATTTCAATAGCTGCATTTTATACAACATTAACTCTTTACTGAACCTACACCAGTCTAGTTGCAACCTTTACAGAGGTGCATAACTTTGGATTTTGTTACTTATTCATTTTTAATCAAGAGTTGGAAGTTTTCTCATATCATCCTGAATGAAAAATAGAAGTTATAGTTAAAATATGTGCTGTTCAGTATTATAAAGTACAAGGGCAGATCTGACTGCATCAGGCCCCAGGATGGGCTATTTCTGTGGGGCTTCACTCAGCTCCTAGGGTAGCTGCTTTTTAAGAGAGCGCCTCTGTGTATTTGTGTGTGAGAGAGCCTGTGTGTGACAACGTATGACACTCTTTGTACATAAGCAAACACCAGACTGCCAATTGTTAAAGAGGTGGGATTATGGAGAGCAGGGCCCTGAGGGCCCCTGAAATTTATTTTTGTCCTAGGTCCTGCAATTCTAACACCAGCCCTAAAAATAGGCTCTCAATAGAAGAAGCTTCTGTCTAACCTCCTGGGTAGTAGTTGGTTTATGCTCTAAAGTCTGAAGGTTTGTATTTGCTGTTGGTTGTGTTTGTGAATTTTTTTAAGCCTATGCCATATAATTTTGGATATTATCAATATTCATATTATGGTCTAACCCAATTTTCCTTCCTTCTAAACTTTTGTCCTCAATTATATTTTGTTGCAGTAAATACTACAGGCTAATTAGAGTTCCTGATGGGGAAGCAAAAGTAGCCAGAGAGAGGCTGGTCAACATTGTTGAAAAAGCAGTTATTTGATGTCAAAGAGAGATTTCAGCATGAACTGAAACAGAAAAAAGGAAGACGAGAATTGTAAAGGTTACAGGGACCAATGACAATTTGCCAATCAACAGTAAATTAATTCAGGGTCAAATGTCCTCTGGTGAGTCAACCACCATCAAACAATAGTATAATGAGGCTGTTCTGGCAAAAACTCTCCATTTCCTAACAACATCCTAATGCAGTGAATTTTTCAAGGACCTTGGGGTTGTCCTTGTAGACCCTGCCGGAATCCTAACAATAAGCCACAACCCCCAATTAAAAGAGCGCATTGCTTTCTCAGCAGTTCCACAGAAATGAAAGTACCTGTTCGGCTGTTCCCATCATACAATTTGTCAAATATTTCCCCGCAAGACAAAACACTGAGCAGTTGTGTCAAACCCTCCCCAAACAAAAGGAAGCTTATCTTCCAAAGTTGTGCTAGAAAAACTGCAGCTTCCTTGAAAGTGGGAACATTCACAAGCTGATGTTAACAAAGCAAAGTGAGACACAAACTATTGTGGGTAAATGTACCAGCATTCAATATTTTAATTAAGTCTGGTTTTCCAGCAAAAGGTTAACATATATGCTTCTACTCCGTAAATGGTCTGCACATGCACTTAGACACATATACTGAGAGTGAGAAGAACTAAAATTCCATTCCAAAGGCGTGTGTCATGTAATCTAATTTTCTCTTCTCCTTTGCAGAAACAATATGGCCATGTGTTGTTCCAGATGAACGGAACAAATGAAGGAAGTGGTCACATTAATGGATTTCAGCAAATGTTCATTCTTTTCTCTCCAGATTCCCACTTCCTTGGATTCTCTCTTCACCACTTTTGACACATTATTGTGGTTTGATTTTTCTCACTGAAGAGCAGTTTTTGGTGATGAAAACCTGTTTAACTTGCTATGTTTATTTTCATAAAGATTGTTTATGTTGTAAACTTAAAAGGAATTCACTCTCTTGGATTAGCAGAGGTTTTGTCTTTGGAAATCAAGCATCCCCCCCCCCCCCTCCTTTTGGTCTTTTAAAACATTCCACCTTATTTTGTGTTCCTTCCTGAGAGTCTAGAAGCTTTAATCCACATAATGATAAATTACTGTGACTTTTCAAGACACACAGAAGTGAACAATGTATCGACATGAGAGAGCTAGGGATGCTGTTTCTGCTATTGTATCTGAAGTATGAATGCAATGAGGGGAATACAGCACTAAAAAGGAGCTGATAGGGACCCCGAAGATGTTCTGAATAGAATAATATATGTTTATAATTTTTGCTTTATGAATTGTTCATGGTAAGCCCACAGAGTTGTATGGCAATTAAGGGCAGTGGCTAGGGCTGAGATGAGAGCAAGTATTCCCGTACCACAGAATACCGACCATTCGGGAGCGCTTTTGAGTGTCCATAAGTATTTCGTCAGTCTCTGATTCCACGCGTCTACTATTATCAACACTGGTGCCTATGATTTTTTGTCATTTCCCATCAGTTTCATCACTTTCCAGCATTTTTCATCCTTTTTGTCATTTTCTGTGACTTTTACAGCACTTCTTGACACTTAGCATCTCCAGAGTCCCCAGAGGTGCATGCGGGGTGCACATGGAGCTTGGGATCAGCCCACTAGCAGCTCTGTTCCATTCGTTTAAAAAGAAAAATGGTGAAAACAACAGAAACGCCAGTAAGTTTCCACATCATGCAAATGAAGGCAAATGACCTGTTTCTGATGGAAACTTGTCCTTTCAGGCCTAGCAGTGCATTCATACTGTTTGCCTGATTGACCACATTTTGAAACTTAAACAAAATCCCATGACTGTAGAGGTGAAACAAATAGTAGACTTCGTATCCCCTGAAATGATTCACATTTACCTATAACATTTTGCTGATAGCTATCCAAATAAAAATCTGCAACTAAAATGGAAATTTGAGTATTCACTGATCTTGGTATTTACTACTACTACTTATTTCTATAGGACTACTAGGATAAACGCAGTGCTTTACAGTAACTGATTTTGGAGACAGGTCCCTGCCCAGTGAGTTTACAATCTAAGATGGACAAGGTTGAGGGGAACACAAGGAAAGACAAACACACACATTCCCTTTTTACAGATGGGGAACTGAGGCTGAGAGGTATTGACTTGCCCAAGGCCACCCAGTGAGTTTATTGGCTGGGGTGAGATTTGAACCCTAGTCTCCCAGGTCCAAGTCCAGCAATTTATCTCATTGAATGTTTAACCCATTGTATGGGAACTTCCAATTTAGGATCAAAGTTTTTTCTTACATTTATTAATGTAGATATACCCACTCTCATATTCTTGTACTGTACAAGACAGAGAAAGGATTTCTCTTCCTTTCTATACACTTTAGGGGCTCAGATCTGTGTGGCCTCTCTATGCATTTTCAGAGGGATTTTGCATAGTGCAATGAATCTTCTGCAGCCCAAATCATCCCTTGGCTGGGAAGGTGTGCACAAAGAGTGTACAGACTGCTGTACCCCTACATTTGGAATAGCAGCTGTGTAGCACTGTAGCTTCTTCCTTTCTTGGACTCTGATCCTGGAAATCCTGAGCAAGTGTAAGAAAGTCTCATTGAAGTTAACTGGGTTCTGCCATTATAGCACTTTGAAGGGTAGCACCTCAGTGACTAAGGAGAAGATTCTTTCCCAAACCTCTCCCTGAAGGGGCCACCAATCCATAGCACTGGGTTTGCATTGGGAATGAGGTAGCAGAATTTGGTATTGTGTAGGGAGGATGGAATTTTTATTCAAAATGGAAGTCAGGGTCTTTTAGATCCAAAAGACCAGTAATCAAACAAAATTAAAATTTAGTCTACAGGAACTCAAACTACCTTTCAGTTCTGCATTGACGCAATTCTCAGGCTCTCTCATAGGCTAGCAGGGGTTTCTGCTTATTATTTCCTCAGCTGAACTATTAGTCTTCCAAAGACAACGGGTGTTGCCAAATGTTGGTTGGTGCACCAGTGGATGTTTTCCCAGGATTGTTCTCAGGCACATCAGTGGCAAGCCCAGACTGCAAGTCTGGAGACCTCTGGGGTCACAGAATGGGCTACTGTCTTCCCAATTGAGCCAAAGTAGGCCACAGAAGGCTATCACATGTATTTTTGCCTACTGTGACCTGGCCTGTATTGGGTTCACCATGACTGGTCTGCCATGGTGGCTGTTATTGGCCACCATGGCTGCCTGTCATGGCAGGGGGTGGGGTACTGGACACAGCGTGGAGGCAGGGCCATCAGGCTGCATGTTTATGAGGCTCTGTGCTCTCCCCAATGGCCTGACCACTGACACATTTGCTGACCAGCTTGACCTGATCAGGTTCCTGTTGGTAGTGGGTTCCCTAAAAGCTGCACTGCTACACATAATTTTTCCCAGCCAAAAATTACTTGGGATGTGCAAACAGGACAGAGTTCAGATGTTTGTCCGTTTGGACTAAAAACTTAGTTCAGGTTCATGGGTTTTGTCTCGCGGAGTTCAGACCCCCTGAATGTTCAGAAAGTTCAGCGCTGCCAGGAGGCTTAGGGTGCTCCAGAGACCCCCAGGGGTGCCCGTGGTGGCATGGCAGACCGTCAGAGACCCAGCAGTACCATAGACTTGGAAGGCTTGGTGCTTGGCACCCTGGGTTGCCCGGGCAGGCAGGCTTGGCGCTTGGCCCCTGGGGGTGCCCATGGTACCAGGTCTAGCCGTCTGAGATCCAGCAGCAGCAGAGACCGATAAGGATTGGCACTTGGCACCCTGGGTTACCCAGGCATCAGGATAATTGCTTGGCCCCTGGGGGTGCCCATGGCGGCAGGGCTGGCCGTTTGAGACTCAGCATCAGCAGAAGCAGAGGCCAGGAAGGCTTGGGGATTGGTGGCTGGCACCCAAAGGGGACAGGACATTGCAGGCTGGCATCGGTGGAACGGCAGCAGAGGCTTGGCCAGGGCTTGGTGGCTGGCACCCCTAGTTGGCCGGGCATTGCAGACTGGCATTGGTGGAGCAGTAGAAGAGGTCTGGCCAGGGCTTGGTGGCTGGCACCCCTGCTTGGCTGGGCATTGCAGGATAGTTGACATCGGAGGAGCAGTGGCAGAGTCTTGGCCAGGGCTTGGTGGCTGGCACACCTACTCGGCCGGGTATTGCAGGCTGGCAGGCCTCCAGTTCTGCCCGCTCTATGCTGGGTTTTCCAGTTCTAGCCACCATCAGGGCTGGGTGTTGCAGGCTGCCAGGCATCAACGGACCAGCAGCAGAGGCCTGTCCAGGGCTTGGTGGCTGGCACTCCTGCTTGGCTGGGCATTTCAGGCTATCTAGCATCGGTGGAGTAGCAGCAGAGGCCCAGCCAGGGCTTGGTGGCTGGCACCCCTACTCACCCAGGCATTGCAGGATGGCAATGCTGAGTGGCAATGCTGCAGAGCACCCACTCAGATGGAGTGTTTGGGAAGGGATTCAATTTGGTGGCTCCCAGCATGGCTACCCCAGCAGCAAGTCACCATGAACTCCCTCTGCCATGGACCATGGGGGAGGGGGAAGCACACTGGGCTGGCCTTTGCAATTGACTTGTCCCCACCTGGTGTTAGTCCTGGGGAACCCAGGCTCCCCAGTCCTTCTGGATAGTTCTTCTGAGGCCATTTCCCCTGCCCAGAGTGCCTATGTGTGACAGACCCATATGCTGACATGGCTACCTGTCCCAGTTCATATGGGCAGAGGCTTCATGGCTGTCCATTGTCACAGAGCTATTTGGCTTACACCACATGGAACATTCTGGATTTCCTAGTAGTGCTCCATGTGTGGCCATGAGTGGGTGCTCTGTAGCTCATGGGAGCGCACATTCCCCTGTTAGTGCATCCCTCTTCAGACTAGTGCTGCAACTCTGTCCTCAGTTTTCCTCAGAATTTACCAAGGACTGTTTGTTGAGTACCAAATTTTTGAAGACTTGCCACAAACATCCTACCAAATCTTGGCTGAGTGACAGGACATGAGCATATGTCCAGCCAAGGCTTGGTGGCTGGCACTTCTGTTTGGCCAGACATTGCAGACTGCCAGGCATCAGAGGAGCAGTGGAGAGGCTCGGCCCAGGCTTGGTGGCTGGCACCCGTACTTGGCCAGGCATTGCAGTCTTGCATCATACTCAGCTGAGCTCAAGAAGCTCTATTGCAAATTGGGCAAGCCTTGCCCAGTGGTGAATCTCATGGACACCCAGTCCCTGCCTGGTGGCACACTTATCCAAACTATGCCTGTCTACAAGAGGGAGGAGCAAATGGCTGACATGCAGTACCAGCAGCAGACATTGGATTGCCAGGGCACAGTAACTGTGGCTGGCACCCCTGCTTGGCTGGTCATTGCAGGATGGCTGACATTGGTGGAACAGTGGAAGAGGCCCAGCCAGGGCTCAGTGGCTGGCACACCTATGGCCAGGTGTTTCAGGCTGGCTGGCATTGGTGGCACATTTACAGACAATGAAGTGAACAGCCCTCACTGCCTGTAACGTAGGCCCCAGAACCCTGATGGTGGGTCCTGGATCTGGAGTGGCTGGCTGTTTCTTGATGTGGTGGAATGATGGCTTCCCATGAGAGGAATGCCGGTCCCAGAACCCTGATGGTGGGTCCTGGGACTAGAGTGACAGCTTCTGGATGATGTGGCTGGACAGCCCCCCCATGCCTGGAACATAGGCCCCAGAACCCTGAGGGTGGGCCTGGGGCTGGAGTGGCTGTTACTTGTTGCAGTGGAATGATTGCTCTCTGTGAGCGGAATGACAGCCCCAGTACCCTGATGGTGGGTCCTGAACAGGAGTGGCAGTTTCTGGATGATGTGGATGGACAGCCCTTTCTGCCTGTAATGTAGGCCCCAGAACGCTGATGGTGGGTCCCGGGGCTGGGGTGGCAGCTTCTGGATGATGTAGAATGATGGCTTCCCTTGACTGTAATGTAGGCCCCAGAACCCTGATGGTGGGTCCTGGGACAGGAGTGGCAGCTTCTGGATGAAGTGGATGGACTGGATAGCCCTCCCTGCCTGGAACGTAGGCCCCATAACTCTGATGGTAAGGTAAGGTAAAATTTTATTAGGCATTAGCTTTCGCTATAGCCATGCTGCAGCTTGTCTCTTTAATGGGGTGGGCCGGAGGGAGCACATGACACCTGTGCTCCGGGCTCTGCACTGGCTGCCTATAAAGCACCGGGCTAGGTTCAAGGTGCTGGTTTTGACCTTCAAAGCCCTTCATGGCCTGGGCCCTGCCTATCTGTGGGATCACCTCACTCCCCATGTGCACGTGGGATCCCATAGATCATCCATGAGGGCCTTTTTGGAGGTTCCCCGAGCGAGATGAGTGGCCACCAATGTGAGATCTTTTTTGGTGGCTGCCCCTGTGCTGTGGAATTCACTCCAGAGGAGGCTTGGTTGGCCCTCACCCTCCTGTCGTTTTGATGTTTGTGTAAGACCTGGCTGTTCCGCCAGGCCTTTGACGAGGGTGGGGGTGGAGGCAGGAGGGGGGTTTGGGAGGGAGGGTGAGTTTTTATTATTTGTTTTAAAATTTGTAGATTTATTTTAAAATGTTTTATTGTTGAATTTTATGTGTGCGTGCGTGTGTGTGTTGTTCACCACCCCGAGCTGCCTTTGGGCAGGATGGGCAGGATATAAGTTTTAAATAAATAAATAAAATTGTTACATAATACATAATAAATCTCAGATCAATTACACAAAATACACGTAAGAACAAACAAGTACAATACATATAAATCCATATAATAATAGACTAATAAGGCCTTTCTTGCAGAGCTAATATCAACACAGGGAAGTTGCTTCAAAATTTAAGGCATCACTTCCTGCTTTAGCTTCTCAGCTAAAAAGGCATAAGATACAGTTGCTCTAATAATCTGCAAATCCTGGGATGCTAACAGTATCTCTATTTTTTGCTCTGGCAATAAGAATACTTTCTTTTCCCAAATTGGATTCAACCAAGTCTGCCTAATACTAATATAAAGTGAGCAATCTAATAAGAAGTGTTTTAAGTCCTCAGCAACCAGTGACAAGCAGGGGCAAAGGCGGGTTTCATAGGGTTTCTTTTCATAACTCCCCCTTAGAACCGCTGATGAAATAGTTGAAAACGTAGTTGAGTAAATGTTCTACGTGATGTGAGATCACTCAACATATTCAAATATTTCTCAAACTTATGCTGCCACTTCAAATGTTGAAGGCAAGGTGCCACTTTCCACATAGCCAAAACTGCCAGATCCTTCTGCTTCGATATATCCTCAATCCTGAGATCTACTAAACGTCTTTGTTTGGGGATACTTTTCCACCAGAAGCAGCACACTGACAAACCCAGATTTTCCAAGTATGATAACATTTGGAGTAGCCAGGGGTAACCACCATCCCCTAAATATTCCAACTCTTCTCTTAAACACAGGGAAGTCAGGGCAGTCTCGGGCTGGTTACATAACTTAATCCAATAAACTCTGATGGTGGGTCCTGGGGCTGGAGTGGCTGGCACCCCTACTTGGCTGGGCATTGCAGACTGGATGGCATCGATGGAGCAGAGGCCCATCCAGGGTCTGGTGGCTGGCACTCCTACTCAGCCAGGCATTGCAGGCTTGCATCCTACACACTGGATTTGAACAAGCAGTTCTGCCAATTGGTCATGCCTTGCCCAGTGGTGAATCACGTGGCCACACAGTAGCAGGCACTGGATTGCTGGGGCACAGAACCCATGGCACAGATAGCAGTGGCAACAGCAGCAGCAGTGGCTGCAGTACACATTGGATTGCCTGGGCACAGATACCGTGGCACAGACAGCAGAGGCAGCAGCAGCATAAGCAACTGACATTGTATTGCCGGGGCACAGAACCCATGGCACAGGCAGAAGTGGCAGCAGCAGCAGACATTTGATTGCCCAGGCACAGAACCCATGGCACAGACAGCAGAAGCAGCATTGGCAGCAGGAGGTATTGGATTGCCAGGGCACAGTACCCATGGCACAGCAGAGGTGGCATCAGCAGCAGCAGCAGACATTGGATTGCCAGGGCACAGAACCCATGGAACAGAAGCAAACAGTGGCAGCAGCAGGATTGCATGGGCACATTTGGATTTGCCACAGCAGAGCACCCATGGACCAGCAGCAGCGGTATTACCAGACCAGCGGGGCACATCACCCAGGATTGCCAGGGCTGGCAGACAGGCACCTTTGCATGAGAGTCAGGCAGGCTGGGGCAGGGCTTCAGCTTTGCACACAGGGCAGGCAGGCTGAGAGAGGGTTTGATCTTGGCAGGCAGGCAGCATGGCATGAGCAGAAGGCAAGCTGAGGCAGGCTCTCAGGTTGCCAAGATCAAACCCTGACTCACTCTGCCTTCTGATGCTCATGCCACACTGCCTGTCTGCCCGCCTGCCCAGGATGCCAAGAGGCAGTGTGGAATGAGCATCAGAACTCGATCCATGCCTGCCCTGGTTGGTGAAAGCCTCCAGGGAGACTTTGGGGATGGTGCTGGCAAAGGTAGTGAACTTTGGCAGGGGAGATTGTCACCCAGTCTCAAGGAGGCTGTGATGTGCCCCCTGCTGAAGAAGCTGTCTTTGGATGTGGACGCAATCACCAGCTACCAACCTGTCTTTAATCTTCCCTTTTTAGGGAAGGTTATTGAATGGGCAGTGGCACTGCAGCTCCAGGCGCATTTGAACAGCATCGGTTTCCTGGACCCTTTTCAATCTGGGTTCCGCCCCGGCTATGGTACAGAGATGGCCTTAGTGGCCTTGGTGGAGATCTCCACCAGGAGATGGATGCAGGATGTTCAACATTCTTGATCCTGCTAGATCTCTTGGCCGCGTTTGACACCGTGGACCATGGGCTGCTGCTGAAACAGCTGTGAGACCTGGGGGGTCTGGACAGGACTGTCCTAGGGTGGTTCTGCTCATTCCTCTCGGAGAGAAGCCAGTGGGTGGTGCTGGGGGCTGAAACATCAAGCCCCTGAGCCTTGACTTGTGGAGTTCTGCAGGGTTCGATCTGGTCTCCTTTGGTCTTCCAGGGGTGCCTTCTTGGAGGTCCCCTATGTTAAGCGGGGGGCCATCTCTTTTCGTCTCAGACCACTGGCTTGGCAGTCTGCGATTGGCCACAGGCTAGGCTGCACGGAGCCAATGGGGCTTGCGGTGAGGCGGGCGCAG
>QEPC01004757.1:842634-863461 GCA_003113815.1 Sphenodon punctatus
AGGTATCAGCGGCGGCAGCGGCAACGGCGGCGGCAGCGAGGCAGGCAGGCAAGCCCCCCCGCACCAGCAGCAAGCAGGTGAGTGGTGTAGATGTTCCCCCTGCAGGCAGGCTTCAGCAGTTCTCCTTCTGTTGTGAACATATGGAGCGTGTTCCGCAAACCACTCGCTTTAAACCCATAGGGCTTCAGTGGAGCATCTCTCCTGAGTACACAATCCTCCTGAGTACATCTCTCCTGAGTAGTTTGTGGATTGCTTTTCGATACTTTTTCTTGCTGTAGTAGTTGTTGTTGGTTTGTGGATTGCAACCTTGGTTTTTGGCACTGCTGCTTTGAAATACTACTCTGTAATGGAATACTCTAGACCCTCAGGACATTTTTTTATAGGCATAAAATTCACTTTATATTTTCCTAACACCCAGAGAAACCACAGGACACAATTCAACATGCAGCAATACCACATAAGTATTGTTCATGGCAATACAGTGTAATAGAGAGAAACTTATTAATGTCTAATTGCTTCAGTATTGGTACTGTGACTTGGAGAGAAAATTAAAAGGAGAAGCAGACAGCAAAATATATCAGATAGACTTAGGTGGCATTCAGACGTTCAGTTTATGTCCAAATTTTTAAAAATTCGGACATAAACTGAACTTCTGAAGTCCCTAATTTGAAATATTTCCGTTAAGATCGCACATAAGTAATCCACAGTTCAAAGCAGTTCCAACCTACCTTTATGCTGTCCGATTGAAATAGATCCCCGTTGAACAGCAGTGTGAAAGCAACATTGCATTCAGTATTTGCTGGTGTGAAACATGACCTGTATGTGAATGCAACCGCGCTTCCAAGTTCACTGTATTACTCCTGCCCCCACTGGATGCATCAAAACCATAGAGATGACGTTAGGAAGTCAGCAGGGTGGCCGGAAGTTAGGCAGAGGAGAAGACGACAGCGTCAGTAATGGATGAAGAGACAGCAACTCACGGGCCACATTGGAGTGACAGGGAGACAATTTTCTTCATTGAGCTATGGAGGGAGGAGGCGATCCAGGCAGAGTTGGAAAGCAACCACCGGTGAGTTCTGTGTGTAGTGGAGGGGGGGGGATCCAAACGCAATTACTGATATTGCAGTGCAGGGGGGGGGCTGCACATAGGGGGAAGTCCCATGTGGAGAGGTGTGCGGGGGGAAGGGGAGAGATCCCAATGCAATTGCCGACATTGCTTGAGGTGCGTGAGAAGGGAGCGGGGGGGGCTGCACATAGGGGGAAGTCCCGTGTGGAGCGGAGGGGGGAGGGAGAGATCCAAAGGCAATTGCCGACATTGCTGGAGGTGCATGGGAAGGGAGCGGGGGGGTGCACATAGGGCGCTGGCGCTATACAAATGCTTATAATAATAATAATAATAATAATAATAATAATAATAATAATAAATAAAGAAACCTTGTGGACTAGCCACCCTAAGGAAGCCTCTTCAGCAGACTGAATTTGTAAAGATTGATGTTTGTTGTTCTTGATGTCTTGCAGTAATATAAAAGTATACAAGCAGCTAGCGGACAGAATGAGCAAGGAGGGCTTCAATCACACAGGAGTACAGCTAAGGAATAAAGCAAAGTGGCTGAAGAGTGAGTGGAAGAAGTTGAAGAAGCATAATAGCAAGTCTGGAAATCAAAGGAAAATCTGGGAATTTGAAGAGTTACTTGATTTTTTAATCCTAAGGAAGGGACAAGTGCGTTCTACGGTTCAAGGGTCAGGGGTTTCACGAGAAGAAGAGAACAGTAGTAGTACTGAAAATGAAACCAAGGTAGATGACAATAATGATGTCCTATCAATAACATCGGCCTCTACTTCAGCTGAAGGAGACATAATCCTGTCAGTACAGGAGTCAAGGCAGGCATCACATCGCGCAGTACCAGAGGACAGCACCATGCTGTCAGCCATGGATAACGTTGCAGATGAAAGCCTGCCTGATGAGCCATCTGGCGATGCTGCTGTAGGACGATCAGAGCCACCTAATTCTGATGCACCTGGTGGGTGCATCTATAGTAACCCTATAGATTGAAGATTGTAAGTAAGTATACATCAATCATTCTTTGTGTGTCTGTTCCTGTTTGTGTGCTCAAGGTTTTTGATTGGTGGGGAACATGTGCTTGTGGTCACTGGAAGCATGTACTAAATAGAATGTGTGCTTGTGCTGCTGAGTTAGGTGTGTGTGTCTGCTTGTGCATCTGTGTGTCTCTCTGCTTGTGCATGTGTGTCTTCGTATCGATTTACTGTTGGAGAAAAGTAGTGCGTGTGTTTACTATATGTACTCTGCTTAAATTGAGAAACATAATTTCTATGGTCCATATGCAGATCCACAGTGTCCGGAACCCACTCAGCCAGCACCCAGTGCAATGGAAAGAATGCGTGAAATGCGGAACAGGAAGAAAGTCATGTGCATGAACATAGCAAAGGAACTATCGCAGGGTTCTGTAGCTGCAGCAAAAATAATGTCTCAAGGGGTTTCAAAAATGAACGAAGTCACTGTATCGGAATTGGCAAAGCAGAGGGAGGAGAGAACACGGCTTGAAGAAAGTAGACATCAGAAAAGTACAGAAGCACATGCACAAGCCTTAGCTCTTGATGAGAGAAAATTTGAACTTGCAGAGAGGTTTCTGGAGGATAGTGGTCGTCGCACCAAGGCACTTGAAGCTATTACCCAACATTGCAACAACACCACGAACGTGCTCTGTATGATAGTGGGTCAACCCATGCATGTCAGCATTTCCCAAGCCATCATGCTCCTCCAGCAATGGTAGCAGAAACACAAGAACCACCTGAACCATCACAACCTACCTCAGCTGCAGCAAACGACAACACCAAGCGCGAACAAAGGCAGATTAAAAGAAAACATTGGGATAAATTCTAAAAGTAAAATTTTTATAAAACCTTTCCTATTTAGAACGTCAAATAATTTTTTCCTGCAAACCCTCCTTCTTCTCACAGTGACAAGCCACAATATTTGTACATGTGAGCAGGGAATTCGCTAGTCCCTCAGATGTTGAAAATACCTTTTCTACATGTGGGGGACAGGTGAACTCCCTGCTCACATTCTCTTATTGGAATTGTGTATGTAACACACCAAACAACACAACAAAAATTTCTTTTTTTAACCATGCTTGATATGGGATATGTGCCTTTATTGTTACATGATTCTTAATATATTCTGTTTCTGTTCTGAAAAGGAATTATCTGTTGTTTACAAAGGCAGCATACTGTTTGTTTTCTTTGTTACTTTACATTACTACTTTTATGGCAACCCGTGCTCGCTTGTAAATGAATAACATTTTTGTACAAGAGGAATTGGTTTGTTATTTTAATGATACAAGTTTGTAATGAAAAGTTAAACAGTATCCAACCAAACTCTATGGTTTTCATTTCTGTACAAAATAAATCATTAACATGAGTAAAAATGAATCACTCTTTGCATTTCATTTCTTTTATACCTGTTATCATGTTGGTTTTTGTGGGGGATGTCAGCTGATACTCAGTAGTTTAAGCACAGGGCACAGTATGCAGCTCTTTAAAGAAATTGCAGTATGCTTCACATACTGCCTTTCCCTGGTTCTTGATTGAGGTGGGTATTCTCCCTGTTCCTGGTACCACAACATCAACCAACTGCTGATCGGTACCAATTTGTGCTGGCCATGATAGGGCGTCACCTCTTGTTTCACAAATATTGTGAAGCACACAGGCAGTGACGGCAAGTTCTGCGACTCTGTCTGGCTGCATCTCTACTGTACCACCCAGGGAGCGCCATCTTGATTTTAGCCACCCAAACAATCATTCCACAACTTGTCTTGCCCGAGTTAATATGTCATTGAAATGCTCGGTATCAGCATTTAACCGATTCCTGGGGTATGGTTTCATTAACCAGGGAAGGCATGTGTACACAGGATCAGCTATTATCACTGGAATACATTCATTCCATTTATTTCAATAACAGGATTTGAGTAGAATTTTCCACTATATATATTTTTTTTTTTAAATGGGGATGCATGCATAACTGCATGCGTCATGTGCCCCGCCATGAAACCCCATAAAAACATTAGTAAATAGTCCATTTGCATCCACTATAGCCTGTAGTACAATTGAATAATATCCCTTTCTACATATGTAGGACTCGTTATTTGCTGCTGGTGCAATAATGCATATGTGGCTACCATCTATTGCTCCCATGCAATGTGGGAAGCCCAGGATGTGGAATCCAGATATAATTTCATTCACATCCCTAATCTGGATTACTTTATGCAAAAGAATGTCATTAATGGTTTTGCAGACTTCTATGACAACAGTACACACTGTGGAAACCCCTACCCCAAAGTGAGCAGCCACTGAGCAGTATCCATCAGTGGTTGCAAGCTTCCACAGTGTAGTTACTACTCTCTTTTTGACAGATATTGCTTTTTTGCATACAGGTATTGTTATGCTTTAGATGTGGTGCTAATGTTTCAACAAGTTTGCTAAAAACATCTTTTGTCATTCTAAAGTTTTGAAACCACTGTAATACATTCCAAGACTGGCAAACATTACTCTGCCACCAATCATCACTTTTTTCCGTTACCCAGATTTTCCTATTGATTGGAGAAACAGTATCAATCGTTGAAAATGTGTTGGGGAACATCCTATTTATATAACCAAGCATGTCCATTATGTTGTAGCAATTTTCAAGGAACAATGGCACTGTTTCATCATCACACCTACACTGGTTGTCTACAACATCAGTTGAACGATTATGGGCTTGCATTGCTTCTACACAACGTCTTCCTGCAGTCTTGCAGGAATCTGAATTCATCTGCTTCATGTGCGGAGATGCTGCTTACCAGTCGCATGACTTTTTGCAACCAGTTTTGGTGGTATAGAATAATGTTCAGAAAGGAAGCAGTCTCCAGCGGCATCGACATGTTTTCAAGTTCTCTCTGTTAAGAAGAGAAAGAGCAGAGGTTACCAAAGTTGAACCTTGTACTCATAAGTCATTAAACTGTTGTAGGTTTGCCTTAGGTTGTTTTTTACTATTCCAGTAATAGACATATTTGTATAACTGACCTGGGTGTTTACCTTGCTTGAGCAGCCCTCACTTTGGTGCCTGTGCTAATATCGTGTTGTTCTTTTCCTCCTATGGAGCTTTATATAATAAAGAGCTTTCTGGTCAGCAGCACCTGTGCACAAAATGATGTGGCCGTTCTGGCAGGTCCAATCATTCAAGAACCTGTGAACAAAGGGATATCATTAATTGTTGATGAGTGCTTCGGTTTCAAGGCAGCCAAAGCTGTTGGTTTCTCCTGGAGCAAGGGAGAGGGGGTTGTGTCAGGCAAGACTGCACATTACAGACAAGCGGAATCTTTGAAGAGTATCACAACCGGGCATGTGTGTGGTGGACCCAGAAGGATTGAATGGATCTGCACATTACAGATGGGGGTTAAGGGACATGGAATGAAAGGGATCCATGAATCCTGGTAGGGATGGGCGAATAGACCATGGTTCGTGTTCAGCCGTTCGTGTTCGGCCGTTGGTGTTCGGCCGTTGGTGTTCGGCCATTCGCCGAGTTCGTGTTCGGCCGTCGGTGTTCGGCCGTTCGTGATCGGCCGTTCGTGTTCGGCCGTTCGGCCATTCGCCGAGTTCGTGTTCGGCCGTTCGTGTTCGGCCGTTCGGCGGATTCATGTTCGGCTGTTCGGTCATTGAAATCGCGCGAGAGCCCGAAATCGAAAGGGAAGCACCAAAAAATGGAAATTTGTGTGTGTGCGGAGCTGTGTGGCGAGTGAGTGTGTGTTTGACTCGGTGTGTTTTTGGCTGTGTTTGACTGTGTGTGACTTTGTTGGATTGGCTGGCTGTGTGTTTTGGTTCGGTTTGTGTGTTGGGTGAGAGAGAGATCCTTATTTAAAAAAATAAATTAAAAAAAAATTAAGAAGGCTGTGGTGAGGATCCCCTGACTGGGGGCCAACTTGCCAGTGCTGCCACAGCCACTGCCACTCGAGGAGGAGGAGGTGGCTGAGGCGGCTGCCCTGGTGGCGGCTACGGCGGCGGCGGCTAGGGCTACTGCTGCAGCTGGTGCTGCTAGTCCACTGGTGGCTTACTCCTCAGATGAGGAGGAAGCGACGGGCTCTGGAGCTGCTGCCAGGTTCGTAAAAAATTTTTTTACTTTGAGGACAAGAAAGGCTCTATCTGTTGGAGAGAGCTCACAGGCGTGCGTGTGGGTGCGTGGGCAGTGGGCATCAGTCGGGCACAAACAGTGGGCATCATCAGGTGGCAGTGGATGTCTGCAACAGTGAGAGAGGGTAGGGTACTGTAGTGCGGTGGGCTTTGGCACGAGCAGCACCCCCACCCAAACATGTGCCAGGCTAGCAAGGGTTCCACTCTCCAGTTGCCTTGCCATCCCATTCCCTATGCATATGCACCCCCAAATAAGGGCAGGCTCTTTCCTCCAGCCAGGGTTGTTGTTGTTGTTATTATTATTATTATTATAATTAACAAACATTTATATAGCGCCAGCAGTGTACCTGTGACATCATCTTTACAAAGTAATAAAATACAGACACGGTCCCTGCCCCTAGGGCTTACAATCTGAGAGACATAGGAAGGGGAACAGAGGGAGAGACAGACAAGGGGTCTAACATTCATGAAGATGCGAGGTCTCAGGTGCACGTGCTTGGCTTGGTTACGATGAGAATGAGGGTTACGATGACGGTTCTATCTCCTGTCGCCATCCCTAGCACCCCAAGGAGGGCAGGATTTGCACATGCCAGCCAGGGCCTTCCTAGTTGTAATCCCAAGCACCACAAGGAGGGCAGGGCAGGGCAGGGTTTGGTTTGCACGTGCCAGCCAGGGCCTTCCAGTTCCTAGTTGCACTCCCTCCTAGCATGAGCATCCCCGGAGGGCAGGAATAGCACACAATTAAATTTCTAGTTGCAATCCCTAGTACTAGCACCCCGAGGAGGGAGGACTAGAGAGCCATCATCATAAATGCCTGATATTTATTTGGTGTTCTTATTTGTTCATATTTCAGAGAGGAATCGGATTCCAGCCTCAGCAGCCCTACTGCCAGGAGGACCAGGCCAAGGAGGACGACTCGGAGTCGGCAGAGTCAGACCCCTAGGGAGAGCTCGCCAGCGACACCCCCAGACATTCGGCGCCCATCGTCGGATGTCTGGAGGTTTTATCAGAAGGGCGACACAACCGCCACATGCAAGGTATGGCACGGGGACTGGTACAACAGGGAATGAATTGCCCTATGACCTGTTAGGAATGGAAGTCCCCTGCAGAGAGAGATTGGATGGCCACCCAGTCCACCCACTTGTGGAGACAGAATGCAGGCAGGGCTTGTTGACAGACATTGGTCTGACACAGTATGACCCTTCTTATGTTCTTTTCTTTTTCTTCTCTTTTTAGATCTGCAAAAAATCATTCCGCCGGCAGAGGGAGGGGACCACGTCGGGGCTCATCAGCCACGTGGAGAAGACCCACGGCAGGAGAGTGATGCGGGCGGGCGAGGCCGCAGAGGACTCTGAGGTGGTGCCCGTGCCCGCACTGCCCGTGGTCAAGCCTCAGCGCCAGAGGAAGGGGGGGAAGGCCACCCAGAAAAGGCGGCATACAGGCCCTTCCCCTCCACCCCCCTCCAGCCCCGACGTGGAGACCCCCGATCCCCTGGAGGACGCAGAGGTGAAGGCCCTTCGGGCCAGGATGCAGCGGTGCACCCTGGCCCATATGGAGGCGGTGCATCAATCGTCTAGCGAACTGGAGAAGACCCTGGTGAAAGAGCTGCAGGCGGTCCAGGCGGAGCGGCAGAAGGCGGTGGCATACGCCCAGTATGTCTCTGCCGAGCTCCGCCGCGTGCAGCTCTACCACCAGGAGCTCTCCAGTTGGCATGAGGCGATGAAGGAGGGCCTGGATTACTGCGTCCTCAATGGCGTGCTGAGCGAGCACGAAGTCGCCGGCCCTGAGGCCTGCAAGGTGCCACAACCTCTCCTGCCCTTGGACTGATTCCCGGGGGATAGGCCGGGGCCCAGTGGCAGAGAAAAAGACTCTTAGGTTTTTGTAATAAGTTTCATTTTCATGTTTTGTTTTGTTTTCTTTAATGTTGTTGTTTTTGTTGTTGTTGCTTTGTTAAACTTATTGTTGAATTGTTCATTCTTATAATAAAAGTAAAGTAGTTTAATGTATTTCTTGTTACGAGCTTCATTTGACCTGTCCAATATTTTATTTATCCCTTTGTGCTGCTGAAGTTCTGGCTGGCAGGTGGCAGAATCGCATACAGCTTGTCGATCCCTTCCAGCAGCACCTCCTCCCAGCTCATGTACCGTAGTTCTGAACCCAAAGATGTGCTGTGCCAGCAGCAGGGTCTCAACTAGCAGAAATCCCCCCAGGAGGTTCAGGGCGTGTGTGTGTGTGTGTGTGTGTGTGTGTGTGTGTGTGTGTGTAGGTGTGACAGAGAGAAAGAGAGAGGAGAGAGAGACAGGCTCCTCGGCAGCAGGCAGTACTGGCGTCGGGAGGTGGGGGTCGGAGGGGCTGTTAGTTTCAGCAGCCAGCTTCAGCGGGCATCCGCGGGTGGGTGCAGAGAGGAGTAGGCTTTTGGGGAGGGGGGCAGCTTGTACTTCTCCACAGCCCTCCCCGCGAGTGAAAACTCAAGAGACACAAACTTCAGGAGTTCTGCAGATGGTAGGTCGGGTCCCCAGTTTACGAAGAGAAACTCGATAGTGACACAGATGTACAGACATCTCAGGAGGTGCAGGGCCTGTGTGTGTGTGTGTGTGTGTGTGTGTGTGTGTGTGTGTGTAGGTGTGACAGAGAGAAAGAGAGAGGAGAGAGAGACAGGCTCCTCGGCAGCAGGCAGTACTGGCGTCGGGAGGTGGGGGTCGGAGGGGCTGTTAGTTTCAGCAGCCAGCTTCAGCGGGCATCCGCGGGTGGGTGCAGAGAGGAGTAGGCTTTTGGGGAGGGGGGCAGCTTGTACTTCTCCACAGCCCTCCCCGTGAGTGAAAACTCAAGAGACACAAACTTCAGGAGTTCTGCAGATGGTAGGTCAGGTCCCCAGTTTACGAAGAGAAACTCGATAGTGACACAGATGTACAGACATCTCAGGAGGTGCAGGGTCTCTGTGTGTGTGTGTGTGTGTGTGTGTGTGTGTGTGTGTAGGTGTGACAGAGAGAAAGAGAGAGGAGAGAGAGACAGGCTCTATAATTAATAATAATCCTACTCTAAATGAATCAAAAAGGGGAAGGGAAGGGAATCAGTGGGGAGGGAATATATTCAATGGAGCGGGGGGGAGGGAGGAAGGAAGATTGAACACAGGGAGGGATAAAAACAAAAAACAACAACTAAATCTATCAAACCTAATGTAAATAAATGAGAATATGGGGGTAGATGAGGGTTTGATGGGTGAAATAGGAGGAGGATGGCAGCAATGGATTGCGAAGCTGGAGTGGAAAATGCTGGGTGAAGAGGAGCCTTCTGAAACGCCTGCTGTTGGGAACAGTGACTAGTTCAGAAGGTATTGGGAATGGGGGAGGCAGAAAGTTTTGTTTCTTGCAGCGCCCGCCTCAAATCAAGCCCCATTGGCTCCGTGCAGCCTAGCCCATGGCCAATTGCAGACTGCCAAGCCAGTGGTCTGAGGCGAAAAGAGATGGTGATTCGGCAGGCTGGTTGCTACTCGAAGCCACTCTCTCCACCCTCCACCCCTGGTGCCTGGAAGTCTGCTCCTAGCTGAGTCAAATGACTTCCCCCTACATTTGGCCTTCCAGTGACCTGGCAGACCATGTTTTAGCCACCCGAACACAACCGAATGCGATCCAAACTTAATGAACTGTTCGGCCATTTCGTCGTTCGGTGTTCGGATCTGTTCGGTGTGTTCGCCATTTCGCCGTTCGGTGTTTGGTTCCGTTCGATATGTTTGCGTTCGTGTTCGTGTTCATGTTCGGTTGTCCGAACAGGCCGAGTTCAGGCCGAACACTGAACTACCGAACCGCGTTCGCCCATCCCTGAATCCTGGCAGTAGGAGCGGAGAGATGCGACCTTGCAAAGTATTCCAGTTACAAAGGCATCAAAGTTACACAGTTACAATGCATCAACTTGTTATAAAGCTGCTTCTTGCACCTGATGTCTTCTGCAGTGGAGGGGGTTGTATGCTCTGAAGCATACATGTGGCACCTTTGATAGTTGTTTTGCTTCATGTACACATAGCCCTGTTAATGGTTAACGTTGCAAGGGCACATCTCTCTAATAGATTCTCTTCAATCCCTGCCCCTCCACCTCACCTGCTCTGTTGTGATTCTCTTCCAATGTCCCCACATCTCTAACATGAACAGAGCCCCTGCAATCTTTTAGTCTCCCCCTCTCCCTTCTGCTCCACACAGAAGTCACTGGTGAATGCTGTACACGCCTCTTCCCCTTCAATCCATATTGCTCACCCCCCCACCTGCTCTGTTATGGTTCTCTTCCAACGTGCAATCCCTCCCTGTCCCCCACTCCCCCCTCTGTCTCCACTCCATCCAAGCCCTCCGATAGACAGCACAATTTATATCCCCTGGATTTGAGTTTGAGAACTGTTTGCACATTGAGATTGACCATGAGTTCAGTAAAAAAGCCCCATGAACCAGTTGCCAAAGGCTATTCACCTGTCTGAACCAGCAGCCGACTTTTCACTGCTCTCTACCCTCTGCTCACTGGTCTCTGCTCTCAGAAAGTTCCCAGCATCCCAACGCAGATACCTTACGTCCGGGTCATGGAGGTTCCTCTTCCGGTGTCTGACCAGCTGACATGCAGTGACTTCCTGTATTTAAACCAACCTGAACAGGCGGGTAAGCGCGCGCCCCACAAAGTTCTGAATGTGTTAGTACACTGTAACAAAGAACGGTATGGCATGCATGTGAACGCAACAGGCATTGTTAAATGCGAAATGAAGAAAAACGAATTGATTTAAATCCAGATAATTTCTGAACATGTAAATGAGTCCTTAGTAATGTTACATTTATTGTCAAACCTTAAAATGCTCTGCAATACTGTTTGAAACTAGGGCTGCACACAGGGCTGAGACTTTGTATCTGTATTTGTATTTATTCATATTTGCATTTATTTGTATTTATATCTTTGCCTGTGTTCACTGTGTTTCCCCCATCATTATCAATGCAGAAAAGACAGCGAACATGGGTCTCTGTATATGGGTTATTTGGGTGCAGAAGTGCAGTGAGGCTCTGCCAGTTTGACAAGCCTATAGGGAAAGGGAAATGCAGTTGAAATTTGCTGCTAAGTCTGCTACCAATTTAAAAAAGGGAACACTGGTTTGCGGAGGCTTGAGAATATGGCTAGCTTTGTGAGGAGTTCATTATCTTGAAGAGGGTTTTGCTCCAGGGGATCACTGTCTTGAAGGAGAGTGAGTCATGTGGTTGGTTTGGAGAGGAGAATGGAACATGCAGTTGGTTTGATGGAGGATTGCTGGCTTGGGGATGGGGGAATGGGGCATTGGACTAGGCTCAGGGGAGGTTGCTGGCTTGGGAAGGGGGGAATGAAGCTGCCAAGGACTCCACATTTCTCCCTGGCTGAGCTGGGCCTGGTTGCAGTGCTGGAGATTGCAGTTCTGAGACAGCGGCAGCCCCTGCAGATGGTGAGGGCTCATTACAGCATCCCCAAGCAGATGGCTAAGCTGAGCATCTCAGAGTAGTCCAGCTCCAAGCTAGAAACATTCTGAAAGTTTGAGGGTCCAGCTCAACATCTTGGATATTATCTTTTAACAGGAAATGTTGGGTTCACTTGAAACCCAAATACACAGACCTAGTATTCTTATTTATTTATTTATTTATTTTATCAAATTTATATCCCGCCCCTCCTGAAAACAGCTCTGGGTGGGATATAAATTTGTTTAAATTTAGAACTCGAAAAGGTATTTTTTTTTAATTTTGTTGAAACCTGAATGCATAGCCCTATCTGAAAGTGATCTTTTACTTGTTTCTAAAACAAATTGAAAAAAACAATTTTGAACAAAAATGAAACAAATTCTCCAGTCATTGTAAGCCTGATACATTGTAAGCCTTTACAGCAGAAGGAGAGGCAGGATAGCACCTTAGACACTAACTGGTGAAAGGAGGCATGAGCTTTTGGAGGCAATAACCTACTTTATCCACCTGCCACCTACGAAAGCTCATGCTGCCTTTCACCAGATAGTAGGGATGGGACACCGGGGAGAATACCGGATACCGGATTTATCGGTATCAGATCTCCCCAGTATTGGATTTACCGGTAACGGCATCCCGTATTTTTAACATTGGTCGCTTTACTAGTTTGTTTACATTGCGGCCATTTACTTCAATGGCCGCGATGTAAAAAACCTGGTAAAGCAGCCAATGTTAAAAATACGGTATGTCAATACTGGATGTCACCGTATGTTAATACAAATGATTATCGGATTAACCCAATTATCAGGTGTATCGGATTTATCCGATACTGATATTCCCACCCCTACCAGATAGTCTATAACTTATGATATCCTGCCTCCTCTTCTGCACCCACCCACCCCGCTTTTACACAAGCTCTACCACACGTGTCCATTGGATGGACCTGCGTGGTAGCATCTCATGTAAAAACAGCTAAACCCAGTGCCTTTTTAAAAATGCATAGATGGAATCTTTCTAAACTTACTCTAGGAAGCGATGAAGCCACTCAGAAAAGTAAGAATGATTCAAAATTTTAAAATAAACTTGACATTTTAAAAAAAAATATGTTCAAGGTAAATGAGGGATTCTTCTCTTCCCAGATCCCTAACATGTTTCCATTCATTCAGGCAATAATACCTTATTTTGTTATATTCAGTGAACACAGCAGTTTCACTTCTCTGAGAACCAATTGTTCAGATGTGAACTGACCAGATGGGAGATTGACGTCTTCCCACCTTCCCCCTACAGACTTCTACCATTCTCATTCTTAAAAGGCTGTACATCTGGAGGAAGTGTCCAATCATCATGGGAGTATAATGGCTTGTTGTGGTACAAGATGAAAGAGCAAACAGCTATAACTTTCTGCAAGGCTCCTTCTGCATACATGCTTGGCAGTATCTGCTAGCAGTCATTTTATGCTGAGGTAGAGAACTTTTTCTCATCTGATGGTCACATTGGCTAATTTAAAATAGCCAGTGGCATGCACCGAAAAAATACAGAGATGTTCTCCTATATCAGCCTAAAATTCTCCTATTTCATATTTGTGTTTAATCCAAAAAGTGTGAATAATTTCCATGCTAAAATAGAAACATTATCAGAAACAGCATTGAGGAGAAACTTGTAAGGCATGAGGAAAGGAGCTGCAAGGTGTTGCCTGCAGAAAATTATGGGTGTGACAAAGGGATTAGGGATGTGCGATCGCGGTTCGGATGTTCGGGGTTTGGCCTGAACTCAGTCAGTTCGGACTACTGAACCGAACGGCCAAAATGAACGCCCAAAGCCCCGAACAGTTCAGGCACGTTCAGATGAGTTTGGGCACGTTCGGGTGGGAAAAATCTGGATGGCAAACCCAGGGATGGGAGGGGGCAGCTGAGGAGCAGACTCCCTGGCCCCAGGGGTGGAGAGAGGCTTGGACTAGCAGCCAGTCTGCCCAATCACCATCCCTCTTTTCCTCAGACCACTGGCTTGGCAGTCTGTGATTGGCCACGGGCTAGGTTTCACAGAGCCAATGGGGTTTGTGGTAAGGTGGACGCAGCAAGTAACAAGAGTAATTGCCCTCCCCCCCTCTTCCATATTGTTCTGAGCTAGCCACTGATCCTGTCAGCAGGCGTTTTCAGAACTCTCCCTCTCCGAGCAGTTTATGTTCCTCCCAATCCATTGCTTTCCTCCTCCTATTTCACCCATTTCCACACATTTACCTCCATAGTTTCATTTATTTAGATTAGATTAGATAGATTTAGGTGTTATACACGGCATCAAGAAGCTGCCACTCCAGCCCCTGGACTCTCCATCAGGGTTCTGGGGTCGTCATTCCGCTCACATGGAGCCGTCATTCCATCACATCAAGAAACAGCCAGCCATTCCATCCTCAGGACCCACCATCAGGGTTCTGGGGCCTACATTACAGGCAGGGAGGGCTGTCATTCCACTTCATCCAGAAGCTGCCACTCTAGTCCCAGGACCCACCACCAGGGTTCTGGGGCCTACATTACAGGCAGGGAGGGCTGTCATTCCACTTCATCCAGAAGCTGCCTCTCTAGTCCCAAACCCACCATCAGGGTTCTGGGGCCTTCATGCCACTCACACGGAGCCATCATTTCACCGCAACAAGAAACAGCCAGCCACTCCATCCCCAGGACCCACCATCAGGGTTCTGGGGCCTAGTTACAGGCAGGGAGGGCTGTCATTGCACTTCATCCAGAAGCTGCCACTCTAGTCCCAGGACCCACCCTCAGGGTTCTGGGGCCGTCATTCTGTTCACAGGGAGCCGTCATTCCACCACATCAAGAAACAGCCAGTCACTCCAGCCCCAGGACCCACCATCAGGCAGGGCCGGCCCCAGGGTTTGTGAGGCCATGTGCGAAGTCTTAGTGCAGGACCTAATTTGCATAATTAGGCCCCACCTAATTACGCAAATGTGTAAATTTACATACAATTTACTCCCTCTAGACAGGAAGGATTCCCAGTCTCCACCACTCCGAGCAACCATGGAGAAGTATAGCCTCCCCATGCTTCTTCCCCCCTGCCTCCCAACTTGCCACCCCTTGGCTGCCTTACCTGGCTCTCAGCTAAGTGACCATAGACAAGCATGGCCTCCCAATGCTTCCCCCCACCTCCCCAGCCAAGCGTCGACCACCACTCCCCAGGAGTGGTTCCACTGCAGTGGCAGCCGGGCGGGCAGTGAGGCAAGCACAGAGAGACTGACTGTGTCCGCTGCCTTACTGGAGGAGGGGGTGAGCTTAGGCCGCCAGGGCCTGTTGCTTCTTGCTGCCAGTGCCACCTGTGCCTTGTTCATGCATGCGGTGTGACCAGTCCAGAGGTGCTGCTATCAAACACACCAGACAGCCAAAATGCAGCTAGCTTATTAAGTGCATTATCCCATGAAAAGGGATATATATTACACAGATTTCTGTCTGTCTATGGGTGGGGGAGTCCCGTGTGAATGATGCAGTGAACGTGCCCATGGTGAGTGGGGTTGCATGCACACCCTCTTAACACGCATCCCCACGCACACACACCCATTTGTCCCCACACATGGAGCAACCGGGGGAAATGGCGGTTACTCTGTGGGTGTGGATGAGTGGGGGGTGAGTGGGGATGCGTGTGCAGCCATGTGAATGCCCTGCCCATGCACCGGCACCCCCATGGACCCCCCACCCAGCAGAGCCATGTAAAAATAGCATGTGAGGAACCACTCGAAGAACAGAAGGTTGCTACTTTGTAAACAAGGTTCTTTGAGATGGCTTTAAACATTCTCACAATACCCACCCTTCCAACCCTGCATGGAATTTTTTCCTTATATTTCTATAAAGGGTTGGAAGGAACTTTCATTCATAGGGGGAGAGTCAGTGCTTTTTATACTAGAGGAGTTGAGACCATCATGTGGTCTGTTGTTTGAATAGGGTGAACATGCACAACCCAGTTGTGAGAATGTTTGGAGCCATCTCGAAAAACCTTCTTTACAAGGTAATAACCTTCTGATCACTCACATGGGGAGGAGTTGTTTGTAAACAAACAGCTTTATCTTGCAATGTACTTGCTGCTGCTGCTGCTGCTAGAGCACTACTAGGAGGCAGAGGCAGGTGAGAGATGGGGACCAGAGCCAGGTAGGTGAGACAGAAGAACTAATTGGGGGAGAAGCTAGCTGCAGTCTGCTGCCCAGCCATTCAACTGTGGGGCCCCAGCTAGCCACGGGGCCATATGCAGCCACACATGTGGCACATACCTGGGGCCGGCCCTGCCGTCAGGGTTCTGGGGCTGTCATTCCACTCACAGGGAGCCATCATTCCACCACATAAAGAAGCAGCCACTCCAGCCGAGGTCCCAACATCAGGGTTCTGGGGCCTACATTACAGGCAGGGAGGACTGTCATTCCACTTCATCCAGAAGCTGCCACTCTAGTCCCAGGACCCACTATCAGGGTTCTGGGGCCATCATTCTGCTCACGGTGAACTGTTATTCCACGGCATCAAGTAACAGCCAGCCACTCCAGCCCCAGGACCCACTGTCAGGGTTCTGGGACCTATCTTACAGGAAGGAAGGGCTGTCATTCCACTTCATCCAGAAGCTGCCACTCCAGTCCCAGGACCCACCATCAGGGTTCTGGGACCTATGTTCCAGGTGGGGAGAGCTGTCCATCCACATCATCCAGAAGCTGCTACTATAGTCCCAGAACCCAGTATCAGGGTTCTGGGGCTCTCATTCCACTTACAGGGAGCCATCATTCCGTCACATCAAGAAACAGCCAACCGCTCCAGCTCCAGGACCCACCATTAGGGTTTTGGGGCCTACGTTCCAGGCAGGGAGGTCTGTCGTTCCGCTTCACTGTCTGCCAATGCTCCATCAATGCCAGCCAGCCTGCAACGCCCAGCCAAGTAGCGGTGCCAGCCACTGAGCCCTGGCCGGACCTCTGCCGCTGCTCCACCGATGCTGGGCAGCCTGAAATGCCCAGCCAGTTAGGGGTGCCAGCCGCAGTTACTGTGCCCTGCAATCCAATGTCTTCTGCTGCTTCTGGTACTGCAGGTCAGTCATTTCCCCCTCCCTCTTGTAGTTGGGCATAGCTCAGATGAGTGCGCCAGCAGGGGGGGGATGGGTGTCCACAAGATTCACCACCAGGCAAGACTTGCCCAATTTGCAGTAAAGAATCTTGAGATTGGTCGAGTACGATGCCAGCCTGCAACACCTGGCCAACTAGGGGTGCCAGTCACCAAGCCCTGGACTGACCTCTGCTGCTGCTCCACCAATGCCTGGCAGCTTGCAACGCCTGGCCTCTTCTGCTGCTGCTGCTGCTGCTGCTGCTGCCACTGGGTCTCAGATGGCCAGTCATGCCCCCACTGGCACCCCTGGGGTGCCAAGCCTTCCCGGTCTCTGCTGATGCTGATGCTATGTCTCTGATGGACTGCACCCCAAGTCTCTGTCATGGCTGAATTTTCATAATGTTCGGGGGTGTCCGAACTCCGTGGGACCAAACCCACGAACCCGAACTAAGTTTTTAGTCCAAACATCCGAACTCCGGTCTGTTTGCACATCCCTAAAAGGGATGCAGATCCAGGCTTGATACATGCCCTCATCTCTGCGGCCTTACTTCTGAACATATTTTCTTAGTTTGAGGGTGAGGGCTGTATCCAGAAATTAGAAGGGGCCACATAAAAACTATCTACAGTTCAGATGAGTGTTTTTCAATGCAGTATTGTATTCTTACATTTTATTTGTGAGTCAATAACCGTGTAAATCATGCATTATGATCATGGTAGGTTGCCCACTATGCCTTAAGGACAGTGTGAAATGGATAGAAAAAAGAGCGAGTTTGCATTGTGATTTAAAGCTTATTTCAGTTAATTTACTAAACCATGGCACCATTGAGTTTAGTGGGACTATATACATGTCCTAAAATTAGCATGTGCAGAATCTGGATTATTACATACATTGTTATATTTTTTGAAATTCTATTAGTCATAATTTCGAACATTTACTTACAAATATACTTAGTCATAAAATAATCAACACTTTACGTAATAACCACTGCCTGCCTGCATATTCTCCATGTTCAGCAACATCCTCTGGCCTTGCTTACTACATGAACTTGAATTGAAATGTTGCCCTGATCCTGAAAATGCTTATCTTTATGCATAGTCATTTGTAGGCCTCAGTGAAGACATTTAAAATTTTAAATAAAATAACAGTAGAAGCTAGTACTAGCATTTATCTTCCTAATCCAAGCATAGTCATAGCTGTCTGTAACAAATGTTAGATGCATGTATGACTGAAAAACTTAAAAACACACACACAAAGGGTATTTTTAAATGTTACGATACCACGGTCAACCACAGTGAACTCCCTGTGGTGGCCGTGATACTGTAACGTCTGAAATTACCCAAAGAGATTCCTGCCAGATGTTCACCATGGTGAACCTCCGTCGGGAATCTCATTGACCCCGGTCTGGGATCGGCAGAAAGTAACGTCTGTTACCTTCCGCCGGCTCGGATCGTGGTCCAGACCATGATGCGAGATCAGGTGCAGTGGCTGAATTGGCCACTGCACCTGCCTGTCTCCCAGAGGGCAGGCGGCTGGGGGAGCATGGAGGGGCGGGGCTGTGCGGCCGCACCTCATGCTGCACAACCCAGCCCTTCCCCTACCCGATCCCCTGTAGGAATCAGGCCGGCACATCTAAAAGACGGCCAGACAGATTCCTCACTGAGATCTGGAATGGATCCTGGTTTTGGATTCGAAATGGATCTCGGTGCATGGCAATTTCATGTGTGAAATCACTCAAAGTCCATTTATACATGAACACTTTACTTTTGGAGGAGATCTAAAACCTTTTTGTTTGTCCAGAGTTTAGCGGGCTGGAGTAGGGTTGGGTGGGATGGGGTGGAGAGGTTAGGGTGAGGGTTGGAGGGTGAGGTTTAGGGTTTCTTTAATTGTTTTTATATATGTTTTTATGTGTTATAATTTCTGCAAGCTGCCCTGAGCCTCTGAGGAAAGGTTGGGATAGATCTTTTGTTAGATCTTTCGGCGGTCTTTGATACCATTGACCATGGGGTGTTGTCAACACAACTGCAGGACATGGTAGGTGTGCATGGGACTGCTCCTGAGTGGTTCCACTCATTCCTGGCTCGGAAAACCCAGATGCTGGTGATGGACAGCGGCTCATCATCCCCTTGGGAGCTCCTTTGTGGGGTTCTGCAGGGTTCTATCTTTTCCCCATTCCTGTTTAATGTGTATCTGAGACCCCTGGGTGAGCTCGTTTGGAGAGCTGAAGTGCTATCAATTTGTGGTTGACACCCAGCTCTATTTCTCCTCTTCATCTGCAGTCTCAGTACTTACTAGGGTGGCCATACCTGCCCTTTAAAAGAGGATGCTTATGAAAAATACATGGTGCGGGGCTGCATTGGTTCCAGTGCAGCCCTGCATCTGCTGCTGATGCTCCTGCCGCCACTGAGCCCTGCTGCCGCTGTTGCTCCTTTGGGTTCCCCACCAACCATCTGCGGGGAAGGACATGGAGGGTCAGTGAGTGCAGGAGCTGGAGGGGACCCATTGAACTGGGACTGTGTTTCCACCATCCCCTTCCCCTGTCTGCACCAGGAAGTAGCCCCCGGGCTACTTCCTGGTGCAGACAGGGGAAGGGGATGGTGGAAACACAGTCCCAGTTCAATGGGTCCCCTCCAGCTCCTGCACTCACTGACCCTCCATGTCCTTCCCCGCAGATGGTTGGTGGGGAACCCAAAGGAGCAACAGCGGCAGCAGGGCTCAGTGGCGGCAGGAGCATCAGCAGCAGATGCAGGGCTGCACTGGAACCAATGCAGCCCCGCACCATGTATTTTTCATAAGCATCCTCTTTTAAAGGGCAGGTATGGCCACCCTAGTAAGTACTGAGACTGCAGATGAAGAGGAGAAATAGAGCTGGATGTCAACCACAAATTGATAGCACTTCAGCTCTCCAAACGAGCTCACCCAGGGGTCTCAGATACACATTAAACAGGAATGGGGAAAAGATAGAACCCTGCAGAACCCCACAAAGGAGCTCCCAAGGGGATGATGAGCCGCTGTGCATCACCAGCATCTGGGTTTTCCGAGCCAGGAATGAGTGGAACCACTCAGGAGCAGTCCCATGCACACCTACCATGTCCTGCAGTTGTGTTGACAACACCCCATGGTCAATGGTATCAAAGACCGCCGAAAGATCTAACAAAAGATCTATCCCAACCTTTCCTCAGAGGCTCAGGGCAGCTTGCAGAAATTATAACACATAAAAACATATATAAAAACAATTAAAGAAACCCTAAACCTCACCCTCCAACCCTCACCCTAACCTCTCCACCCCATCCCACCCAACCCTACTCCAGCCCGCTAAACTCTGGACAAACAAAAAGGTTTTAGATCTCCTCCAAAAGTAAAGTGTTCATGTATAAATGGACTTTGAGTGATTTCACACATGAAATTGCCATGCACCGAGATCCATTTCGAATCCAAAACCAGGATCCATTCCAGATCTCAGTGAGGAATCTGTCTGGCCGTCTTTTAGATGTGCCGGCCTGATTCCTACAGGGGATCGGGTAGGGGAAGGGCTGGGTTGTGCAGCATGAGGTGCGGCCGCACAGCCCCGCCCCTCCATGCTCCCCCAGCCGCCTGCCCTCTGGGAGACAGGCAGGTGCAGTGGCCAATTCAGCCACTGCACCTGATCTCGCATCATGGTCTGGACCACGATCCGAGCCGGCGGAAGGTAACAGACGTTACTTTCTGCCGATCCCAGACCGGGGTCAATGAGATTCCCGACGGAGGTTCACCATGGTGAACATCTGGCAGGAATCTCTTTGGGTAATTTCAGACGTTACAGTATCACGGCCACCACAGGGAGTTCACTGTGGTTGACCGTGGTATCGTAACATTTAAAAATACCCTTTGTGTGTGTGTTTTTAAGTTTTTCAGTCATACATGCATCTAACATTTGTTACAGACAGCTATGACTATGCTTGGATTAGGAAGATAAATGCTAGTACTAGCTTCTACTGTTATTTTATTTAAAATTTTAAATGTCTTCACTGAGGCCTACAAATGACTATGCATAAAGATAAGCATTTTCAGGATCAGGGCAACATTTCAATTCAAGTTCATGTAGTAAGCAAGGCCAGAGGATGTTGCTGAACATGGAGAATATG
>QEPC01004757.1:906467-928339 GCA_003113815.1 Sphenodon punctatus
AGATAGATAGGATTAGGTCGATACATTTTTGTTTGAGTAGTTTAGTTTAAGGTTTACTGATAGAGTGAGTTTACTGTTTTCTGTGATTCAGCTTTAGGGTTTGTTGGAGTTATTCATAGCATTTAGAATACATTTGTTAGTTAGGTAGTTAGTTAGTTATTAGTGTAGATATAGAGATATAAATATTTGATAAAAAAATTCAATAAATTTTTTTAAAAAAATTATATATTAAAAAACATTGTTTTTTTCAGGCCGAACGGCCGAACGCGAACGCGCGAACCACCCGAACACCGAATGACTGAACACGAACGCACAACCCGATGGCGAACGAACCGAACGGCCGAACACAAACGTACGACCTGCCCGAACAACCGAACACGAACGGCCGAACACGAACGGCCGAACCGAACGGGCAAACACGAATGCGTGGTACGACCGAACGACCGAACACGAACACACGAACCGAACGCGGCCGAACCGAACGGCTGAACGCGAACACACGAACCGATTGCGGCCGAACCGAACGGCCGAACACGAACCGCGATCTGTTCGCCCATGCCTAATAGATAGATAGATAGATAGATAGATAGATAGAACCAGTTCAGTTGTGCCCCCATAATCAATTCACAGAGCCCTCACCCCATAACCAGTTAATTTGTATCCCTGCCCCCATATAATTAATTCACGCTGCCACACACCCATAACCATTTAATTTGTGCCCCCAGGGCAGCATGAATTGGTTATATGGGGGGTGCAAATTAACTGGTTATGGGGTGCAGGTTAGCAATAACTTCATTAAGAAAAGCTAGTGAAATAGCAGTCAAAATAATCTGAGAACCATATTTGCAGATTTTCCAAGATAGAATAGATATTGCTTTACATCCTAAATTCCTACCTAAGGTAATAAAAGTAAGACAGTTGTGAGAACGTGGCCCTTTTTACATGGGCCTCTAGTACCTATGGACATGCAGATTTCTGTATGTTAATGGGTGGGGGAGCCCTGTGTGACCAACGCGGTGCATGTGCCCATGGTGAGTGGGAGTGCGTGTGCGCCTGCCTAATATGCATCCCCACTCACCATCCACTTGTCCCCATGCATGGAGCAACAGTGGTTACTCCGTGCGTGTGGATGAGTGGGGGGGTGAGTGGGGATGCGTGTGCAGCTGTGTGCATGCCCCGCCCACACACCGGCACGCACGTGGACCCCATACCTGGCATAGCCATGTAAAAATGTCCTGTGAGGAGCCACTCGAAGAGTAAACAAGGTTCTTTGAGATGGCTCCTAACGTTCTCACGACACCCACCCTTCCAGCATCGCATGGAATTTTTTTCTTATATTCATAGAAAGGGTTAGAAGGAACTGTCATTCTGAGGGGTAGAGTGGTTTTTATACTAGAGAAGCTCAAGACCATCATTTGGTGTATTATTTGAATAGGGTGAGCATGCACAACCCAGTTGTGAGAATGTTGGGAGCTATCTCGAAGAACCTTCTTTACAGGGTAATAATGTTCTGATCACACATGGGGATGAGTTGTTTGTAAACAAACAGCTTTATCTCCTGGTCCGATTGGTGTCCCGGTGTCCCGCTGCTGCTGCTGCTGCTGCAGCGCTACTAGGAGGCAGAAGCAGGTGAGGAATGGGGACCGGAGCCATGGAGGGGAGGCAGAAGAACTTATTGGGGGAGAAGCTGGCTTCAGCCTACTTCTCAGCCAGGCAAGTGCGGGGCCCCAGCTCTCCGCGGGGCCATGTGCAGCCGCACATGTGGCCCGTGCCTAGGGCCGGCCCTGCCTGGCCCCCCAGTTTAAGCTGCCCTCGCGCACCACCCTGAGTCGGCAGGTTGTGCCATCCTTGTACTGGGCTTTAAAGGAGTGGGTGAGGGAGCAGCTGGCAAGGGATGGGGGTGCCACCGTCCACTTCACCACAGACCTGTGGTCGAGCAGGAATGCACAGCATGCCTACCTGGCAGCGATGGCGCACTGGGGGCAGGACCCGGAGTCAGCATTTGACTGTGGCAGGAGGAGTCCCGAAGCAGGATATAGGTGGATCCTGCTTCAAGCGGAAGTAATGGACAGCCCCCACACCACTCAGAACATCGAGTCATCCCTGACCACCATGGTGAGGGAGTGGGTCACGCCAGGCATGCCCTTCAACTGGTGACAGACAACACAGACAACATACTGAGGGCAGTCCACAAGGGGGGCTTCACCAGCATCCCTTGCGTCGCACACACCCTTCACCTGGTGGTCAGGGATGGTCTGGGCTTGGGGAAGATGGGGATTGGGGCAGGCACCCTTAGCTTCCTGATCAAGCAGGGGAAGAAGCTGGCCAGTTTCTTTAACCGGAGCGTGAAGGGCAGTGACCTCCTCTGGGCAAATCAGGCCAAGCAAGGTTCCCCAGTGCACCAACTGGTGCAGGATGTGTCCACCCGGTGGAATTCAATGTTCCTGATGCTCTAGCGGGTTCTCTAGTAGAAAGCGGCCTTGCATCAAGTTCAACTAGTGACAGAGAGCAGGGCACTTCCAGGGTACAATGGGGCGGAATGGGAGATCCTGGCTCACACGGTATTAATGCTCAGACCGTTCCTGGCCACGACAGAGATCAACAGCTCCTCCATGGCCACCATCAGCCAGGTGACCCCTCTGGTCCAGAGTCTCCTCAGGAGGCTGGAGAAGGTTCTCCAGGGGTGGGATTGTGGTCCTCAGGGCAGGAAGTTGGCGGATGAGGTGGTTGACCTGGTGTGGCAGCTGAAGGCAGGGCTGAAAGCGTGGTTCGATGAGCTCCTGCAGTGGGAGGAATATGTGTTGGCAACCATGTTTGACCCTAGGGTCAAGAGCAGCATGGCACGCCAGACACTACTCTCTGGCCACTGGAAGGGTGAGCTGGTGGAGAGGGTCCAGCAGGCAGAGCAGACTCTTGAGAGTGCACAGCAGCAGCAGGATGGTCCTGGGGATGGTGGGAGTGGGAGCAGCAACCCCTTTCAGTCAGCAGAATCTATCCCTGCCCCCAGCCCTAGCAGTAGCAACACCAGCAGCTGACTGAGCAGCAGTAGCACCCCTATTGCCAGCAGTGTCTCATATGTGCAGGGCACTCTGGAGAACATGGGCTCATGTACAGCAAGGCAGGCAGCATGGCTGAGGGCAGTGGTGGAGGTGGTGCCCAGGAGAGTTAAGTGAGGGAGTATGACAGTGCCTCAGCAGCAGTGGAGAGCTACCTGGAGGATGAGCCATGCATCGAACCCAGCAGCAATCCCTCGGCCTACTGGGCTGCCAAGATCAACGTGTGGCCGGCCCTGTCCAAAGTGGCCAAGGGTCTCTTGTCCTGCCCACCAATGAGTGTCCCCAGAGAGCAGGTATTCTCCAAGCCGGGGGACATTTGCTTGCCACACCTCATGAGACTGGGGGCCAAGTTGGTGGAGCAGTTGCTTTTTATAAAGGTGAACCTTCCACTGCTGGGATTCCCCAAGCTGCCCCTGGACATGGATTGATGGTGCAGTGGCACGGATGGTGCAGCTTGGAACGGAGCTCCTCCTCAATTTGGGCTGCTGCTGCTAAGGTGCTGTCCCTCCCTCCGAATGCCCGGCACCCGCCCTGGCTCTCTCTCTCTCTGACTAAACAACCTCGGCTGGCCTATCTGGCTGACCTCATGACACCGGGTGGCATTGGGAAGCTGTAAATCTGCTAGCTTACCTCTGTCTAGAAGATCTCGGCCCACCTATATGACTGGCAGTCTCTCTCTTACATGATGTGTCTTTGCCAGCCTATCTGAGTGCCCTGCCAAGGTCCCAGCCTGCCTTCCCTACTACCTCTCATGCCACGCTGCCTGTCTGCCCACCCGCCTGCCTGCCCAGGTTTCCAAGATCAACGCCTGCCTCAGTCTGACTTCTGCTCATGTCATGCTGCCTGTCTGCCCGCCCGTCCAGGTGGTCAAGATCAAAGCCTCCCTCAGTCTGCCTTTTGCTCATGCCACTCTGCCTGTCTGCCAGCCCTGTGGGCAAAGTTGAAGCCCTGCTCAGCCTACCTGCCTCTCATGCCAAGGTGCCTGTTTGCCTCCCCTGGCAACCCTGGGTGATGTGTCCCACTGGCCTGGTAATTCTGCTGCTGCTGTCTGCTGGTCCATGGGTGCTCTGTCCTGGCCAATCCAAATGTGCCAATGCAATCCTGCTGCTGATGTCTGCTGCTGTATGGGAGCTGAGCTCTTCCCTGGAAAATCCTACTATATTGGCTCCATGGGTGCTGTGCACAGGCAAATCCTTCTGCTGCCATCTCTGCTGTTCCACGGGTTCTGTGCCCAGTCAATTCACTGTCTGCTGCTGCTGCTAATGCCACCTCTGCTGTCTGTGGCATGGGTTCTGCTGCCAGGCAATCCAATGCTTGCTGCTGCTGCCAATGCTGCCTCTGCTGTCTGTGTCATGGGTTCCATGCCCCAGCAATCCACTATCTGCTGCTGCTGCCAATGCCACCTCTGCTGTCTGTGGCATGGGTTCTGCTACCGGGAAAGCCAACGTGTGCTGCTGCTGCCAATGCTGCCTCTGCTGTCTGTGCCACAGGTTCTGTGCCCTGGCAACCCAATGTCTGCTACTGGGTGACCACGTGATTCACCACCAGGAAAGGCTTGGCCAATTGGCATAACAGCTTGTTGAGATCAGCAGAGTAGGATGCAAGTCTGCAATGCCCGGCCAAGTAGGGGTGCCAGCCACCGAGGCCTGGCTGGACCTCTGCTGCTGCTCTGCCAATGCCAGCCAGTCTGCAACGTCCAGCCAAGCAGGGATGCCAGCCACCAAGCCCTGGCCAAGCCTCTGCCACTGCTCCACTGATGCCAGCCAACCTGCAACACCCGGTTGAGCAGGGGTGCCAGTCACCAAACCCTGTCCAGGCCTCTCCTGCTGCTCCACCGATGCCAGCCTGAAATACCTGGCCAAGTAGAGGTACCAGTCATTCTAACCCCAGGACCCACCATCAGGGTTCTGGGGCCTACATTCCAGGCAGGGAGGGCTGTTGTTTCACTTTATTGTCTGCAACTGTTGTCCCACACAGAGGCCAGCCATCCTGCAATGCCCAGCCAAGTAGGGGTGCCAGTCACCAAGCCCTGGCCGGGCCTCTGCTGCTGCTCCACTGATGCCAGCCTGCAATGCCTGGCCAAGTAGGGGTGCTGGCCAACAAGCCCTGGCCAGGCCTCTGCCGCCGCTCCACCGATGCCAGCCTGCAATGCTCTGCCCCCCTATGGGTGCTGGTCATCAAGCCCCAAGCCTTCCTGGCCTCTGCTGCTGCTGCCGCTGGGTCTCAGACAGCCTTCCAGTCCTGGTGCCACGGGCACCCCCAGGGGCCAAGTGCCGAGCCTGCTTCCCCGGGAAACCTGGGGTGCCAAGCGCCAAGCCTTCCTGGTCTCTGCTGCTGCTGCTGCTGCTGCTGCTGCTGCTGCTGNAGTGGGAGGAATATGTGTTGGCAACCATGTTTGACCCTAGGGTCAAGAGCAGCATGGCACGCCAGACACTACTCTCTGGCCACTGGAAGGGTGAGCTGGTGGAGAGGGTCCAGCAGGCAGAGCAGACTCTTGAGAGTGCACAGCAGCAGCAGGATGGTCCTGGGGATGGTGGGAGTGGGAGCAGCAACCCCTTTCAGTCAGCAGAATCTATCCCTGCCCCCAGCCCTAGCAGTAGCAACACCAGCAGCTGACTGAGCAGCAGTAGCACCCCTATTGCCAGCAGTGTCTCATATGTGCAGGGCACTCTGGAGAACATGGGCTCATGTACAGCAAGGCAGGCAGCATGGCTGAGGGCAGTGGTGGAGGTGGTGCCCAGGAGAGTTAAGTGAGGGAGTATGACAGTGCCTCAGCAGCAGTGGAGAGCTACCTGGAGGATGAGCCATGCATCGAACCCAGCAGCAATCCCTCGGCCTACTGGGCTGCCAAGATCAACGTGTGGCCGGCCCTGTCCAAAGTGGCCAAGGGTCTCTTGTCCTGCCCACCAATGAGTGTCCCCAGAGAGCAGGTATTCTCCAAGCCGGGGGACATTTGCTTGCCACACCTCATGAGACTGGGGGCCAAGTTGGTGGAGCAGTTGCTTTTTATAAAGGTGAACCTTCCACTGCTGGGATTCCCCAAGCTGCCCCTGGACATGGATTGATGGTGCAGTGGCACGGATGGTGCAGCTTGGAACGGAGCTCCTCCTCAATTTGGGCTGCTGCTGCTAAGGTGCTGTCCCTCCCTCCGAATGCCCGGCACCCGCCCTGGCTCTCTCTCTCTCTGACTAAACAACCTCGGCTGGCCTATCTGGCTGACCTCATGACACCGGGTGGCATTGGGAAGCTGTAAATCTGCTAGCTTACCTCTGTCTAGAAGATCTCGGCCCACCTATATGACTGGCAGTCTCTCTCTTACATGATGTGTCTTTGCCAGCCTATCTGAGTGCCCTGCCAAGGTCCCAGCCTGCCTTCCCTACTACCTCTCATGCCACGCTGCCTGTCTGCCCACCCGCCTGCCTGCCCAGGTTTCCAAGATCAACGCCTGCCTCAGTCTGACTTCTGCTCATGTCATGCTGCCTGTCTGCCCGCCCGTCCAGGTGGTCAAGATCAAAGCCTCCCTCAGTCTGCCTTTTGCTCATGCCACTCTGCCTGTCTGCCAGCCCTGTGGGCAAAGTTGAAGCCCTGCTCAGCCTACCTGCCTCTCATGCCAAGGTGCCTGTTTGCCTCCCCTGGCAACCCTGGGTGATGTGTCCCACTGGCCTGGTAATTCTGCTGCTGCTGTCTGCTGGTCCATGGGTGCTCTGTCCTGGCCAATCCAAATGTGCCAATGCAATCCTGCTGCTGATGTCTGCTGCTGTATGGGAGCTGAGCTCTTCCCTGGAAAATCCTACTATATTGGCTCCATGGGTGCTGTGCACAGGCAAATCCTTCTGCTGCCATCTCTGCTGTTCCACGGGTTCTGTGCCCAGTCAATTCACTGTCTGCTGCTGCTGCCAATGCCACCTCTGCTGTCTGTGGCATGGGTTCTGCTGCCAGGCAATCCAATGCTTGCTGCTGCTGCCAATGCTGCCTCTGCTGTCTGTGTCATGGGTTCCATGCCCCAGCAATCCACTATCTGCTGCTGCTGCCAATGCCACCTCTGCTGTCTGTGGCATGGGTTCTGCTACCGGGAAAGCCAACGTGTGCTGCTGCTGCCAATGCTGCCTCTGCTGTCTGTGCCACAGGTTCTGTGCCCTGGCAACCCAATGTCTGCTACTGGGTGACCACGTGATTCACCACCAGGAAAGGCTTGGCCAATTGGCATAACAGCTTGTTGAGATCAGCAGAGTAGGATGCAAGTCTGCAATGCCCGGCCAAGTAGGGGTGCCAGCCACCGAGGCCTGGCTGGACCTCTGCTGCTGCTCTGCCAATGCCAGCCAGTCTGCAACGTCCAGCCAAGCAGGGATGCCAGCCACCAAGCCCTGGCCAAGCCTCTGCCACTGCTCCACTGATGCCAGCCAACCTGCAACACCCGGTTGAGCAGGGGTGCCAGTCACCAAACCCTGTCCAGGCCTCTCCTGCTGCTCCACCGATGCCAGCCTGAAATACCTGGCCAAGTAGAGGTACCAGTCATTCTAACCCCAGGACCCACCATCAGGGTTCTGGGGCCTACATTCCAGGCAGGGAGGGCTGTTGTTTCACTTTATTGTCTGCAACTGTTGTCCCACACAGAGGCCAGCCATCCTGCAATGCCCAGCCAAGTAGGGGTGCCAGTCACCAAGCCCTGGCCGGGCCTCTGCTGCTGCTCCACTGATGCCAGCCTGCAATGCCTGGCCAAGTAGGGGTGCTGGCCAACAAGCCCTGGCCAGGCCTCTGCCGCCGCTCCACCGATGCCAGCCTGCAATGCTCTGCCCCCCTATGGGTGCTGGTCATCAAGCCCCAAGCCTTCCTGGCCTCTGCTGCTGCTGCCGCTGGGTCTCAGACAGCCTTCCAGTCCTGGTGCCACGGGCACCCCCAGGGGCCAAGTGCCGAGCCTGCTTCCCCGGGAAACCTGGGGTGCCAAGCGCCAAGCCTTCCTGGTCTCTGCTGCTGCTGCTGCTGCTGCTGCTGCTGCTGCTGCTGCTGGGCCTCCGATGACCTGCCATGCTGCCACGAGCCCCCCAGGAGGTCCCTGAAGTGCCCCAAGCCTCCCAGCAGGGCCAAACTCCACCAAAAATTGGGGGGGGGGGGTGAACTCTGCTGGACCAAGCTCACGAACCCGAACTAAGTTTTTAGTCCGAACGGCCGAACATCCGAACTCCGTCCTGTTCACACATCCCTAATATTCAAAATCTTTACAAATCTACAAGGCTTCATTGAGATTATCCAAGTTATGAATGGTTTTCTAAACACAAAATACTTTGTGCCAAATTGCTGAGAAATTTTTACATGTGGTAAGAGAAGAAATGTCCTCTCAGATCACCACATTTAAAAGAAAAAATCTATGGCTGACTTGTATATCTGGGAGGATGTTGTTAACAATTATTACTATACCATTCATCCAAAGATAACCTAACACAGGGAATATAACACAAATTAAACAAAACCCTGCCAAGGAAATACATTTATCATAATGAAACCTCCCTAGACTCAATGACAGAAACTGTAAGTAGTCTAGGCCAAATTCTGTGGATCTTAATCAAGTAAGAATCCCATTTATGTCCTATGCAAGTCATCCCAGATTGCATATTAAACCAATATTTAAGTGTTAACTGCCATCTGAATGCATTTGAGCTCTGAGGTACTTTGGGGAAGATTAATATTGTTCTCAAGAAGGTATTTTGGAAAGTCTCCAGCTTGGTTAGTTTTACAAAATCCCCAGTTAGTAGATGTATAGGAAAGAAGTAGAAGAATACATAGTTTCTTTGTCCAGGATGGTTATTCTTACATGTGAAATGTTAAAGATGAAGCCTGTCCAAATTAAAATGTAGCAGCTATTAAAACATACACACTAGAGAAAATATTGCTTCACTACTGCCTGAACCTGAACGCACCTAGGTCGTGCAAGCCCCATTCCTGTTAGCAGCTAAAGCCCAATTTGAGATGAATTATTCCCCCTACCCCAGTTCAGAGATTCCCTGTAATTCACAAGAAGAGGACCATGCTAATCCCAATTGGTTTTTTTAAAATTTCTTTTGCCATATGAACAATTATCTATCTCCACAAAGCAGTTCCCCTGATGAAACATTTAGAGGATCAGACCCTAAATGTTCCCCCTTCCTGCTCAACTTGGTTGGTATTTTTATATTTCTCATGTTTGTATCAATGAACTCTAATTTTCCCACCCACTTTTAAATCTTTTTTTTTTTTTTTTTTTAAAACACTTATTCTTATTTTGCTGTCTGATCCATGCAGGGTACCAGATAACTTACAGGGTTTTTTGATTTAGAAAAGTTTTGTTTTTTTAAAGGCAAAATGCCACAACACTTAAGTATATTCATGCTCTTTAAATAGCTGAGGGTTCATACTACAGCCATGGTGTTGGTCCTCAAATTAACTTTGCAAGCGTTTAGTCTGACTACACAGCTAGCCTTGTGTATTAAATAGGGCATTGTCCACTGGGGCTCATAAAGGTCTTGTTGATTGTTTCAATCTAATCATAAAGCTGTCAGGGATGTTGAGCTAAGCAATGTTTTGACTGGCTTAAACATCCCACCACTAATAAAACCACAGAGAAAATACCTTGTCATAAGGGTAGCTGATTTTTTCCATTGTGAAATACAGAAAGAACAGACTAAAACCAACTTTTTGTTTTAGCTTTAAAATGTCTTATTTAGAAAGCCTGGAGAGAATGTGGTTGCAATGTTTGTCCCAAATGTAAGAGACAGATTTGCCTTCGTTTTTAAATTATTATTTTTTTTTAAAGCACATTGTCACATGCTCAGCTTCACTTCAATACCCACTAGTAGTTGACCACTATAGTCGAGTCAGCAGGCAGTTGATAATTCAAATATTTATAGATCTGGGACACATAGCCACTGATGATGATAAATTTCCAAAATATGGAACGTATACTCTGCCAGGGAGCTTGTGCTATCACAAGCAGGTGTAATATCCAAGAGAGCAACAGAAAACTATTTCCTAGTACTTTTACAAGTGTCTGATAGAAATTTATATGATGCATTCTTCACCCTTACATTCATGACTAGTACTTTTTCCAGAAAAAATGCATCTCCTGCCAACTTCCTGGATTTTCCTTCTCTGAGTCCCCAGTGAATAATTTCCTTCTGACTTCCTACACTATTGTAAAAGTAAAAGAAAAAACTATGATTCCCCAAATGAATGATATCTGGAGTCCCATGGCTAATACCACGTTTCAGTAAAGCGCTATCTGATTTCAGGAAGTTATTGTCCCATCTTTGACCTCGTTACATAGGAAGGTGGAAGCATTTTCTACTTTTCACAGAATAAAGAGGACATGCTCTGAAGCAGCTTCCCATAATTGTTCTGAAACAGTCAACTGCACTTCCAGACGCTATTTCTTGCAGAAGTCAACAATATTTCCTTTGTCATTGCAATTCCCACTGGAAACAATACAGAAAGATCCTGTTTGCTCTGTATAGAGGTCACTGCTCTACGTGAGAAAGCATAGAGAAACACAACTTCCTCCTTCAAACAATGTTACCGAACACCTTGTACCTAGCATACTCAGCTTGTGAAGATATACAAGGCATAATACTTGACTATGAAATGCCCATATTCCAAGATTCCTCAAGCCTGTATTTCTTTATATGTGAATATTACAAGTAATATTCTGGGTCCTGCAGATTTAATATAGGTATAAACCTATAAAGAAAGAAAGCATAGATAGATAGATAGATAGATAGATAGATAGATAGATAGATAGATAGATAGAAGCACTGTTAACTTCCATAAGATTTCATAATTTTTCTTTAGGGGGGAAAAAGTCATTTGGTCCACACTTAGGTTACACTGGGCCATAAATAACCACTAATCTCCAGAGGAGAGGAGAGATTGTGTATTTTCTAGGGCTGAAATTAGTCCCCTTTAAAAATATTGCAATAATTTGTGAGATTCAAGACAAGGGGGTGAGAGCTCAGGTGCTCTCGCTCCTCTATTGTGAATCTTGTTTATTGTCACTGGGGGAATGGGCAGGGGTGGTGGTGGAGGTGAGCAGGGGGCAAGCCAAGCCCCCATAGCACCTACGGGGGAGGGAGGAGGCAAGATAGAAAGGATTGAAGATTTACTTACCTCCCTCCAGAGTCCATGGGGGGGGGGGGCTCCTGCACCTCTCCACACCAGTCTGCACCACTACGGGCCCCGGGGAGTGGGTCCCAATGCTCCTCGCTGCACTGATGGGCTTCCCGGCTCCAGTTAAAAAAAAAAAAGAAGGGAAAAAAAGAGCTGGAGCATGCGCAAAGCAATGCTCCAGCCCTGGGCATCCTTTTCAAAGATGGCGCCAGCAGGGTCAAGCAGTTGTTCTGCACATGCTCTCTGAAGGCACCCTTTTCAAAGATGGCACCTACAGGGTTGAGCATGTGCATAACAACTGCTTGACACTCTCCCCTTCTCGCTGAGAACCAGCGAGACGAGTTTCAGCCCTAGTGTTTTCAGACAGACAGCAGATCTGCCTCTACTCTGCCTCACCCCTGGATGGCCCATCCATCTAAAAGTGGGCGACCAGATGTGCAGGTGGAGCAGGCTGTGTCTGAAAACATGGACAGTGTAACCTAAACACTAGGGTTGGGACTCTGGGCAATATTTCGGTTTCGGTTACTTTCAGTTTCGGTTCTCATGTTTCAGTTCTTTTGCATTGATTTTTGGTTTGGATTTTCAACGTTGTGGTTTGTTCCCATTGACTTCAGTGGGGACAAACTGCAACGTTAAAAATCCAAAACAAAAATCAATGCAAAAGATCCAAAACAGCTGACACTGAAGAAGAACCGAAATTTTGGATTAATCTGAAATGGCCATTATTGGGTACGTTCAGTTCTATCCAAAACTGAAATTCCCATCCCTACTAAACACCGCTGGCAGAGCAGGCCAGTCAAATCTGAGGCACCCAGCCCAAGGTGGATCTGCAGTCTGTCTACTTTTAGCCAGTTTTTGCAGGTGCATAGCTAGGTTGGAATAGATCCTTTCTCCCAGTGGTAGGAGATGCCATCTGCATCAGTGATTGTGCACCAGCTGCAGCTCCTTTGTTAGATGAGGGTTGCCCCAGGCAACACCATGGAATTGCAGACAACAGAGCAGAGCGTCTGGTGATCTGACTGCAACTCAGATCACCTGACGTGTGGGGGAAGGAGGCACTGCGAGTTGACTGTGGGCTGCAGCAGTCGTGGAATGTGTTTAAAACTGACACAGGTGGGGCTTCAAGCAGGCATTGGGGTGCACCACTAGAGCAGGTCCGGGGGTGGCCAGTCTCATGGCTGCCTGAAAACCATGGCTGTTCCCCTACTTTCCTTCCCCATTGGAGAGATTTTCTGCCATGGGGATGGTGAGCTCTTTGCAATGATTTGCATGCAGAAGCAACATGCTCTCCAGAGGAAACATAGGGTGTCTTTAGACATAATGTCAAAGGGTGTCTGAATGTGTGTTTTGACCTTGATATGAACACCATTTTGGTCCTGTGTTCACCATGTGGCGCTGTCTAGACACACACCACATCGTGGGGCAAATCAGTGTTTTGCTCGCCACCCAATCTCATCACGCAAGTGCGGCCGTCTCATTCCCCATGTTGTACTTGCTAACATACCATGTGATAGCATTAGACTCAGCGTTAGCCATGTGTTCAGCTGGAACACACAAACTGTCTTTGTCATGCAATGGTGTTCACATTGTGTGTTCAATGGGTGGCCAAATTGGTGTTGGGATTGTTATGGTACTTACACATAATGGCCAAACACGTGCTTAGGGGTTTTGACACCTGATCTTATGTCTAAAGATGCCCATAGTGTATGCTGCTCATGCAAAGAAAAGGACCAAAACGGCACCAACAAGGAAGAGTTCTTCATAGGAGCTACATGAAAGTAGCAGGTGACTGGGCTATAACAACTTTGGAAACTAATGGAGCCTTTGAACTCTGGCATACAAGCAAATATGGTGCCACAATTTATTGTTCAGAATGTGAAGAAAAAGCATCTTGAAAACAAACAGGTAAAGCTCAGTGATTATAGCAGGGAGCTGATTCCAACTGTGTGTATAGGAGCAGGCACCTGCCTTCCTCCCTCTGTAGGGGCTGGAGTCCTTCTAAACCAGAGGACCAGAGATGGGAGCAGGGCAGTCCCAGGTGAAATAGTTCTGCATCTCCTCCAGAAGATGCCTTTTTCCCTCTGCATGGGCTGGAGACTTTAGAAGACATATTATATTCTCCATCATGGAAGGTATTGGTGAAATATGTATGCAAAAACATGGTGAGCATGTGGGACCTGTGGCTCATACTCCAAAGATGTTAACCAAAATGGAGTGTCACTATGTGCCGATTGAGAACAAGGCCTTAGTCTTGCTGGTGGGTAAGGGCAAGGGAGTGGAGGACCCCATCATTGATGGGGTGCTTCCCTGGTCCCTCAGGCTCAGAGTCTAGGAGTTCTCCTTGACTTGCAACTCTACCTGGATGCTCAGGTGGCAGCTGTGGTAAGGAGTGTGTTTGATAAATTTCATGTAGTCCGATATCTCCGGCCGTACATTTCGGGCTCTGATCTTGCCACCATCATCCATGCATTCATCATGACCTCGAGATTGGACTACTGCATTGTACTCGACATGGGGCTACCCTTGGTGATGACCCCGAGGCTGCAGCTGGTGCAGAATGCAGAGGCTTGTCTCCTTCCAGGGATGAGCCACCAGGAGCACATTACACCAGTGCTCCGTTCTCTGCACTGGCTGCTTATAGACTTCGGGTCCGATTCAAGGTGCTAGTTATTACTTTTAAAGCCCTATATGGCCTGGGCCCCACTTACCTGTGGGACCGCCTCATCCCTCATGTCCTGGATCAGCCCCTGCGGTCAACTGGGGGTGCCCGCTTAGAGGTCACCCGTGTCTCCTGGGTAGCCACGTTCAAGTGGGCGTTCTCCGTGGCCACGCTGTGGCTATGGAACTCCCTCCTGGTAGAGATTCGCCTCTCTCCTGATCTCCCCTTTTTCCGTAGACAATGTAAGAACTGACTGTTTCACCAGACATTTGGTGAGGGGGACGGGTAGTGTGGGTGAGTGGGTATTTTTATTTTAGGGGTACTGGTGTTTGTTTGGTTTTTTGGGCCTCTGTTGTTGCTTGGTTTTATGTGATATTATTATATTATATTGTATTTTATACTTTTAAATTATGCTTTTTCTCTATTGTTCACTACCCTGAGCTGCCATTGTTCAGGAGTTGGCAGTATAAAAATATTGAAATAAATAAACAAACAAACAAACAAATAGCCCTGGATCATGGTTACAAAAAATGTCATGTTTCTGGGAAGTCCACTATTAACTAAAACAGAGGCAATTGCAAAACTGGGATTTGCAGAGTATTATGGCTCTGGTCTGCTTCAGCCCCTCTGGGAATGTAACTCCCTGTTGGGATTCATCCCCCTGGAATGAATCTCATTGTATAGGGCCATAAGCAACACCTGAGCTCATCTGCCTACAACTTGTGTTATATTTATTTATTTATTTATTTATTAACATTTTAACCTGCCCTTCCCCAAAGGCTCAGGGTGGCTTACAAAACACGTAAAATACAATTTAAAACATTTAAAATACAATTCCTTAAAAACAACCTCCCACCTAATTCCTATCCCCACCCGCCAAATGCTTTAACAAAAATAAAAGTTTTACACCACCTCTGAAAGATGCTTAGGCCCAGACTCAGGCGGGCATCCGAGGGAGGGAGTTCTAGGACATTGGAATCAATAATGCCCTCCTGTGTGCCTCCACTGATCGAACAAGAGTAACAGTGGGAATCCACAGGAGGGCACGCCCAGAGGACTGCAGGTGTCATAACGGAGCATGGTAGGAAAAGTGGTGTTTTAGATAGATGGGTCCAAGACCATTTAGAGGACTTTAAAGGTTAAAACCAAACCGGCACCTTGAATCGTGCCTAGAAAGGTGCTATAGGTAGCCAGTGCAGACTTCGGAAAACCGATGTAATGAGCTCCCAGGCACCCATCCCCAAAAGGAGCTGGGCCAACGCATTCGGCACTTGCTGCATCTTCTGAACAGTCATCAAGGGCAGTCCCAAGTAGAGTGCATTGCAGTAATCCAGTCTCGACAGGATGAAAACATGGATGACAGTAGACAAGACTGAACCAGAGAGAAAAGGTCGCAGCCTCCTCACCAGATGAAGTTGGTGAAAAGTGCTCTTGGCCACTGTCGCAACCGGATAACCCAGGTGCAGCAAGGGGTCCAGAAGCACTCCAAGACTCTGAACCACAGTGAACAACAGGGGCTGGACCCTATCAATAACAGGAGTCCCAACTCCCCCCAGGTCACAGGGCTGGCCAATCATCATTGCTTCAGTTGTCTGGATTCAGCTTCAAATGTCTCATCCTTATCCAGTACCCAACAGCAGCCAAGAATCAGGTAAGCACTGAGACTACAGGACCTAGGTCAGATGAAAAAGAGAGGTAGAGCCAAGTGTCTTCAGCATTCTGATGGCACTTCATTCCAAACCACTGAATGACCGCAACCAGGGTGATTTCAGACGTTACGCGGTCCCGATTCACCACAGTGAATTCCCGGCAGGGGTGAACCGAACAATACCATACCGCCATTTTGGAATTGCCCGCGCCACACTGCGGCTTTTCTGCCAACATTCTGCTAATTCTGCCGACATTCTTCAAATTTGGAAACTATCGAAAAAACTACGGAATTGATGGAAACTGTTGGAAAACTGCTGTTCCGCTATTTTGTGGCTCTGGCAGAATGGCGGAAATAGCGAAAATGGCATGTTTCTGCTATTTGTGAAGCCTGTGGAAGTAGCGGAATGAAATTAGTGGAACTGCGGAAGTAGCGAAATGAAACTAGCAGAATGAAAGCCTCTGCCACGCCATACCACTAATTGCGGAAACGCTGTTTCCGGCAGAAATAGCTACCGCTGCGACTTTCCGCTACAGCTCTACTCGTAATGTCTAAAAATACCCCCAGTGGCCTCAGACACTTTGAACAAGAGGGGCGACAGAATAGAACCCTGTGGGGCCCCACAGGGGAGGCCTTGAGAGAATGATGAGAAATCACCCATCATCAGTCTCTGGGACCTCCCTGACAGGAAGGAGCGGAACCATGCAAGAGCAGTCCCGTGCACCCTCACTAGGTCCCACAGTCATGTCAACATAACGATTGTTCTGGCCAGGCAGGGCCAAGTACTGGGTGGGATGGCTTTTCAGTTTAGAGAGAGTGCAGAGAACAGCCTAGGAGGCAGCTGCAGGCTAGTTTTGAGAGTGGAGCCTGCATAGAGACAGACAGCTTTCTGAGGAACCCCTAGCATGCTGGACCTGGAGGTTTCAATGGGACCTGACTGGAGGTCCTAGTCATTCCTCTCAGCTTGCACATTTGTAAATAAATGGACTCTTATACCACACAGTAAGTCTCCAGTTTCTCTCTCCTGCCAAAGGGACACCGACCCACTAAGGCTGCCGCTGGAACTTCCCACCACTCAGTTCAACAGTATTCTTTCATCTACATGACTTAAAACTATAATTCAAACCAGACAAAAGAATTTCCACATGCTATCTACCTCAGTAAGCCACAGGGTGGATATATCAATAAACAGGCATGTAGTTGGACTGGAATAGGCCCTCCACTTCCCCTCCCAGTGACAGGAGATGCAGTGGCACTAGGGAGTGTGGGTCTCTCAGCTGCATCACCTGCCCCTGTGATTGCTACTCCCTTGACAACAAACTCCTGTAACTTTACACATGTGGCAAAAGGTGCGGAGACACCCACGGATCTGTTGACAGCACTTCAGTGTTCTTGCCTCACAGTCTGCCAACAGCACCCTCAGCCAGGAAGAGACATGGGATCTTGATGGAAGTCTGAGACACTCCTCAACAACACAGAATCACTGCCCTTGATCCCAGCTGACCAGTCATTCAGCATGGAGCAGGAAATCTCTATTCATACCAAATTACTATGGGCAGGGCCATCCTTAGAATCTGTGGGGCCCAGGGTGAAAAGCAAATGTGGGATCCTCATGGCCCTGTCCTCCCTAGCCACACACTTTGACAACTGACAGTCTGGGGTTTGCTTACACTAGACCACCAGAGGGTCCCACAGGAAGCACTTTCCATGGGGATATTGCTGTGCCATTCCTGCCCTTAAGGCTTCTTCCAGGGCCCCACCACTGGTCCAAGGAACCTTTTAGCACCAGCAGTATGGCAGAATCCAAAGTGGGGGGAGGGGGGGAGAGGTGGCTGTGCTGTTCCTGCGCATGACACTTAGCCTTGGGGCAGCTGCTTCCTGCAGCTTTTGCACCTCATCCCAGTAAATGAAGTGAGGGGAGTGGGGGCAGGGCCCCATAGGAAGTAATGGCCCCAGGCCATACAGAGGTTACAAGCAGAGAAAAACTACTCAGAAATAGTGCTCACCCCACCCCCAGGACCTTGGGAGCACTGGTCATGAGGCTACCAGAGCTGTCTTCTCAGCGGGACCCCTTCCACAGCTCCAACTGTGGGGCCTGGTTCCTACTGGCCCTGATTTAAGGTCAAACCTGGCTTGGGGGTGTGGAGGGAGCTAGCCTGCTTCCAGCAGGATGCTGCTGACCAGCACCTCTCTCCCATGCCCAGAGCTGAGGAACCAGAGACAAAACTACTCTCTCTAATTATATGGGATAAGTGGGAAAATTGGTAAATGGAGACTTACTGGCTGATTGCAGATGATTAAGGTCACAGCTTGAGCAATATGAGACAAAGAGGATATTGCAGCGCTTGCCTTAGCAGGAAGATGCGTGTTCAGAAACATAACCTTGTAATCCCTGCAACAAACTGCATGTAAGGGGTTTGTCTAGGAAATGCAAGCTCCCCAGAAAGGGAGCAGTAAGTTGTTTGACAATTTATTTGAAATAAAAAGGCTGCTGATGAGGAGCCAGAGGCTACCTTGGATCTTTGAAGGATGGGCAGGAAGAGGGGTGAAGGGTTGTGCAGTAACAATGGATGTTAATAAGTAAGATTGTAGCCCATGCCAGATCGATGTCCACCTCCCTGTTTATTAGGTATTTACCCCCCACTGGCCACCTACCATCCACCAGACACATAGCCTCCGTAATTTTTGTATATGATTAATAATTTTTCCGAAAATATAGTTTCTCTTCTGCCATCTTCCTAGTTTTTCCCTCCAGGGAGTGGGGTCCAAGAGCATGCAGAACCTGTTGTATGGGTTCATGTGCACCCACATGTCCATGTTCTATCAATTAGATTGCGTGCAGCCTCTGCAATCTGCACATACAGCTCTGCCAGCACCATAGTCTCACGGGTGAAAAAGCCAAGAGAATTCCTAGGAGCGACTGCTTCCGGCCCTTCTCTCCACCCTCATTCTCACTGGCATGCATGTAACGTTTGCCTTAAAAGCCCACCGTGACATTTTCAGACATGTGGTTAGTACTGTGACAAGAGCAACTGGTCCCTTTACATTAAGAAATACCTACCTTTTGGGAGCCCTTGCAACAGTCCATTCCCCACTGGTCAGTGATTCTGTCATTGCAAGATTGGGGCTGGCAATTTTCCTTTATTTCCATCACTTTCTTGCATTTTTCAGGACTTTCCAAGACTGTCTGGGATTTTTTTGGACTTTTAAGACTGTCCAGGATTTTCAGGGTTTTTGAAGACTGTCCTTTTGAGTCAATTTCCATAACTTTTGCATCCATTTCAAGCACTTTTGTGTCACTTAGCTAGTATATAAAGCATAAGCTGCTAAGCACAGTAGGTAGCAGCTCAGTTCATGTTGTGTTCAACTAGCAAAAAACAGTGGAAAATAGCGAAAAAGTCAGTAAGTTTCTTTGTTGTGCAAATGAAGGCAAATGGCCTGTTTCCAACAGAAACAGTATTAGCTGTGTAATTGTTCATTTCAGTTCTACGATGAATTCTCCCAGATCTTCCTGGTTGGTGGTACATGCCCGGCACTTGCTCTTTCTGAGCCGTTGCATTCTCTGTAATGACAACTTCGCCTCTAGCTGCGGGAGGGAAACATCACCCCATTATGAGGTCCTTGACAGGTTCCTCTGCATGCATGGAGCCATCGTTGCATCCCGCCTGTATTGCTGTGCCTTCGCCAGAGGCCAGTAGTGGGTGGATATGGATTACCCACTGCATGCTCCCACTGCAACCACTCCCACTGCAACCGCTCCAGCTTCCCTCACATAAGCCACAAACACCAGCAAACATCGCTCCATGCCTGTCACTAAGCCATGAGTCTTGCAAGACTGGATGACTGGGCATCCAAATAAATGGCAGGTGAAATTTAATGTGGACAAATGCAAAGTAATGCACATGGCAAAAAAACATTCTGAACTGTATGTACACAATGGTGGGTTCTAAATTAAGAGTTGCCACTCCGGAAATGGACCTTGGAGTCACTGTGGACAGTACATTGAAATCCTCAGCTCAGTGTGCTGCGGCCATCAAAAAAGCAAATAGAACATTAGGAACTATTTGTAAAGGGATAGAGAATAAAACTGAAAATATCATACTGCCATTATATAAATCCATGGTGCAACCACACCTTGAGTATTGTGTGTAGTTCCGGTCACCCATCTCAAAAAAGATATAGTAGAAATAGAAAAGGGACAGAGAAGGGCAACAAAAGATAAAGGGCATGGAATGTTTCCCCTATGAAGAGAGGCTGGAGAGACAAAATAGTGTGGAGATATCTTTTATTGGACCAATTTTGGGGGTCTTCAGCTTGGAGAAGAGATGACTGAATGGGATATTATTAGGGCTGAAATGAGTCCTCTTTAAAAATATTGTGATAAGTTGTGAAATTTGAGACAAGGGGGCGAGAGCTTGGGAGCTCTCATCCCCTATCACGAATCTCACGAATTATCTCAGAGAGCAGGGGGAGGGAGGGCGGAGGTGATCAGAGAGCAAGGCAAGCCCCCTGAGCACCTGCAGGGGAGGGAGGAGGCAAGCAAGAAAGGTCTGAAGATTTACTTACCTCCCTTCGGAGTCCATGGAGGAGTGTGCGTCCCCTCCTGTGCCTCTCCTCACCACACCGCTCTGCACAACTGTGTGTGTGTGTGGGGGGGGGAGTCCCGATGCTCCTCGGTGCACTGCACTGCTGGGCTTCCTGGCTACAATTTTTTAAAAAGAGCTGGAAGCATGCACAGAGCAATGCTCCAGCTCTGGGAACCCTTTTCAAAGATGGCGCTGGCAGGGTCAAGCAGTTGTTCCGCCCATGTTCCCTGCAACCACCCTTTTCAAAGATGGCACCTCTAGGGCTGAGCATGTGCAGAACAGCTACTTGACCCTGCCATCTCCATCTTTGAAAAGGTCGCCCAGGGCTGGAACATTGCTCTGCAAATGCTCCACCTCTTTTTTTCCCCTTCTTCTTTTTGAACTGGAGTTGGGAAGCCCAGCAGTGCAGCCAGGAGCATCGGGACCCGCCCCCCTCCCCAGTGGTGCAGAGTGGTGTGATGCTGAGAGGTGTGGGAGGGGGAGGGAAGTAAGTAAATCTTCAATCTTTTCCTGCTTGCCTCCTCCCTCCCCCAGTGGGCGGGGAGGCCATGCGGGCCCCGGAGATGCTCCCACTGCCCCCCCCCCCAAGTTCACTGGTTCTCAGCGAAAAGGTGGTGCTTCTCATTTCGCCTCATCTTGAGGCGAAACGGGGGACACACACACACCCCTTCTTGGAGAGAACTGACGAGACCAGTAAGATGAGTTTTAGCCCTAGATATGATAGAAGTTTATAAAATCATGAGTGATGTGGAACAAGTAAATAGGGAATGGTTATTTATCCTCTCAAATAGTACTAGAACTAGGGGACACTCCATTAAACTAATGGGTAGCAGACTTAAAAGTATTTTTTCACTCAATGCACAATTAAGTTGTGGAATTTGTTGCCAGAGAATGTGGCAGTGGCGGCTGGTGGGTTTTGAGGTTGGTGGGTCACTAAAGCTGGCTGGGCCGCTACTGGTGAAGCCAGTGGTGGGCCAGCGAAAATAGCCTAGCCTAGGGGTGGAGCCAGGGCAACAGTAGGCGGGGCCAATGCGTGCCCAAACAAATAGGGCCCTACCATCGTGCACAGCATGCTATCGAACATGAATAAGAGATAACGTGGAAATTAAGAACAAATTTATTTATACAGTCCCCTCCCCATTTCTAAAAAAATACCCCATTTCTAAATACTTACATAACTTGTGAGAACACTTACCAAAAATAATATTAAGATTTCAATACATATAAGGGGGGGGGGGGGGAAGCAAGCATTGAACACACCAGCTAAAAACCAGCTAAAAACCATATGAAACAGCAAAAAAAATATAAAACAGATATAAAACCATATGAAACAGCTAAAACAGACAAAAACCATTAAAATCATATAAAACAGCTAAACCCAGTTAAAACATATAAAACAGATATAAAACAGATATAAAACCATTAAAACAGATAAAAAACAGATATAAAACCATATAAAACAGCTAAAACCATATGAAATAGCTAAAAACAGCTAAAAACATATAAAACAGATATAAAACCATTTAAAACAGATAACCCTAACCCCCATCATGTCCCCATGTCTCCCCCACCCCCATCATGTCCATCTGTCTTCCCCATCTGTGTCTCCCCCATCTGAGTACCCATCATGCCCCCATCTGTGTCTCCCCCACATCTGTCTTCCCAGCCCCCATCATGCCCCATCTGTCTCCCCATCTGTGTCTCCCACCCGCCATCATGCCCCCATTTGTGTCTCTCCCATCTGTCTCCCCACCCTCATCATGCCCCCATCAGTCTCCCCCATCTGTGTC
>QEPC01004757.1:929017-956376 GCA_003113815.1 Sphenodon punctatus
CCCCCACTGTGCCCCCCCACTCCCACATCCCCCCAGACCAAATCCCCTCAGACCAGACCACCCTGCCTACCTGCTCACGCTGGCTGCAGCAGGAACATCCTGTGGCCACCAGCAATGCTGAGAGCGAGTAAGCGAGGTCTGAGAGACCCTGTCTACCTACAAATTTCACGCCTGGCCTGGCGCAGCCACAGTGGAGCCTAGAGGGGCAGCTTTGAGCCGCCCCTCTAGGCAATTGAAATAGCTTGGGCTATGGGTTCCATTAGAACCCATTGCCAAAGCTGACCACGCCCGCCCCAAAGCTGCACGCGCAGCTTTTCTGTACGTCAGCGGCAGTGCCGACCTACAGAAAAGCGCCCCCCCTGGCCCCCGCATCTCTTCAGCACATGTGCACCAGCCCAGGGAGCAAAGTCTTTCTCCCTGGCTGGCACACATGCGCTGAAGAGACGCTGGGACTCGAAAGTCCCCAGCACCATTCCAGATGCACACGGGCTCCCAGCGCCAGCCCCCACACATACGGAATGGTGCTGGGGGCCTATGTGCATCCAGAATGGTGCTGGACTGTCGCTGGGGGCCCAAGTGCATCCAGAATGGTGCTGGACTGTCGCTGGGGGCCCACGTGCATCCAGAATGGTGCTGGACTGGTGCTTGGGGCCCACGTGCATCCAGAAAGGTGCTGAGTGTGGGTGCTTTGGTGCTAGGGGCTGCTGTAGGTCAGTGCCCCCAGCGCCAAAGCAAGGGGCCGCCACTGGAATGTAGTCACTGCCAGTAGTATAACTGAGTTTTAAAAAGGATTGGACTAATTTCTGGAGGTAGGTCCATTAGCAGATGGACCCGTCCTTGGCTCACCTCCAGTATCTGCCACCTCTGCTCCTGCACCCGTGTTGCTGAATGCCTCTGATGCAAATCACACTGTCATGCTGACTTCCTTCACTTCAAATTATCTCTCCTCCGCTCCCTTACTTCTGCTGTGTCCCTCACTAGACAGCATTACTACACCTCCCGCATTGAGTCCTGTTCTCTGGACCCTCGCCACCTGCTCTCCACCTTTTACTCCCTCCTCGAGCCCCCTGGTCCTCCTCTTCCCTCTTCTTTTTCTGCTCAGGATCTCACTTCCTTTTTCACCTCCAAGATAGACGAGATCTACCTAGACATCCCTTAAGAACCTAAGAACATAAGAAGTGCCATACTGGGTCAGACCAATGCTCCATCTAGCCCAGCATCCTGTCTCTGACAGTGGCCAATCACAGTGGCTTGGGAGAGCACCCAACAGGTCACAATGGGGGATCCATGCCCTGTTGTTTTTCCCCAGCTCCCATCATGTTTCCTGATCCTCTCTGGCTAATAACTGCTAATAGACCTATCTTCCAGAAACTTGTCCAAACCTCTTTTAAACTCAGCTATAGTACTGACCCTTCCCACAGCCTCTGTCAGTAGATTCCACAACCCAATTATATGCTGAGTGAAAAAATATTTTATTTTCTTTGATTTAAACTTGCGACCCATGAGTTTCATACAGTGTCCCCTAGTTCTAGTACCAGCTGAGAGGGTAAATAACTGTTCCTTGTTTATTAGTTCCACACCACTCATGATTTTATAGACCTCTATCACATCTCCTCTCAGTCGTCTCTTCTCCAAACTGAAGAGCCCCAACCTACCAAGCCTCTCCTCATACGGGAGCCCTTCCGTGCCCTTGATCATTTTTGTTGCCCTTCTCTGTACCTTTTCTAGTTCAGCTATGTCTTTTTGGAGATGGGGCGACCAGAACTGCACACAATATTCCAGGTACGGTTGCACCATTGATTTGTATAGAGGCATTAGTAGTCCTTTATTGCTTGGCCATAGCTATTGCAAAATACAAAGATAAATAAATAAACAAAGAACCTACATACGTTTACAGAATTACTATAATACATATCTCAAAATCAAATTCATAAAAAATTAATTTATAAAATTAAAACCATACAAAGTAAAATAAAACTTGATTTACATCCCAGTCAAAATACAACTGGGGGCCAATTAGGGGAGCAACCACAACTAAAAGCACCAATAAAACACAGCTTATTCCCAGAGTTTCAACTTGTCATCTTGCCGGCAGCCTTTAATTTGGAAACCTGGCTCAGGAAGAGACCCACCTTCTCAGTAATAATATCGGAGCGATCGCTTAACAAATATACTACATAAAATTCAGTTGAGCGACCTGAATAAGGGGCTAATATGGGTGCCAAATATCTCTCCTGCAGCCCCACATATAAGGAACCGCTTAATAAGATATGTTCCAGAGACTCTACTAGGTTTAAAGAGCTACATAGACGCTCAGCTAGGGATATACCCCGGTATCTGCCCTCCATAAGGGCAGAGGGGAAAACATTTAGTCTAGACAGGAGAAACAATCTTCTGGTCAATGGCGGGAGATTTCCCCCCAAATAGGACATAGGGGGGCCAACTTCGGTAGTAAGCAAAGGATAATGGCCTAGGGAACTACAATCCCCAATTGCCGCACAGGCCTCCTAGAGTGAAACATCAGATAATCTGTCACACACATGTCTTCGGGGCCCCTGATAACCTAACGGTGCTAAGGCTTCTAGGGAGAATCTCAACTGATTCATTTCCACTCCAACGTTGGTTACCCAGGCATTAATATATTTATCTACCAGAACCAATTGCGCTCAGGGGACAGCCTTGTTAAAAAAATAGTCATAACTGGTAGGATATGGCCCTCCACCAGATCTTTTCACGAAGAGGCAGAAGGCCACATTCCATACATACAGGGCAATTCAATATGCCCCCGGAGGTAGCCAGAAGGGCCCTCAGAAGCCCCATTTGAATACCCTCCACTGCCCGAATCCTGCAGAATGCCCCAAACTGGGCCCCAGTTTGGGGCACTAGTTTGGGGCATTAGTTTGGATTGATAGATTTTAATTGCTGGAGTAACTAATTGCCCCCCTTTAGACCTAAAAAAGGATAAGATGGTTTTATGCAATTGCTTAACCCTGGTTACAGCAGCCTGGATCTGCATTGTCCATGTCCCATTGGACTGGAACAGAAGGCCCAAGTACTTATAGACTCGGGTTTGCATAATCACTTTGCCGTCAAAAAACCATCTGTGGATAGCAAACTTCCTGGTAAAGACCACCACCTTCATCTTATCATTAATAATTTCCAACCTGTTCTTCCTGCAGCACTTCCCAAAAGAATCTAAAAGGCACCTCAGCCCGACCTGTGTACGGGATAACAGAATTGTGTCATCTGCGTAACAAAGGCAAGGAGCATCAGCATTACCCAATTGCGGGGCATGATGGTCTACATCCCGAACTTCTTGCAATAAATCATTTAGATATATATTGAATAAAGTGGGGGCTAATATGCATCCATGCCTGACGCCCCTCTGCACCATGATCCTAACAGTTGTCATTCCATGATTATTAAGTCGCACTACCAAAGAATTTTCCTCATGAAGGCTGCAAATTAAATAAAGTAGCCTATAATCTATATTAAAAACCTGTAATTTCTCCCAGAGAAGTTCTCTAGCAACAGTATCAAAAGCTGCCTTCAAATCGATGAAGGCAGCATATAACCCCATAGATGATCTCATATACTTACGTATGAAATGGATCAAAACGAAACAGTGGTCATCGGTTGACCTCCCCTCTTGAAAACCATTCTGAGCACCTGAAAGAATGCCTTTTGATTTTAACCACTTATTCAGCCCCAAAAGTAAATATTTGGCATATAATTTGCTAATAGTGTTCAGCAGGCTAATAGGCCTGTAGTTACCTGGGACCAAAGGACTTCCCTTCTTGTACACTGGGATCACGATGGCCTGTCCCCAGTCTTCTTGAATTTTACCGGTAGAATTAATGCCTGTAAAAAGAGAGGCCAAAACTGGGGCCCACCACTGAGATCCGGCTTTCAAAAAATCCACAGGCAGAAAGTCCAATCCAAGGGCCTTACCGGACCTCATACTAGCTAAAAGATCAACTATTAACTCTGGTGATACAGAGTCCCACTCTACGCCCAGCTGATCCAGGGTCGGGGGGGGGGATAGCTACTAAACCCGGGGCTGCATACAACCTGGTGAAATGCTCCTCCCAGGCTGCCCTAGAAACCAGCAGGGCATTGGGCTTATTTCTGTCCTGCCCCAGACCCCTAACCAATTTCCAGAATCGGAGAGGGTTCGATTCTTTACAGGCCCTATGTAATTCCTCCCATGCTAGTTTGTACGACTCATTCCTTTTAGCAAGGAGGAGAGTCCTATACTCCTTCCTTTTGCATTGCAAAGCCTTCAACAAAAACTTCCTATGGAACAATCTAAAACTTCTATTGAGTCGCTGAAGCTCCTGCCTCATCCTACTACAGTCAGTATCAAACCATCTGGGGGCAGCCCTACCCAGATGATTAGAAGGCCTATCACGGAGGCCGTCCTCTGCCAAATAAGATCAAAACCATTCTACCAACCCCTGATAGCCTGCCAATTGGTCCTTAGGGGTAGGGACTTTTCTAATTAAGGAGGAAAAGTGATTACCATCAGGTGAGTCCAGTGCCAGGCATACTTCTTGCTCCAACTGAGTGTTCCACCTCTTCCTTACCCAACTCATCTCCAAAATCTCACACGGCTGAGAGAGGGAGGAAGGGGAAGATATTGAAGGTATCTTCTGACCTAGACTGAATAATAGAGGCAGATGGTCACAGTCTACAACAGATCCCACCTGGTAAGATTTAATCCAGGGGATTAAATTGGGGGAGATCACCAGATAATCAACAGTACTACAACCCCTAGGGGAAAGATAGGTAAATTCTCCTGGGTGATCGCCCCTATGGCATCTGTTCAACACAATAAGGTCAAAATGTTGAAGTAACTTGACAAAATCTACACTTTTATTCAGACCCAATCTAGTGAACTCCTCCCTTGGAGAGGAACATCATCCCCAGAAACCCAAGTACCCCAAAAATGACTCAAGCTCAAATCGGACAAACTCATATGGGCATTAAAATCACCTGCTAATATCACATCCGCATCGGGGGCCCACTTCCAAATTTTCTCTATCAAAGCAGTCAATTCAAGCCAAATGTTGGCATTGTAATGAATAGAATTTCTAGGAGAAATGTATACACAGATTACCAGAAGTGACCGATCGCGTTCCTTCAGAAGACAACCACAACCACTAGGTAGAGAAAAGGGCAGGGGAGCTGCAACCATCTTTGCTGAATTCTTTACAAGATAGGCTGTTCCCCCACTGGGCCTACCCCACCCCGAGGGGGAAACCGCCCCCTCATAACCGTGAAACACAGGCCTATCTGCAGACCAGGTCTCCTGTGCCAATATTATATCAAAACTGGCCAGAAACCCCTTGGTAGCCGGATCATAAGATCTGGATTTCCAACCGGCCAAATTCCATGAGAGGACTCTGAGGGGATTAGCTTCACCCTGCCCAAGGTGTCAGTCCAGTTTAGATTTTGTAGCCTCCTCCCCCTGGTTAATGTCTACAGAATAGACTTCCCCAGTACCAGGATTACCTTGGCCTTCTCTAAGGCCACGCTCTCTATTGTCAGCAGGGCCACAAACTGCCTCCACTTCTCCAGATAACCTGGGGGACATCATCCTTTACCTAGTCGTTGTTGTCCGCTCACAATTCTCATAATCCAATAAGAGGGGAGGGTAAAAAGGGGACAGCCTTTCCTTATCAGTTTGTCTTACCCCCAGGACACCATCAATAGCACTAATAGTAGGGCTACCAATCTCAAAATCACCAAGTTCCCAAAATTTATCCCAGTTCCTACTGGTCTCCGTTGGCAGGCTGATGCCAGGCATAGCCTCATAAACTAATCCAGAATCACAGGGGTCTATAAAACAGGACCCCTGGGAACTACAGGTGGCAGGACACACCACCTCAATATCCACTTCTATTGGAAGGGGCTGTTTAATTTTTGTTTCTCCTACCCCCAATAGATACCCTAATTCCATGGGGGTATCTCTACCATCCCCGTGTTCCAACATGGGAACCTTCTAGGGATGGGCAAACAGAACATGGTTCGGATGTTCGGTCGTTCGGTTCGATACCCGAGTTCAGGTTCGATGGTTCGGTTCAGCCAAGTTCATTTTGGCCGAACTTGGCCAAACATTCAAAAATAGTGAAACCAAAACCAAAACCAAAACAAAATTGAAACCGAAACCAAAACCAAATTGAAACTGAAACCTAATTTTTGGCCCTGGAAAGATGTTTTTCCTGCCTCCGAACTCATATGAACTGATCCGAACATGACCAAATTGTTCGGTCATTCGAGACTTCAGTTCAGACGTTCGGTTCGGACGTCCGAACAGACCAAGTTCAGTCCGAACTCCGAACATCCAAACCACGTTTGCCAATCCCTAGAACCTTCCCCTGGGACTGTAGGGACTCAACAACATCTACCTCAAGTGGTAAAGGAACATGATTGCTACTCCTACTCCAAGGCCTCAATTCCATGACCACAGCTAAATCGGGAAGTTGGCTAAGATTAGCCATATTTTCTGTCTTCTGCTGGAGAATGGTGTCAGCAGTATTTGGGGCCTCCTGGGCCAGATTTGTTAAGGGATTTAGCATTGTTTGATCAACCCTATCCCCAGATACTGGTTTCTCTGACCTTGAGGTGCTAATCCTCCCCTTCTGGCCTTTTCCCGCTGGATCACACAGGGCTTGCAAATTATTATTTATAAAAAATTTTGCCAATCAAATTCCCCTATTGGTGAAAATACCACTAGCTCTCCAGATTTTATCAACCAGAGCACTATTCCTAAATGAGACCACACATTTAAAAACTTCCCGGTTTATTTGCAAAATTCTAATTCCTTTAATTTCCCTAGGGTGACAGGGGAAATGTAAGAGAGCTTCTATATGATAAGCTACCAATCTGGGAGTTGACCATTGGGGCACTATACCGTATACCTGAAGGTAAAGGGGAAACAGTAAATACTATTGCATGTATACAATGACTAAAAGTACCCGACGACCTCTGTTTAAGCTCCCCACTCAAGGGGGACCTAGAAACAGGGGATACTGTACTGGGTCTGGCTGCAAAAGGTGGCAAAGGACTGCCTGGCCCTTGTTGCTCCCTATTTACCGCCGGCGATAATAAACCAGTGCCCTGTTTTTGTTCCTTGATTATCCTTGTCAGGATACAGAGCTGGGAAAAAATATGCTGAACAGTAACATCAATCAGATTTGTTTGTTCTGCCATAAAAAGAGTCCACTTTTTGTCTAGGGAATCATTAACCAAAATAGAATGATGCTTGGAATTCCTACATAAATCTAGGAAGGGGATGGAACCAGTTAGGTTGGTCCACCCTCGGAGGCTGATAAAACTGCAGAGGTTCCAGGAGGCCCTGGGGGAGTTATCCCTAGACCCTGACGGCCACACTGTCGATGAGCTGGTCCAGTTCTGGAACATCTTGATGGAGACAGCTATCAACAGCGTGGTTTCGAAATGTCCCCTGCCTCCGCTTCATCACTGCAGGGCCCTGTGGTTTACCACGGGGCTGCGGGGTATGAAGCAGGTAGGTAGGAGACTAGAGTGACGCTGGTGTCGAACTCGCTCTGAATCTGACCGTCTTCTCCATAGGGCCCATTTGAGGTCCTATGTTGAGGCTGTGAGGACAGCAAAGATGGAATTCTTTGCTGCCCTCATAGCCTCTGCGAAGTCACGCCCGGTGGAGCTATTCCGGGTGGTTCGGGGGCTGGTTAGTCCAGCCTCCCTCCGCCTGGATGGGGACTTGTCCCAGGCCCACTGCAAGCAATTTGTCACCTACTTCGCAGACAAGATTGCTCAGATTCAGAGCGACTTCAACACCGGATTGAAGGCAGTAAGTGAGGAGCATGCGGAGGCCGTGTCTGGTCCATCTTCTTGGGTTGAGTTTCAGGAAGTGACACCAGCCAATGTGGTGGATGTCCTGGGGTCTGTTAGGGCCACCAGTTGTCAGCTCGATCCGTGCCCGTCCTGGTTGGTGAAAGCCTCCAGGGAGACGCTAGGGACAGTGCTGGTGAGGGTTATCAATGTGACCCTTCGGCAGGGTAGATTGGTGCCCAGCTTTAAGCAAGCTGTGGTGCATCCCCTGCTGAAGAAGCCATCTTTAGACGTGGATGCACTCGCCCGCTACCGCCCTGTCTCTACCCTTCCCTTTTTAAGAAAGGTTATTGAACGGGCGGTGGCACTGCAGTTCCAGTGGCATCTTGATAGCATCGGTTTCCTTGACCCTTTTCAATCTGGGTTCCACCCCGGGTATGGTACTGAAACGGCGTTGGTGGCTTTGGCCGATGATCTCCACTGGGAGACGGACATAGAATGGTCGACACTTCTGGTCCTGTTAGATCTCTTGGCTGCGTTAGATACTGTGGACCATGGGCTGCTGTGAGACGACTGCGAGATCTGAGGGGTCTGGACGGGACTGTTCTTAGATGGTTCCACTCATTCCTCTCAGATAGAAGCCAGTGTGTGGTGCTGGGAGCTGAAACATCATGCCCCTGGGCCTTGACCTGTGGCATTCCGCAGCGTTCCATTCTGTCTCCACTGTTATTTAATGTGTATATGCAGCCCCTGGGGGAGATCGTGAGACAGTTCGGGGTGTGTTGTCACCAATATGCTGACGACACACAGCTGTACCTCTCTTTTTCAACGGACCAAGGTCCTGCCGTCTCGATACTTTCCCTGTGTCTGGAGGCCATGGCAGATTGGATGAGGCAGAGCAGACTGAAGCTGAACCCAGATAATACGGAGGTGATGGTAGTGGGGAGGGCGAAGGAGTTGTCGGCTCCTATTGGGGGGGTCTGTCCTCCGGTTGCTCAGCTGGTTCGGAGTCTGGGGGTGATTTTGCATGCAGACCTCCGCCTGGATCGGCAGGTGGAGGCATTGGCTAAAGTCACCTTCCACCAGTTCTATCTGGTGCGGAGGCTGTGCCCATACATCTCCAGGCCTGACCTGGCCGCTCTCATCCATGTCTTCGTTACCTCGAGGCTTGACTACTGCAACGCGCTCTACTGCAATGCACTCTACGCTTCCCTTGATATTTGTTCAGAGGCTGCAGCTGGTGCAGAATGCAGTGGCCCGTCTCCTTACAGGGACGGGTCGCCATGAGCACATTACACCAGTGTTCCGTTCTCTGCACTGGCTGCCTATAGCATAGCGAGCCAAGTTCAAGGTGTTAGTATTGGTATACCAAGCTCTATATGATCTCAGCCCGTTATCTCGGGGACTGCCTTGCTTTTTTGTGACTCAGGACGGACTGTCCGATCCACTGGGGTCACCTATCTGGAGGTCCCCCATGTAAGGCGGGGGGTCACCATGGAGAGGGCGTTCTCGGTGGTTGGGCCACGGTCGTGGAACTCCTTTCTGAAGGAAGCTGGCCTGGTCCCGGGTCTGATTGCCTTTCGGCGGGTATGCAAGACTTGATTGTTCTCCCAGGCCTTTGGAGGGGAGGGGGGGAGGGAGTGGTAAATGGGGGAGATTGGTGGGGTGGGGAATTTGGGAGAATTGGAGAGTAGGGTTAGGGTTGGGAGTTTTTAAATTATTTTAAAATTGATGTTAGTTTTTTATGTATTTTATTGTTTTACTGTATTGTTAGCCGCCCTGAGATGCTGTGGGCATGAGGGGGCGGCATAGAAATGCCAAGAAATGAAACAAAAAGAAGAATAAATAAATCATTGTCAATAGGGGATGCTGGGGCGGGAAAGGCCGTAGGGGGAAATATTTTCCTCTTTCGATGGAGCTTACCATCCAGAAATTCTGTCTGTGCTCCATCTCTACTACCCTCCGAGTCTTCCAAAGCCAAGGTAGCGTAACGGTTAGAAAGCTGTAACGCTGGGTTCAGAAGTGGGGGATCAGCCTCAGTAGCTGAATAATTCTTAGGACATACAACAAAATTGTCAAGTTTCCACTGTTTGCGGGGAGGAACCTCCGTAACATCTCCCTTCAGTCTCCTCCTAGGCTTGGCCGCCATACCAAGCCAGCTCTCAAATTAAGGCAAAAAGAAAATTTGGCAACCCAACCCATGCCCAAGGCCACGTGCACAACGGCACACCCTTGCGCATGCAGCCCTTAGGCACGTGGCCGCAATGCGCACCTCCGGCGCTGCCTCCGGCGCAGAGCTTCCTTATATCGGCTCCCCAGAGTCCAATCAGCCGCGCTGCCTTCTCGGTGTCACAGGAATAGTTCAGCTGGCTCCGTCAAGCTCTCCACCACCTACTCACTGCCCCGCCTCCCAAGTGCATTTGTAGGAGCCTTAACTTCTCCTACTGCCGCAGTGAATAAGACACGACAGCAACAGTACACACAGTAAGCCACAAGGCAGGTAAAAAACATTGCTCCACCCTATAGAGGCATTATGACATCCTCAGTTTTATTCTCTATTCCCTTCTGAATAATTCCTAACATTCTGTTTGCTTTGTTGACTGCTGACATGCACTGCGCTGTGGATTTCATTGTATTGTCCACACACACACCCCAGATCCTTTTCCTGACTGAGTGGTAACTCCTCGCTTAGTACCCAGCATTGTGTATGCATAGTTTGGATTATTTTTCCCTACGTGCATCACTTTGCACTTGTCCACGTTAAATCTCATTTGCCATTTAGATGCCCAGGCACCCTGTGTCATAAGATCCTGTTGCACTTCCTCACAGTCTGCTCGTATTTTAACTACCTTGAATAACTTCATGCCATATGCAAATTTGATCACCTCACTCTTAACACCCTTTTCCAAATCATGAATGAATACATTAAACAGCACTGGTTCCAATACAGATCCCTGAGGCACACCACTTTTTACATCTCTCCATTGTGAAAACTGACCATTTAGTCCAACCCTTTGCTTTCTATCTTTTAACCAGATTCTGATCCATAGTAAGACACTATCTCTTATCCCATGACTTTTTATTTTTCTCAAGAGTGTCTCATGAGGGACCTTATGAAATGCTTTCTGGAAATCCAGGTACACTATATCTACTGGATCTCCCTTGTCCAGATGCTTATTTACACCCTCAAAGAATTCCAACAGGTTAGTGAGTGAGGCATGACTTACCTTTACTAAATCCGTGGTTGACTCTTCCCCATTAAGCCATGTTTGTCAACATGCCCCGTAATTCTGTCCTTAATTATGGTTTCCACCATTTTGCCTGGCACAGACGTCAAACCTACTGGTCTGTAGTTTCCAGGATCGTCTCTGAATACCTTTTTAAATATCAGGGTTATATTTGCCACCCTCCAGTGCTTGGGTACAGTGGCAGATTTTAGCACTAGGTTACAAATTACTAACAGTAGGTCTGCAATTTCATATTTGAGTTCCTTCAGAATTCTGGGGTGAATGCCATCTGGTCCTGGTGACTTGTTAGTATTCAGTTTGTCAATTTGCCCTAGAACATCCTCCTACATCACATTGATTTGTAACAGCTCTTCCAATTCCTTGCCCACAAAGCAAGGATCTAGCATGGGTACCTCCCCAAAATCCTCCGCAGTGAAGACCAATGCAAATCACTCATTCAGCTTCTCTGCAATGTCCTTATCCTCCCAGAGCGCCCCTTTTACTCCCTTGTCATCTAATGGCCCAACTGACTCCCTAGCAGGCTTCTTGCGTCTCCCTTCCTGCTCCTTTCCTCTTCCTCCTCCCTCCCCTCTCCCTCCTCAGTCACTAACAGTGTGCTGGCTGAGAGGGGACTGCCCAAATGCACAACTAATACATGCAGTGGGCTTCCCATTTATTAGGTTCTCCACACTGAACATGTCAGTGGAGGCTGCATTGACTGAACCTAGACCCCAGGGGACTATCATCTCATTTGTTAACACCCAATCTCCCCATTCACTGTGTTATTCAGAGAACCGGTTTGATTTCTCTTCTTATTGCAAATATTGTTTTGCTGAAAGGCATGGCAGAGAACTCATCCCATGCTTTGCCCCCAACACAGCCAAAGAGAGTTCAAAACCAGATTGCCAATTCCCTGAAATGCCTGCACAGGGAAGGGCAGAAAGCAAACCCATCCCACCAATGCAGTAGACTGTACCCAGCCTTTGGGCTTGCAGTAACTAGGTGCTATGCACCCTTTGGGAACATACAAGTTGAGAGGGGCAGTGAATTAAAGGGGATTTGGCTTCACCCCTTTTAGTTACTACCCAGCACAGCCAGGCTACCCTTAAAGGTGTTTTAGAATTTGTATTTAATAAGATGATTCTCCTTAACCGGAAGTGAGAGAGAGAAGGAATTATAACTCTGCCACATGTTTGAGCCACAAAAGCATCTCAAATTATTCTTGGGCTCATGCAATTTATGCACCACAGCTTGCTCAGGGCCTAAGACAAACTCTAGCCTTCTTTGAGACAATCCAGATTCCATGAAGTTGTCACTTGTTTCCATGGCTACCTCGTATCTCTGGAGCGATCCAAAACTTTCTTGAGGCACAGAGAATCTCTCAGAAGAGGATAGTGAGAACAGGGACATATAATAGTTTCATGTTTACAGATTCTAACTCTTCCTAACCATTTAAAAACAAACACCTTGGCAAGTCTCACTCCAGTTCTCTGGCATTGCTTCTCTCATAGCTAAAGTAACTGAGATTTACTTGTAATTCATACTGAATTGTTGAAAGTGAGTCTAAATGAGACAGCAGATTGAGCTCTCGGGCAGGGACCGTCTCTATTTTATTCTCTGTAAAGCACCAGGTACATTGCTGGCGCTATATAAATGCTTATAATAATAATAATAATAATAATTCAATTGCCATGCATTATTTTGCCCTGAAAATAAATCTGTACTTGGGCTTCCTGAAAGCCAATGGCTCTTAATATCTCTTCTAAAATCTTCAGTCATGTTTCCACCTAACGGCTTGCTGGATATTGAATATTGGGTGCAGTTCTGCTTACCCATCTCAAAAAGGATACTGTAGTACTAGAAAAGAGTACCAAAGAAAACTAGGGTTGGACTCAGGGGCAAGCAAAAGATGCACTTGCCTGGTGTGGCAGATTGAGGGAGGGGTACATTTTGTGGGAGACCGACAGCGCCTGGGGGCTGGGAGGCTTCCCTCAGGTCATTGGCCACCCATGCCCTGCCTGTCTGTGCTGTTCCCTTCCTCTGCCGCAGCAGCAGAACCACCACTGCTTTACCAAGCCCCTGTGCTGCCTGCAGCCTGGAGAGAGGGGAACCCCCTGGAAAATCCCCAGTCCACTCCCCATAGCACATCCAGCTCCCCAGTCAGGCATGGCTTTAGGGGGGGGGGCGTGGTTATGGGGGGCAGCAAACTGAGAAATGCCTAGGACCAAGTCCAGTTCTCTATAGAACAACTTCCATATTAGGAGAGGCTCAAAAGATGCAAGTCCTTCAGCTTAGAAGAGAGGGGGAAAAGGATAGATATCATGGAACAGAGCAAGTAAAGAGGGAACTGTTGTTTACCCTTTCTCAAAATACTAGAACTAGAGAACACCCAATGAAATTAACTGGTAGCGGAGTTCAAATATACAAAGGGAAGTAAAATGCACAATTAACCCATGGAACTCCTGGCTAAAGAACATTGTGAAGGCCAATATTATAACTAGGTTAAAAAAATGATTAGATATGCTCACAGAGGTGATCTAGATGGTCACCTTTTGCTCAAATTGATCAGAGAATGACTCCTCTGACTGCTGGAAGTGAATAGCAGGGAAATGATTGTTCCATTTACCGACTGCTCGTGCACATCTCTGAAGCAATCAAGGCTGGCCAATGTTGGGACACAAGATGTTGAGCTAGATGGACCATTGGTCTGTCCCAATATGGCACTTATGTTCTTAATTCCCTGTCACCAAAACAAAGGGAATTCTGAAACTAGACCCTAGATGTCTTAAAAACACTTTAGATATTAGTCAGGATTATATGACCCCCAAATGAAATGCAGTCCTTTTTCTATCCCTGGCAGCCACAGGAATATGCGGCACCCAGAGCAAGTGCGCTACAAGCAAACAAGAACACTCTTCTGATGATATGGGTTTTGCTTTAAGTGCCAAACAGTTTGTTTTGTCTACCTGCAGAAATAAAATATTTTGCAAGAGAAAGACTCACCGGACATTTTAAAACAAGATGCACCCATTCATGCTCACACAGTGGACATGGGTAGGTGTGTCCCATTTGAAAGCAGAGGTGGGTGGGTGTGTATGTGTGCATGTGGGTGGGTGTGCTCCCACGAAACACACAACTTCACCCACCTCCACCTATCGCCCCTGCATGGAACAACCAGCAAAAAAAGCAGGTTGCTCAGTGTGGAAGGATGGGTGTCCACGCATCTTAATCCACCTCCCCGCACCACTGCCGCAGTGGCGCAACCATGGACCACCGCAGGGGTGGGGGGTCGATCCATTTTTAAAAGGCCATCATTTCATGGGGTGTTTTTAGTCACACATTTCTCCTGGATGTTTGCTGTAACATCCAGAACTTTCTGTCTAAATCACTCACCCAGGTCTTAAACATCCGGATCTTTGAACTTCTGTGTGAAACTTCTCCCAGAACTTGTGTGTGTAAAAGGTTCTCCTGGTAAACTGCTTTGCTCCAGGCAGCTGTGGTCACTTGGTTTCCATGGCAGTCTGTCACGTTTACAGCTGCGGCTACTTTAGACTGCCTCAGGGCAGTGTGTGTATGTGAAGAATGAATCCGGAACTTACTTGTGGACTTGTAAACCCCAAAGACTGAAACATTCGGAACTTTAACGTGTGTCTAAAAATGCCCATGGTGGGGAGCCAGCTGTAAGGAAAGGGATCACTCTGATACAGCTTGTAAGAGCAATACCAATAATGGTGGAGGTGGCTCACAATTCAAAATCTCTACTGCACCAGTGCTGCACCTGAATCCATTCTAAGAAGTACCAAGGCTAAATATCTTTGGATGCATTAGAGGTAACATCCTTAGAAGCAGCCTTTCCACCAGAGGCAGCATACTCGCCCCCAGGATCAGCTTCCAACAACTCTAAAGGTGTACAATGAATCTGGACACATTGGCTTATCCCAATGGTTACTCTAGGCCAGGGGCGTAGCAAGGCTGGGGCAGGCTGGGGCTCATGTCCCAATTATGCCCCCACAAAGGACAAGAGGGCAGAAGCTCCCTAAGTGGTGCCCTTCCTGAAAGTGCTCCTGATCAGCCTCAGTCTCCCCCAGTAATGAGGCAGGGATACGGGCAGGGACCATGTATATTCCATTACTTTATCAAGTGCCAGGTACATTGCTGCCCATAAATGCTTGCTAGTAATAATAATAATGGTGGTGGCACCGCTTTGGTTCCCAATGAGCTTCCCAGTGGCCCTGCAACATGCATGATGGGTGGGGAGGCACTTGTCTAGAGTAGAAACACCCCATAGAGTGGCAGCAATCCCACCAGGAAAGAAGTGTTAAGAGTGGGCACTGATGGTGGGGGGGAGGGCTAAAACTTGCTCTTGTGAATCTCATTAAGAATGGGTCTCTCAATGAGAGTTTTGAGACTGAGAAGGAGTTGAGAATCAACCATTCTTGACATCCTCTTTGTGAGAATTTCAAAACAATTAAAAAGCAATCTGTGTATGCACAAAATAACCACTGCAGTCATTTTGCAAGTGCACAGTCCTTTCCCAAGATGGCATGGACCATGTTGGTGCAGATCAGCAGCCCAGTTCAAAAAAAGCACCAACACAGCCTGCACCATCTTGGAAAATGGCCGTTCCTGCACAGAACAGCCATGACCGCCATTTGCACATGCACAGAATATTTGGGGATTTTTTAGAATCTCGCAAGATCTCAAACTGTGACCAAGATCTTCTTAAGATCTCGCAGACAGTTCTCGATTCTCACAAGTTTCTTACAAGAATCAAAACCAATTCTCAGTTCAGCCCCAGACAGGGGCAGGGATAGTACTCCAACCCTGCCCACTCCAAACATTTTCTTATTGAGAGCGCTCTAAGTGACCTGAGAGTTGCTAAAAAAAATTTTTTTAAAAATTAGATTGGATGGGGACAAAGTGCTTGCTCCCTACACTGTCCACTCTAAACATTTCCTAGCGTTGGTCAGATCATTTGTAAAGGACCCCCTAGAGTCCAGGCCACAGGCTCAACTGAGTCATCTTCACTCCATAGTAGCTATGCCTTTGATCTAGGCATTCTGGATATCATAGATGTGAGTGCTCAGGGGAGGAGAATTACTCCTTGCAATGTACAGTGTGTTCATCTGTAAACTGAAGTGAATGTGACTCACATCTATATCAAGTGCTAATGCAGAGCATTGCACCCATAGGTTGCTTGTGAAACCAAACCTCTATACTTTCAAAGGGCTTTATTTATCTTGGAGCTTTTCTTTGGCATGTCTTGCACAAATTTGCTCTTCCGAGGCAACTCCAAACCTTGACTTGAGGCAAGCTCCTCAAGCAGTAATCCTGCTTTCCTATACATCTACAGAAACAGAAATACATCAAGATTCTATTGTTTTTTTACTTTGGGAGGGAAAGAGAGAGAGAGGGAGGAATGGATGAAAAAATATAGCAAGAGTAATTATTAATTATTAATTATTAGTTATTAATTATTAATTGATTTTAAGTATTAATTATTAAGTATTAAGTATTAAGTATTAATTATATGATACTTCGACAATGCAAAAGCGACTCTCCAGGAAAGCTTGGGGTACCAAGAACTTTAGCTTTCTTTTAAATACCATTGGTAGTCATTGTACTTAACAGATGTCAGTCAAGGATTAACAAGGTTAGCAAATGAGCAGATGTTAAAGATAAGAAATCAAGCATAAGTACAGAATGAAAACTCTGTTAGCTACGGGAATTGTTGGATTATCAACCCACTAATACTATGACTGTGGCAAACCATATCTGAACAGAAAAATAAAACTCTTGGTCTAATAATTTGTTTCTCAAGTTACATCAGGATAAAGGAGAATTAATTAATCCCCCGGCTTGTGTAAATAAGTGTAGCTTCATTGAACTCTGTAAAGTCAGTGGATCGATGAAAATTTAAACCAGCTCAGGATTTGATACATTTGAGTTATACTGGTATAAACACTGATATAAGTCAGTGGTGATTCAGGTTCTATATACTTCACATTACTGATGAGCTACACAACAGTGATTGATCTGCTGAACTATAATTTGGTGTCAACTGGAACTCTTTGTAGTAACTAACTCAAAACATGCAACAGAGATCTACACCAGATCATCAGAACACCCTTTTCTACTTTGCATAAGGTATTTCCATTTGCTTGTGCTAGGCTTTAAAAAAGCATGAAATCAGAACAGAAAGAATTCTGTCTCTGCCGTTCAGGAACCACTTACTCTGGAGTCACCCCACCAAAGCCCTACAGAGTACGTGGTTTCTGGGTCACAGCCATGGTGGTCATCCCAACGACAGGCATGAGTTTCCCCTCAGGAAATGGCTCTAGATTGTTTGTTGTCTTTTTCTTTTTTCACGCTTTTATGGACATTCTTGTTCTGACAGGGACTAGTGTTCAAAAAGATCATGTGAGAGTGAGTCCCTCTTAAATGATATTTTTCTACCAAGATCAAATGAGCCAGTATTGGAAACCACACTGAAAAGAATGACTGTGTGAGATGTCCGTCCCAGTTTGATGGATCCAGTTGTTTCAGATAAGGTTTGAATAAGGATCCCAACTTTAAGGTACTTATAAACCCAAACTGTGAACATTTTTTAAAGCATCAAGGAACAGATTATCAAAGACAGATTCATGGAATTATGCAGGGTGACTCTATATACAGAAATAATTGTTTTTCTCAAGTATACGGTCAGTTTGACATCCCTGCAGTACATAGACTATTTCTGGCAGGATTTTTTATTTATTTTTTTGGCATAGAGGTTTTATGAGATTGCTCTGTTTGCTCATGCCAGTCTACACTTGAGAGCAAAAATTAAGCATATGGAATTATGTATCCACAACCATGTAAGCTCTTAATGCCTTCTCCTGGGATCTCTCTTTAACGGCTGCAACAAACATTTGTCTCTTGCAGCACTGGTTTCTTTGCTTCTCTCCATTTTATTCTACTGCTGGCAGCCCCCATTATTCTGGAAAGTGAACTTGTCTATCTTGTAGATTTCAAGTACAAGTGAGTGTTAGGGTCATTATGGCACCCAAATCTTTTCAAAAGTTTCAAATCTCTCTAACGCACTGACCCATTTAAAAAACTTTCTTCTCAGCGGTTTTTGCTATGCTTGGGGTTCTTTCCAGGCTAAATCCTATCAGGTGACCGTGAGATTTTTTTTCTGCTGATGGATTAAGGTATCACAAATGGAGCAGAATTGCTGAGCCCCCTGTTCTCAATGAAACTCCAGTCTTCAAAGACAACCTCCAAGGGTTTTCTTTCCTATTGCTTTCTCTCTCCCCCCATTTATGTATTTCTCTTTCCAATATCTCCTTTACATACATTTTCATATCCCCTGCTTTGTGCATTACTACATCACTGGATTAGTTTACAGTTAATTATTAAAGCTGTTTGTATCTTTCATAAAAATACAGCCTAAGAATTGAGTAATGTTAGGACTGAGAGTGAAGGCTAATAAGATTTATGTTTCTGGTCTGTTCATAACAACAACTATGCCTCCATACTCCGCTTTTACTTTCTTTTGTATTATTTTTTCTATTCCTTATATTTAAATTCCTTAGGCATTTGCCTAAAGAATGTATCATTTCTGCAGACTACAAAGTATTCGCTGTTAGAACAAGGACAAAGTGCTCTGCCTCCTCTGTTTTATGCAATATGTATTCTAAGAACTCTCAGTTAGGTGTACAATTGAATAGGAGATACCATCAACTTTTCAGCAACATTATTGTGCTTGATTTATATTGTTTACTAGCAGGTAACTGCTTCCTTGATCACTAACATTCACATCCTCCTTATTTATTTATTTATTTATTTATTTATTTGCAATGTTTATATCCTGGCTCTCCTGCCTAAGCAGCTCAAGGCAGCTCACAAAAATTAAAATATTTTAAAATATACATAAAATATATAAAATACATAAAAGGGAGGCATAAAAGAAAATAAAAAACCCATCCTCCCCAGGGAGCCAGTTTCCCAAAGCCCTTCAGCAGTAGAGATGGCAGGAGACTCTGCTAGCATGACACCTACGTCCTCCCTTCTACCACCCTGTAGACAGGGATCTGCGTTGTCAAAAGTGGGCTCCCTAGGCTCTCTAAAACGGGGGATATCCCTCAGACCCTCCTCCATAGCTATATTAATGAGTCTAGTATTGACAGGTACAGAGTTTGAATATCTCTTTGGTCTAAGAAAAATCTGACTAGTTGGTTTAACCGTCCCAGTATCATGCCAAGGTGCTGAGGGCACTGCAAGCCCTGCAGGAGGGCTTAGATGTTTTCTCACCTCACCAAAGATCAAAGGTCTCTTAATGTGGTCCACGTATACTTCCCCAGCAAGGATCCCCCAGGAATAAAAGAGATCAAAGCTAGCTAAGATCTTTGCCACCAATGGCCAAGAGCAAAAGTGGACAATGACCCTTTGCAGATTCTTAGGTGCTGGTAGGATCTGGAGATATCTTATATCCCATAAAGGGATTCCTGAGGCCAAGATAAAAGATAGGTGACGTTGAATTGCCACCTTGGAATTCCAAAAAGGGAACCGGCCATCACAGAGTGGGTGAATCTTAAAGGAGACTGCCCTTTCATCAATCTGTAATTGCTGAGAATGTGCGTAAGTACTATTCACCCTCTGCCCTTTGTGAGCACTGGAGCTGCCAGAGGCAGGCTCCTTGCTCCGGGGGCCGCATCCTGTCTCCTGGGATCTCTCAGATGCTATCTCGGTCGTGGGCGGGGCTGAGGCTGCAATCAACAACTTCTGGGCTTCCTTACCCAGGAACCCTGCTCTGTAATAAAATCAATTACAGTAGCCATTTGAATCTTCTGATTTTGTAATAGTGCAGTTTTGTCTCCGAATTGCACTATCAGTTTTTTAATCAAATCACTGATCACAAAACACTGATTACCTAATAATTCATAGGGATTAAGTTCTGATCCAAGGGAGGACTGTGAGGTATCACAACAGCAGACTCTCCCTCCACACAAACAAAGGGGCCCAAAGGGGGGGGGGGGCAATGCTGGCTCCGGGAGAATTGTGCCATCTCCAGAATTAGCTGAATTCAGAAAAGAACCATCCAACAGTAAATCACCTATCTCAGGCACTGGGGGAGCAGATGGCCCATCCTCCTTAAGGCTACTCCCCATCCTTGAACACATAATTTCAATTGTTTTGGGTATGATTGATCAGTGGCAGGAGCCCCCACCCCCACCCCCACCCCCCACGGTCTTCTCTCCCTGGTCATTACTTGATTAAGCACTAATATATGCTATAGCCTCCAAGGGCGTACTAAGGGCCCTTGAATTATGTAGTGCACCTTCAAAACCTCTCTTATCAGCCCCACAAATTAAACCGTTATAAATACAAAAAGTACTACACAGCTCTGGAGACTAATATAAAGTTCTCAGCATGCAAAAGCCACAGAGGCCCAGCCAACTTATTTGGGAAGAGGGGTGTCCATTAGAACATTAAACCCACAGATAACTCCTCCCCAGTCCAGGCATATCCCCAAGTATCTATAAGTTGGATGGACAGCAGGAGAAATTACCTGGATGCCAAAGCCACAAGGTCTGCTCCATCACCCTCCAGGCCACTAGGGGTCCTCTTAAAGGGCCGCGGGGCAGACAAGGGCCAGGATACAGCCCCCCAGCTCCCTGCCAGTGCCTAAGGCCACCCACTCAAGGGTGCGCCTTTACGCGCACAGTCCTTAGGCACGACGCCCTTGGCACGCACTAATGGTGTCGCCATAGACCTCACAACTGCTTTAAATGTCCCGGGCAGAAATGACATAGGGGGTATCCCCATGAAATCCACAAAGGCACTCCAGGCACTGCCTACACTCTGGCCAGGCCTCAGAGGGATCCTACTCCCATCTGTTCAAGCCCCCAACAGTACAGGACATGGGCAACAGCCCCAAACGAATCCCGCCACATGAAGCCGCTCTCTGGCAATCCCACCTGCACAGTTCCCAGCCTCGCAGCCACTTTAAATGTCCCAAGCAGAAATGACATGGGGGATATCCCCATGAAATCCCCAAAAGCACTCCGGGCACCGCCTTACACTCTGGCCAGGCCTCAGGGGGATCTTATTCCCTTCTGTTTGAGCCCTCAACAGTACAGAACATGGGCAGTGGCCCGGATGAATTCCGCTGCACGAAGCTGTTCTCCCACTCTCTGGCAATCCCACCTGCACAGTTCCCAGCCTCACAGCTGTTTTAAATATCCCAGGTGGAAATGACATGGGGGGTATCTCCATGAAATCCACAAAGGCACTCTGGATGCTGCCACACACTCTGGCCAGGCCTCAGGGGGATCCTACTCCCTTCTTTTTGAGCCCCCAACAGTACAGGACATGGGCAGCGGTCCTGGATGAATTCTGCCACATGAAGCTGTTCTCCTGCTCTCTGGCAATCCCACCTGCTGATGGTTTTTTGAGCAGGGGCTGCACCACGGCCTCTTTGAGGCAGTCCGACACCCTGCCCTCCCACAGGGAAGCATTCACAACACCTGCCAGCAACTGCCTTAAGATCTCCCAGGCCTGACTGGCCTTGACCAGCCAGGACAGGCATGGGTCTCGTTCACAAAATGTGGCTCTAACAGTCCCCAGAACATCCACTGCAGCGGCGGGCATCACCCACTGAAATAGATCCCACAAAACCAGGCAAGACGGAGCCTCCATAACTTCTGATTCCCCTGTTGTCATAAACACGGAGTCAAAGTCATGGTGAATCCGAGCGATTTTATTCACGAAATACTCAACAAACATGTCACAGCGGGCACTGGAAGACTCCAGTTCCAGGTGGATGTAAGTCAGACTGACCAACCCCCTCACCACCTGGAAAAGCTCTGCTGGATGAGACTTTGAAGATGCTATCAGGGTAGCTAATAACTTCTTCTTTGCTGCCATGACAGCCATGGCATAGGCCCATAAACAGGCTCTATGCCTCAATCGATCAGCTTCAGCACGAGACTGGCGCCACCGTGATCCACCACCTCCTCTTCAAATCCATGGGAAGTTTCTTATTGTCTTCAGAAAACAACCACTGGCAGCCTTCAACAAGTCAGCTCACTTCATGTGTCCCTTCGAGTTTTGTTCTGTGCTCTCCTCTGGACATATGACTTGGATTGCTACTGTGAAGCAGTGCCACCTGTTGGGAAATGTTTAACTGTATTTGATATCCATCCACAACACAGAAGCTTCTGATTGGTAAATGATGAGCCCATCATCCCATTTTCTCTCGTGATATGTGATTAAGAGGATACAATATACTGTAATGCCTTCTATTTAGTTTTGATTTGTTAGGCCAAATTCTGTACACACATCAACTCTATACTCTCAGTAATCTCATGAACTAAGCAGCTAACTGGGTGCTAAGCAAGGCAGAAGTTATGAGCAACAGACATGGCTGCCAGCTTTGGATTGTTTGGTTGGTTGTGGGTTTTTAAAAAAAAACAAAAAAAACACACCATCCTTTGAGTTTATCTTATACTTTTTAATGTATGTCTTGAGCAATAAAACTACTAGACTGAAATTTCTTTGGAGCAGGGACCATAAAGGCATCTTTACACTGCCTAGTACAGGGATGGGGAACTTCCTGTAACCACACCCTCCTTTAAATTTGGCCAAGTGTGGGTCCCCCATAGATCCTCTTGATGTGGGTATGCAGCCCATGGTGCTGGAACAGTGGGTGGGGAGCTGTCTACTGTTTCTAATGTCCAAGCTCCAGTTCATCCTTTTCAAAGCTGGGAAAAGGGGGTTTTCTGCTGAGGAACAGAGCACAAGAGGGCACGTATACACAAACCTCTTTTTTAGTGTGGCCCATTAGCCATTTTAAATTGCCAATGTGGTAGGTAGGGGGAAAAGATTCCCCAAAGAAAGTTTCCCTGGCCCAACACAATGGAGCACTGATACAAGACTGAGTTCTTGGGTACTAGCATAAGAATAACAATTAATAATCAGGGCTGTAAAAGCCTTCTCATCTCATGAGCATACCTTTGTGAGCTGGTGAGTGCAATTCTATGGTCTTGCTTAGCTTACAATGTAGTCCCAGAACCAGAGTGTGCTTGAGCTGCAGATGGAGCTATCTTGTTCCATAATGAACAGTTAATTGGGGAAAAGGAGAACCCTCATCTTAAGTACCAATCCCAGTCTAGGAGTTGCAGGGCCCACTCTCCAAACCTGAGGCTGGAACTTGCAATAAAGGAGAAGGCAGATTTCCCCTCACCCCTCTTCTCTCAGCTGGGAATGGGTAGACTTGTAAGAGTTACTAATGGAGGGGGCATATATTTTTACAGGCTGCTAATAGTAAAGGAAGACAAGTAATTACTGTAAGGTTTTCATAATCACACAGTCCCCTTTGTTATGAACACCAGAGTGGGGAAGTGAGGGAACCCTTTGCAATTCAAAGGTGAAGGAGCAAACGTGCTTATACTGCCTTTTTTGTTTATTTATTAATTGATTTAGTTATTCAAATTCATATTTAACCCTATCTCAAAGGTTCAGGTCAGGTAACAACATATAAACATAACACAAAATAGACCATTTTACTATAGTGACTATTCATAGACAGATGGCAAGGAACTACCCAGATTATCTTTCTCAGACTAGATTTTCATTTGGCATAATTGTGCTACCAGAGAGGCTTTGGCATTACTATAGCAAAAAAGTGGAGAGGCGGAGAAAGAGGCAGCAATGTGGAAGGGGACAGTGGATTGGCATAAGCCAATCCCTGACTGAGTAAGCTTTTGACCTTCATTTTCCAAACACCAATCAAGTATGGTAGGAGGCAAAGTATCCTACAGGGCTGGACAAGACAGAATATCTACAGGATTAGGGCCTACCAGCAAGTCCTTCAGGATTGGGGCCACCAACAGACAGGTCTTTGTAGGACTCTGGTTTGGCCCTGGTCCTAACAGAATCAAGGCAGGCAATGAGTCCAAGGGGGAGTCCAAGTAGGACTAGGGGGGATCTAGGCCAAGGTCAGAGCCAGAGAAACAGTCAGCAGGAACAGCAACACTGAGACACAAAGAAGGCAGCAGGAATAAGGAGTGAAGAGGCAGGAACCAGAAGACAAAGACAAGAAACCAGAAGTCAGTGGTCAAAGGGCAGTTGTTCCGAAGGTAGCAAACCAGACACAAGCAAGAAAACCTAGTTGTTTATGTGGGTCCTGTTTCCTGTTGTTGGATTGTGCAACAGTCACAAGTAAAAGCCAATTGCAAGCCCTGCAAGATTAATATGGGGCTTTTCCAGTAAGGGTGTGTGTGTGTGTGTCAAGGGATGTCTTCTGAGCTCTTAATAAAGTTCTGTTTTGAAGAAACTTCTGCTGTGTGTTATTCAAAAGAAACCTAACTCTACAATAAATTATGGGCCCAGGACATCATCAAGGCAATTTTGAAGACTAGAAGCAGCCCAGAAGGAGTGCACACTGTGAAAGAAAACTCCCAGACAGAGAGACCTACTGAGTGTGAGTAAGAAGGCCTAAATCACAGAAGGGGAAAGGTAGGGCAGCAAGTATAGCAAGGAGCTCAAAGCTCAGACTTTCAGTAGAAAGCTGAAAAATATAAACTACCAATTGTGGAAGTTTAAAGTGTAAATGTTGCTGTCTAAAGATGATCTATGGGAGGTGATTACCATAAACAGACCAACGGCAAATCACAAGGAATGGGATAAAAAGGACAGGTTAGCAAAGGCTACAATAAGTTTATTGGTAGAAGATGACCAGCAAATCCATATAAGAAGTCAGACCACAGCATGAGGCATGTGGATTGCATTGCAAAACTTACATGAGAGAACTAGCCTGAATAGCAAACTGTTTCTACTGAGGAAACTAAACAAAATGAGGCTTGGCAAAGAAAGTGAAATGCAGGAGCATATAAATGCCATGTTGGAAGTAGTGGCACAGCTGAGAAGCATTGGAAAAAATATAAAGGACAGCCATGTGGTAGGCCTACTCCTTTTCAGCCTGCCTGAATCTTATAGTGCCCTCATCAATGCCCTGGAGACAAGGCCAGAGGCTGAACTGAAGCTGGAATTTGTTAAAGGTAGACTTGCAGATGAATTCCAGTACAGAAAGAAGAACCTGCAGAATGATCTAAAGCATGATAATGAGACTACACTGAAAACCTCACACAAAGCTCCTAAAAGGGAAACCAGAGTATGCTTCAGATGCAAAAAGGAGGGACATTTAAAGAAAGACTGCTATATATGGAAAGCAGAACAGCAGAAACTGTCTCCACCAACACCTAAGCAGAGGGCTAAAGTCACAAACAGCAACACAATTGCTCAACAATGGAGTGGGTGCTTCAGAGCAACGCAAGACACCAGCTCCCAAAATTGGTGTGTAGACTCCGGGGCAACGAGCCACATGACTAGCGATAAAGGATTCTTCACAGGGCTGGATCTGAGCAATAAAGAAAGGATCTACCTTACATATGGGAGACGCATCAATGCAGAAGGAATTAGACATGGATTCCTGTACTGCAACCAGTCACAGGGAGGCACACTGACCAAACCCAGGAAAGATGTGCTCTATGTGCCCAACTTAGAAGGTGGATTCCTGTCCATGGGCGCCTGGCAGCGAGGGGGCTCACCATCCATTTCCAAGTAGGACAAAAGTACTGGCCAGAGCCACTGCAGATGAGCACCTGTACCATCTGAGTACAGCAAAAGAAAAGGAAAAGTTCACTGTGCACAAGCCCTCTCAGGAGGGGTGGGGTATAAATCTAGAAATAAATAAATAAATAACTGCATCTAACTGTGGCATAGATGCATGGGACAAGACACCCAGACAGCATCAAGGAAATGCACAGACAGCAGTTGACCAAAGACCTTAAGGTATCAGTGTGTCCCGTGATCATGAAATGTGACTGCTGCATCAAAGCCAAAGCCACGAGGGCTACACTTCCCAAGAAGAGTCAGAAAAGAGCCACAAAACCACTTGATCTTGTACACAGCGACGTCTGAGACCCAATGAAGGTTCCCATGCCAGGAGGCAACCGGTATATGGTAACTTTCATTGATGACTATTTAGGGTACACGATCACATACGTAATGAAGTATTCAACAAACTTCAGGACTATGTGACCATGATGAGCAAAAAGTTCCAGCACAAACCAGAGACACTAGGGACTGACAATGGAGGGGAGTAAACAGGAAAGGAAGTAGAGGACTTCCTGAGACTTCATGGAATTGAACACCAAAAGACAATGCCATATACACCTGAGCAGAATGGAACAGCTGAAAGGAAAAACAGACCGCTAACCGAAATGGTTATATTCATGTTAACAGACTCTGGACTACCAGAAAGATACTGGGGCAAAGCAGCAGTTGCTGCTACCTTCCTACAAAATCGAGTGTATTCTAGAACAGTGAGGAAAACTCCATACGAACTGTGGCATGGTCAAAACATAGTGTAGGCCACATCAGAGTATTTGGAAGAAAGACTTAGGTATATATCCCAGAGGAGAAACGTACCAAGCTGCAAAACAGAGCAGTGGAAGGCATCCTCATAGGATACAGTGAGCATTCCAAAGGCTACAGAATCCTGGATCCACGCAAAGACAGGATAACCATTAGTAACAGTGTGACCTTTGTGGAAAACTCAAGCAACAGTGTGATGACTCTCCAAGGTCCAGGTGAAGAAGAACAATCAACCATGGATGAAACCACTGAAAGGGAGCAATCCTCTTAACAAATTGTCAAAATCAACACAAAGGTAACAGAAGTGCAGGAACAGACACAGTCGGCTGCTGCTGATGAGCCAAGGGAGTTGACGAGGTCAAACAAAGGGATTCCCCCCCCACTCGTCTGTCCTACAAAGTCAGCACCAGTAAATTGTCAGAGCCAGCATTCTGGGAGGACATCTCGCAGATGTCAGAAGGGAAAGCAGAAAAATGGGTAAGGGCGGCTGAAGAAGAAGTAAAGTCCATGCAGGACAACATGACGTGAACACTTACTCCACTGCCTGCAGGGAGAATGACTATAGGTTGTAAATGGACATTTAAAATAAAGTACAATGCGCAGGGAAATATTGAATGGTACAAGGCCTGACTCGTTGCAAAAGGATACTCCCAGAAGTACAGAGAAGACTACAATGAAACATTTGCACCTGTAGTTAAGCACACTACAATCAGAACAATCTTAAGTATTAGTGGTGGGACCCCGGGCCCATTACCGGCTACCAGATTTACCGGTTACTGGTTCTACGAAAACCGGATTCCCGGATTAAATCCGGTATACCGGTACCGGATTTATTTCATTGGTTTCAATGGGGCGCTGTGTCCCCATTGAAACCAATGAAATAAATTAATT
>QEPC01004757.1:961939-980812 GCA_003113815.1 Sphenodon punctatus
CTCAGATTGTAAGCCCTAGGGGCAGGGACCGTGTCTATTTTATTACTTTGTAAAGTGCCAGGTACACTGCTGGCGCTATATAAATGTTTGTTAATAATAATAATAATAATTAATTACTGGGTCACCATACCCTCCAGTAATACCTTTTTGCCAGGTGGTACAGCAATGGGTTTTGTTTGTTATCTTGTACTGGGATCCCAGCATTGTTTGATTTGTACTGGGTCGAGAAGACAATGGCAGTCTAACACCTCATTAATCCAGCTGGAGAAAGAGCTAGTTGAAAGGAAATGAAACTAATTGAGAGTGGAGGCCCTGACTCATTCATTGCCAAGTGGGCAGGAATGGGCATCCTTTTCTTACTTTAACAAGTTTGGGATAAGCAGGGCCATCAGGGGCTATCAACAAAGAAAGATAACACCCAGGCAAGAAGGAGCTGAAAACTGAAAGAGATAGGATGGGCATGGGTGTGTTTGTGAGAGATTATTCTTTAGCTGCTGCTAAGGAGACTGTGCCTGCTTCCACCTGAGATCCTGCAAGTGTGGAAGTTTTAAAACAAAATTTTTAGACAATGTAAATGCACCCTTTTGAGAATTTTGACTTTAACATACATATGGGTACAAAGAGCCTTTCACGCAGACATCCTTTTTCCCAGCTCAGCCCCAAAGTTATTCAGTAGGCTATTACAAATTTTCATTCAAATACTTAATAATAAATGCAAACTTATGCAAATTAAGGGCAGCATGAAGTGTAGTTTTTTTCTTTTTCTGTCAAATGCTGAAGGGTATAGGGCACAGGCAGCTCTTGGTCAGCTATTCAAAGCTGAACATAGGTGCCCTATTCTGAGGAACCCATATTCAGTGAACATGGGTCTCTGTCTAATCTCTCCATTTCTGTATTAGGTTGATATCATCCCTTATGAGGAGCTATAAACCCCCCACAAATTCCAGTGCTAGATTCTGTGCATAACCCTTATTGAAATTAATAAACCCTTAGTGAAATGAATAAGGGTGTTTGTAAACGAGACATGCCACTCATGCCCCCCCTCCACCATCTGTGCATCCAACTGCTTCGTGTGCTGGTGGTGTGTGGGGAGGTGCGCTGTCATGATTTGCGTTTTTCTCTTATAAATCACAAAGGGAAAGTGAGCTATGTGGCTTAGCTGAACGAATCAAGCTAAATTGGGCTGCACTTTTCCCAAATTGTATATTATAAGGTTACACTTCACATTGTTGTCCAGCTAGCAAAGGAAGTATTGTAACGACAATACATTTATAATAAGGGAACATGAGACTTTTGGATTATAAAAATATATGCAAAGTTTACTTAAATATAAATAGAAAACATCAAAGTTACAGGATCTTTAAGATATTTCTATCTTAAGAAAAAGCTTGTAAAAGCTTAACATTTGCACAATACATTGGCTCAAAGATATCAAGAAGTTATACATACAGACCAGATTCAGCCCTTCGCCATAAAAGATGTTGATTGAGAAAGAAATCTAATAATATAAAAGATTTCAGTCTGAATAAGACCATGCGGTCTCTCTCTTATATTGGATTGGTTTCAAGGGGAGTTTTCATTCTTAGGCTGTCGTGATGACACAGAATACACGTCAGTCTGTAAGAAGATACTCTGGATTCTAATTGGCTCTTGTAAAGAAACCAATCAAAGTTTTGACTTTCCTCAAGCTCTGAATTGAAGAAAGGCTTTGTATTTGTTATCAGAGATTATTGTTAGATTATAGAGAGAAAATCCAGACCTTTCAATATTTATCTCAACTATAAATTCAATGGAAAGAACTAATAAATCCTCTTCTCTAGTCTAGGAGATATCTTATGAATAGAAGGAGATAACACTCCAGACATGTAGGCTATGAGAAAATCTAAACAAAAGCCAAGTCTAGGTAGAAGGCTTGTTTTATTACCTTCACTCAGACCATAAGGAAAGTTTCAGAGATAACTTGTTTTATGGCCCTTCCATTTGGTGGTTTCCTTGGTAACGGCCAAATGTCATTTGGGAAGTTTAGAAAAAACACAAAGGAATGTGCTTGGGAGGCCCCAATTAAATGTAGCTAGTTACAGAAGCTGATCTTAAAATTCTATGATGTAAGTTACAAATAAGCTTACATTAAAACAGAAAATTAATATATAAAGGCTCTAAGTTTATACATTTTAAACACAGATAGCCATAATATTTTAGGTTTATAATTGAAAATACATGACAGCGCTCCTTTGATCCACGCAGTGGCCGCTCATGGCCATACACAGAGAACTCCTGAATAATTGGGAGTGCCTCGTGTGGGTCAGGGTGGCTGCCTCCGTGGACACGGCAGTCATGCTGGGAGCCACTCGTTTGAAGCCATTCAGTGACCATGGATCCCTTCTCCTCTTGCAGCGCTGGTTTTAAAACACTCTAAGTCCCTGCAACTGTTCCAGAGATGAAGCAAGACAATGATTTAACTGGTGTATACTTCTTGAGAGGTGAGATTTGACTGGGAAGAATGTCTCTTAATACAGGGGTGGGGGAGCGTTTCACTCCTGTGGTCCACTCTAAAAATAATAATAATGTAAAGTGTTCCACGGGGTGCACAGAAGTTAGGGGTGCGTGCACTCAAGAAAAGGAGAGTCCAAATTATGGATCGAGGCTCTGGATCTGTCCCCAATCCCTGAGTGCATCCCTCATAGTTTGGGATATCGTTTTAAACAGGGAATTTTAAATATTTTTTATAGTTTTGAATTGGTTTTATTTTATACATGTTTGTATACATGATTTGTTATCTGCTCTGAACCTTGGGGGCGGGGGGGGAGCAAACTAACTAAATAAAATATTTAGAAAATTTATAAACAGAATGGAATTTTATTATAGTTAAAAGTGATGCTGGTCAACCTCCGAATATCTCCTGAAGTCTTGCTTCATTTAAAGCACACCTGATGAGATGCTCACAACGTAGTTACATTAGTCATGTCTGCATGCACATTAAACCTACCTTTACTTCAAATGTTGGTAAAAAAGCTTAACAAATAAAGGCTCAGGGCTAGAAGCCACATTGAAATGTAGGCTAGAAGGAAGAATCCTAACACAACTTGCTGAAAAGCTGCACTAAGGTGATCATGGGTTCAGAATGTAAGCCGTTATGTGGAAAGGCTGAAGGAGGCTGGGTGGGTTTAGCTTAGAGAAAAGAAGTTTAAGAGGGGACATAACAGTTTTCAAATATCGAAAAGGCTGCCATAAAGAAAATTGAGAACAACTGTTTTTCCATTGCTGCTCAGGGATAGACAAGAGGCAATGGGTTTTGACTGTAGAAAAACCTTTCTTCCCCAGTTCCAACTTCCTTGCGTGTCTACTGCCGGGGGGTGGGGGGGTCTGTGGACCAGGTCTAGCTAGGCACGCTCTCACCAGGGCAGAGAGAGAAGTCCAAGCTTGGAGTTGGTTTGTGCCTCCTGGAACAAGCAGATGCACAGGGCCAGGTGGTGGTAGAGTTCAGTGGCCCTAGGCTGGGGTGACAGAACCAGTAGCCAGTGTGGGTGGGACCAAGAAGCCAGGGCGGGATGCAGAAAGCCAAGGCCAGGAGGGAAGTCGGGGTTTGGAGCAGAATGTGGAGGCAGGGACCAGAGAAGGGAATCAGGAGGTGGAGCAGGATGCAGAAGCAGGGGTCAAAGGGAGAGCTCAGCAAGCCAGAGCAGGTAATCAGATCAGGGCGTTGGCACATAGCTGCTTTCCCTTAATCTATAGGGGAAGAGGATGTTCTAGGAGCTTCCTGCTCCTCTCCCTTTGATCTTAGGATGACTCCTTTTTGGCCAAGGCACATGGTATGGTGTCAGTGCCAGGTGTGGTGCAGCACCATGCTGACTGGTGGATGGCACATCTTTGTCTGGTGCCAACTGTGACCTGGTGCCATTCTGGCTGGTGGATGGTATCTCTGCATCCTCTTGGAGACTGTGAGCATCAGGTCGCCCAAGGCCGTGGATGCTGCAGGTGTCACCTACCTGCCTACATATCTTTTCCTAAGCCTGACTTCCTGGACCTTGCCAGTCCGCCCACTAAAGCCTAACCCTCTGTCTTTGCCTTGTCCTGGTCCCTTTGGACTGATGACTTGGTAGTGGATCTCCTGGGTTTATTATTCAACTACATTCTCTGGAGTGCCTCCTTGGATTAGTTTGGCATGATTCCTGCTTTGATCCTCTGTCCTGTACCCTGCTTTACCCCTAGAGTTGTTACCTGGTTTTGATCCTGTTGCTAATCAGGGTTGATCCTAATCCTGTCAAGGCTGCCCTTGATCTGGTGCCTTACTCTGCTGTTCCACCTTGGAGACCAAGTTTGTGTTCCTACCTTCTTAAGTAACTGTTATTCGCTAATCATCCATGCTTTCATTACCTCGAGACTGGTCTATTTCAACACATTCTACGTGGGACTACCTATGGTGATGGTCCGGAGACTGCAGCTAGTGCAGAATGCTGCAGCCTGTCTCCTTATGGGGACGGGTCACTGTGAGCACATTACACCAATACTTCGGGCTCTGCACTGCCTGCCTTTAGCCTTCCAGGCTTAATTCAAGATATTGGTTTTGACCAATAAAGCCCTATACAGCGTTGACCCGACTTACCTGTGGGACTGCCTCGCTCTCTGCACTCTGGAGTAGCCTCTGTGGTCCACTGGGCACACCTGTCTCGAGGTCCCCCATGTGGCCCAGGGGGCCATTATGGAGAGGGCGTTCTCGGTGGCCACACCTAGGCTGTGGAACTCCCTCTCCGTGGAGACCTGGGTGGCCCCGGATCTCCCCTCCTTCCATCGTATCTGTAAAACCTGGCTGTTCTGCCTGGCTTTTGATGAGGGTGGGATGTAGGGTGTAGGGTGGGATGGGGGGAGGGGGTGGTTTGGTTTTGTGCCTTCTCTTTTTATTGTATTTTATTGTTTTATTTATCTTGTGTCTTAACATTGGGCATTTTCAGACGTTACGAGATCACAGTGAACCACTGTGAATACCCACCTGTGGTCAATGTGTCTCGAACGTCTGTTTGGCGGCCGCCAGATGTTCACCACGGTCAATACCCGCATGGGGTCAATTTGAACCACGCTTCCCGGGCTAGCGGGGGGAATGTCCCGGGAAGCATGGTCAAAGAGATCCCCAGCAAGGACCAACAAAAAGTAACGTCTGGTCAGGCGCCACGGCCTGGGATCATCGGCAGGATCCCGGGCCGTGGCGAATCCAGCCGGACGCTGCGGCCGCGTTGGCCCCGCCGCCCACCCATCTCCCCAGAGGGCGGGCGGCAGGGAGCGTGGAGGGGGTGGGGCCATGTGGCCGCACGTTGCGCCGCGCGGCCCCACCCCCTCCCAGATTCTCCGCCGGGATCCCCCGGCATGTCTGCTATGGCTTGACGGGGTGACCCCGGCGGGGAATGAATTGGGTGATTTCGGTACAGGGCCAACGGGCCCCGTAACGTCTGAAATCACCCAAAGTAAGCAGCCTCAGGCTACTTAGGGCAGGGTATTAAATGCTTTTATAAATAAATATATAAATATAAATAAATAAATTATGGCACTGCAGTAGTTTCCGCCCTTTAAATGGACTCCCCCATTTGAATTTTCCCCTGTTTTGTCTTATATCAAAAAAGACATTTTTTTTGTCTGTGGAAAACTTGGTCCAATTCCCTTGGACTGTTTTTAATTACTCAAGGATGAAAATATGGTGTTAAGAAATTTTTCAAATGCTTTACTTTGTTCTTATATTACTCAGAAATGGTTTATTTTTAAAACTTCAGGGGCTTAGCTCTTAGTGAGAATGAGTGCCTTTTAAACCATAGTAGTTATTTAGTTTATAAATAATGAAGTGTTTGAATCTCCTTGCCCATATAGTATGTTTATTTATATACATAATTACTTACAGTTTTATTCCCTTCCTACCTATCCTGTTTTTTGTTTTTGAGAAACAAGTTAAATACTATACTAAAGCCAAAATTTTAAGCCCACAAAAAAAGAGAAGGTTCAAAGTTATGAGGTGAAAACGTGGCTCCACTAAAGTCAATGAGAGTTTTGCCATTGATTTAAGAGAGATTGGAATTTCACCCACTAATGCATAAGTTGTCCTTTCTGCCTATATTGGTCATAATCTTCATTCTTCCATTTGTGTAAGGAAGTTGTGCTAGCATTAGTTGTGTGCTGAAATACTACACTATATTTAAGCAGGGGTGCCAGTCCCTTGTCCACAGCAATGTAGGAGCACAAAGCACACCTCTGTACCTGGAGCGTACTGACAAGTTGTCAGACCAAGTATAGTGGTACATTGGTGTGTGAGTAACATGCATGCAATCTCCTTGTGCACTTACATGAATAAGGATTGCACTTACATGAATAAGGATTGCATCTGGTGTGTTATGGTTGATGCCCTGTAAAGCAACACAAAATATTACATCCATGTAGTCTTTTTTTATTATTATTTTTTAAAAGAAGAGGGGATTTTAAATTCTCAGGGATAGGAAGATAAGGGAATTTTTGCACTGAAGATCAGTACTGTACTTCTAGTAATTTGAATTTGTGCCACTGGAGATTTTAATACAATTTAACTAAACGTTTTTTTCTGCCCTCACCCCCTGCCCCCATCTACCTGCTGAAAGTGACATCTTTCCAGATGTCAAAGTCAGGCCACAAAAATATCATAAATTTGAATTTGGATGGGCACAGACCTACCATTATCCTGAAACACAAATATGATTAAGTAACATGGACCTCACTGAAAACACACCTCCTGGGGCATCTTTTTCATCCACAGCCAGATAATAAACAGAGCTCATCAAGAAGTTCTCTCACTGTATTTATTTAGCCACACTTTCAGTTTTTGCAGATTTCAAGCTTCTTCCTTAGTCCCAGTAATTTGCTTTTCCGAAAGTACTGAATAATGTGCTCAGTGGCTAACAGAGATGGCAGCTTTACAATCAAACAGCTATGTGAAATTTCAGAATACTAAGAAGAGCAATTTTAAAAATAATGCTCTGTTAAAACCATTGAAAGCTAAATTCAAAGTGACTCGGTTAGGCTGCTATTTATGCAGATATAATTGGAGGGAGAAGAAAACCAAACAAAACCCCACCGCTCTGAGTGCAGCAATTACATGCAAATCATTGTTTTATATTAATGTCCTTATTATTTGCCGATGCACCGAAGGAGACAGGGCACAAGTCCTGGGTTTTAATGGCCGCACTCTTTATTCAAATCAGAATTACAATTAACCAATGGGTGGGGGCAAATCACCTAGTGCGATGTGGGTTCAGTACTTGAAATTGACATTGTAACAGTAAACCAACAAAACCAGGGGTAGTTTCGATGTACCCTTGATTACCACCCTAACCGTGAACATCACGTTTCCCCCTCTCAGTGGCCCCAGCCACAGGTGAGAGGGATTTGATTGTGAGTAAGGATAAAGGTGCCTACAGACGGCGGACCATACTTGTCCCTACCGCCCTCGCTCGACACCCCTCCCAGGGAGGCAGCCCCGCTGCTTGCCATACCCTGCTTTTCCGGCTGGTGGGTCTCCCCATCTCTTAAAGAGATTACTCTTACTTATGATCACTCTAACCTAATCTAACTTACTGTACTGTACCCCTGCTAGAGTGCGACAAAGATGAATGAGCACAACAACACCCTCTTTCTAGGGGATAATCAATTAGCCGAATGCCCGCACTGCAAGGAAGGTGAAAAGTAAGACCCATGTTCAGGCCAGATTAGGGTTCCCGCAAAAATTCCTTCCTGGTTCCTGAATGGCAACCGGTTAAGACTCACAGTGCAGGGGGAGGACTGGGTGGGTGTCGTTTTGTTGCAGCTCTGGCTACAAGTGGGGCCGGAGCTGGGAAAGTCCTCTGGGCATGAGCCCTGTCTTCCGAGCGGGGCCCACGTGCATGGATCTAACTTATCACTACCAGCCGGGGTTGCCTAGCAACCCCAGCTGGGTTTGCTACAAGCGCACGCCACGCTGTTTTCCTCCTCTGGGGCTGATGTAACCCCAGCGGTGGGAAAAACTTAACAGCTGTCCTGCTCCTTGCTAGGTGGGCACGGCAAGGGACCTACCACCCGCCACCCCCGTGCTGGGGGGGCGAGCAGAGGCAATTGTCTACAGACTTGCTGCTATAATTACAGGATAAATAGAGCTGTTCAAAACTGGGCAAGTTTAACTCTGCAGAGGTTATGCAAACAGTGGGTATTTTCAGACTTTACGGGGCCATTTAGCCCCGTACCGAAAACAACCCTGTCATTCCCCGCCAGGGTCACCCCGTCACGCCATATCAGACGTGCCGGGGGGATCCCGGCGGGGAATGTGGGAGGCGCAACGTGCGGCCGCACGGCCCCGCCCCCTCCACGCACCCCGCCGCCCGCCCTCCAGGGAGACGGGCGGGCGGCGGGGCCAGTGCGGCCGCCGCGGCGGGCCGGAAGCACCATGGCCCGGGATCCCGCCAGGGATCCCGGGCTGTGGCAACCAGCCAGACGTTACTTTTTCTTGGTCCCCGCTGAGGATCATTTTGACCACGCTTCCCGGGACATTCCCCCGGCTAGCCCGGGAAGCGTGGTTCAAATTGACCCCATGAGGGTATTAACCGTGGCAAACATCTGGCGGCCGCCAAACAGACGTTCAAGACACGGTGACCACAGGTGGGTATTCACCGTGGTTCACCGTGATCTCGTAACATCTGAAAATACCCAGTGTCCTTGGTTCCCCTTTCTGTGTCTTCACATCCTTCTCCTCAAATATTTTCTTTAAGAGAGTCAGGACTCAGGTGAACTAAAATGTTCATCTGGCCTTGCTCTAAAACCAGCAGGAGTCTATTTATGACTAGAGATAAACCCCAAAGACCAACCCACACTTTCTTCATAATCCTGTATTCTCTCAAATGGATTGTGGACCCCATTTGATTAACCTATCTTGAGTTTTGAAATAGTTTAAAAGAAATTCTCAAGCAGATAAACATTTCTCTTGTTTCATTGCAAACATTTTCCACAGTTAGAAAAAGTACACATTCCTATAAACGATAGGAACTATATATATAACGTTGTGTTCCCCAAAGCCTCTAATATTGACCTAACACTGTTTCCACTGATGTCACTAGTTGACTTGAACTGGAGTTTAGTTAGACCTGTGCAAGGCTCATGTGCAGATCTCATGCTTAGCACCCACATCTCCTCAAAGGGTCACAATTTGTCCTTATTCACTTGTGGGGCTTTTGCTTTATAATTTTTGGCTAATTTATAACACAATATCTTCCCAAACTCCTAATTTTTCATTGCCTTGTGGCCCTTTTGTTCTGACTAAATATGCACGCAATGAGGACTGTAGCTGTGGAATAGGGGTGTGAAGTTCATTTTCATTATATTGATAATGAAAATCTTCATTTTTGTTATTGCAATAATGATAATGAAGATAAATAACAAAATCAATAACAATAATGGAAGTCATTATTGATTTTGTTATTGCCTGGCAGGTGTTTTTTGGAGGGAAATGTGGCGAGGGGAGGAGGGAGCAGACATCTCAGAGCCAGAAACAGTGTTGAACTCTTGAACTGGGTCTGTGATGGGAGAGGAAGGATCTGATGGATGTAATCGCTGGCCAATGAGCAGCGCAAACAGGTCCTGGGCAGTTGAATGGCACTCTGTGATTGCTCAATGCCTCCTGCCTCCCAGAACCAATCATGGCAGCTCTGGGGAGGACACTGCAACCATGTATGCTGCAGGGCCAGGCTGTTTGACTCTTGTTCTGTATAAACTCTTGATGTGTCCGGTTGCATTTACAGACCTCTGGTGATTGCACTAAAAATATTCCCCAGCCTTCAGTGTTATACCTTATCTTATACCCTTTATTTTACTTTTTTTTCTTCCCCTGTCTGTCTTCCCCTGGATGGATGGATAGATAGATAGATAGATAGATAGATAGATAGATAGATAGATAGATAGATTCTGTTGCCAAATCCTGCCAATTTGCCTTCCATAACATTGCCTGGATCCGCCCCTTTCTCTGTACCTCCTCGGCCTCCTCATGCCATGGTTATCTCTCGCCTCTATTACTGCAACCTCCTCCTTGCTGGCCTCCCTCGCTCTCACCTGTCCCCCCTTATCGTAATCCAAAACTCTGCTGCCAAGGTCATTCACTCTGCCGTCGCTTTGACCATGTGCAGCCTCTCCTCTTCTCTCTTCACTGGCTCCCCCTTCCTGAACGTAACCTGTTTAAACTCCTGGTATTCACATTCAAAACACTCCACAACCAAGCTCCCCCTTACCTCTCGAATCCAATCTCCCTACGCACTCCTGCACGTGCTCTCCACTCTTCCTTGGTCCCCTCCCTCACTCTCCCTTGTTTCTCCTGCTCACCTAACCACCTTCGACCCTTCTTCCTCGCTGCCCCCCATGCCTGGAATTGCCTCCCTACCCACATCTGCCTTGCCCCCTCCCTCCGCTCCTTCAAATCCCTCCTCAAACCCACTTTTTCCTCGCCGCCTTTCCCATTGCCTGCTAGTCTTTCCGCATATACTTACTGTCTGCCCTCTTCTGCAGACTGCTGCAACCAACCTGATTGGAACCAAGCCAAGCACACGCACCTGAGACTTCGCATCTGCCTGAATGTTTGTCTGTCTTCTCCCCTGTCTCTCCCACTGTCCCCTCTCCCTGTCTCCTCTCCTTGTCTTTTAGATTGTAAGCCACAGGCAGGGACTGTGTCTACTTCTATGTTCTGTACAGCGCCAGGCACATGGCTGGCGCTATAATAATAATAATAATAATAATAATAATATTTGTTTAGGTATATAGATATAGATTACAGATATAGAGATTAGATAGATATACCCTATCATTTTTTCCCTTCCCCTGTCTGTCTCCCCCTGTCCCATATTTAGAGAGATAGAGATACTAGGCTTTTTATTTTATATATATATATATATATATATATATTAGCATAATAGGATAAATACTTAGATAGAACACATAGCAAATAGAAGTTTATTGATATAGAGACATAGATAGGAATATATTGCATATAGTATAGGTTATTAGGTATAGGTTTAGGTTAGTACATATTACATATTAGTAATCTTTCATATTGTCATTGTGCACTTATTATTACTACTGCATTATAATGAGAAAGGGAGGAAGGAATTCAACTTCTGAGAAGTCTGGGGCAGATGTCTGCTGGCACTTCTGCCACTGATGGCAGTCCACAACAGAAACAATACTGAAAACAAAATTTCATTATCACTTGAAATAGATACTGATATCGATGACACCGATAATGAAAAACAAAATGTTGTTGATAATGAAAATGACAGTTTTTAATAATGAAAAATGAAAATGAAAATGAAAAACGACATGGGTCTTTGGTGCACACTCCTAATAAAGATCCCATTGAATCATACTAGATGTGCAGGCATACTTTTTGCAAAGCCTATAGGATGGCTTAGCTGGCTTCCACAGATGTCCCTGCATAGACACAGGAGAAAGGGCAATGGTTAGTTTTCTTTTATAGTCAAATCACCCTTATGCCTAGAAGATTTCATAGTCCCATTAAATTTATCTGCCCCACAACTCTGGAACACCCTTTCCCTGAAAGTTCACCAAAGCCCAAGTCTGAACACCTTCCAGAGGCAATGCAAGACCTTCCCATTTGGCCAGAAAGAAAGTTCAGAGAAAAGGGAAGCCATCTGAAATTTTTCTGGTTGTGGTAAATTCACAATTTACCTTTTCTGTGCCTTTTTTCCTCCTGACATGCTTTCCGTGGGTTCAGATAAAAGCACCCGGAATGACCACATTTTCTGCGGTAGTTGTGTGTTTGTGTATATAGATGTCTGAGCATTGGGCAGAGGAGTTCAGTCACTTGCATGGCTACAGTGAAAAGAACTGTAGATCTCCGCCTCCACTTCCAAGTGGATTGTGCCCTGCCAAGTCTAGAACATTGAACATGGGCTGAGATTGCTCAGGACATGACTTAGGCTTTTTAAATCAATTACAGAATTATAGCCTGCCATCTATACACACCTTCACTGTTTCTTTTTTGTATTCAGCTCCTTTGATAGGCGAGTTTCAAGTTGGTTTCTACCTTTCACCCCTAAACATTTGCTTTTGTCTAGTTTTCAGTCTGCACCTACTATTAGCTATTGTTTTTTGGTTTTTAACATCATTGTTTCTAGAAGTCCGATATCTATGGTTCCCCCTTTCCAAAACCAACAGTTCCCTCCCAAGTTATTTTTTTTCCTACCAGCTCCCTCCCAAGTCTTTGCCTCTTTATATATTTATATATATATAAATCTCATCGTAACCAAGCCAAGTACGTGCACTTGAGACCTCGCATCTTCATGAATGTTAGACCCCTTGTCTTTCCCTCTGTTCCCCTTCCTAGGGGCAGGGACCGTGTCTATTTTATTACTTTGTAAAGTGCCAGGTACACTGCTGGCGCTATATAAATGTTTGTTAANCTAGGGGCAGGGACCGTGTCTATTTTATTACTTTGTAAAGTGCCAGGTACACTGCTGGCGCTATATAAATGTTTGTTAATAATAATAATAAAAACCAGATAGAGACAATATGAAGAAGATATCTTTTATTGGACCAACTTCTATTGTAGAGAGTATGGAAACTTTCAGGTCCTTTTTCAAACATGTAACAAGTCAGAACTATATAATAGGGTGGAAACAAGAATATAAAAAAATTCTTGTGAGAATCTCACGAGACTTGAAAACCCTTACTGAGATCTTGACAAGATCTCAATAACAGTTCAAGACCGTGCAAGATTCTATATTTTAAAAAAATAATATAAAATTTAAAAAATGCTCTGTGCATGCTCAAAAATGGTGGTGGCTGTTTTGTACATGTGCAGTCCTTTTCCAAGACGGTGGGCTATGTTGGTGCCATTTTGGAAAAAGGCAGCTGGTCTGCACATGCTCAGAACTAGCTGCCCTTTTCCAAAATGGCGCTGACATGGCTCACGCCATCCTGGAAAAGGGCCGAGAGCTTGCTTGCATACTCTCTTCAACAGAAGTTGAAGAGAGTCCAATAAAAGATATCATATAATGTAATGAACTACATTATCTCCATCTGGGTTCAGAAATCAGTTCCAAAGGCCAGTATCAAACTGAGCAATAATGAAAACTTTGAACACTAGGTCTGAGGCAGTCTAATCAGAAAGAGAAAGAAGAGCTGGCTTTGTAACAGCTGCTGTACACGTCTCTCTCAAGGAGAGGCTTCACTTTTTGCTGAAAGGATCCATCACCTTGTAATAGCATGGTGTAGGTATAATAAATTAAAGAAACTTTAATTATATGCAATGGTCAAGTAAGTGTAGGGGGTAGGTTTGGGGTGGACAATTAACTTTCAGGCTAGAATGGGATATAAATTTAAATAAACAAATGACATAACCAGTTTATAATGAAATGCATAGTTAGCTTTGGGACATTTTTTAGATGTGGGGGTGGGGGGAATTCAGGGTTTAAAATAATTCCCATGATTCTCCCCAGATACACCAGATAGTGTGGTCATGCTTTTAAATGCACAACCTGCTCGTGCAAGTAATGGAGAAGGGAGAGGGGCCCTGAGCAGCGTGTCTTTTCCTGGCTCCCCAAAAAAACAACTGATGTGGGGAGGGGGCCCTGAGCAGTGCAAGCTTTCCCAGCTCCCTAACAGCCGGTGAGAGGAGGGGACCCAGAGCAGTATGTGCTTTGGTTATTCTAACAGCTGATGGGGCAGGCAGGGAGAGCGTGCTCTGCTCCAAACCCCCTCCCCCACATCAGAAACCTACAGGACTGAAACATGCAGATTAGTAAAACCTACCCTATCAAGGTTTTATTAATCCAGGAGTTTTTTCATGTACAGCTCCCGGAGAAGCATTTAAACATGCAGATAATATGCATGTTTTCCTGCAATCTCCTGGGACTGTGTCATGTCTAAAAACGCCCTCTCCTACAGAAGAATTTTTCTCTTGGACTAATGTAAAAATAATGACAAGGGCAAAGAGTGGATGAAAAATGTAGATGCTAGGTTGCTAAAGTGCTTTTTTTCTCCCATCTAGTCTTCTGAAATACTGTATGTTGTGCTTGCTGATGGTAGAGCAAGCATTCAAATTGTCTTGCAACACCATATGCAAAGAGTATCATCTGCAAAAGACGTTTCTACTTGCAGGATTCTATAGTGCATCATAAAGAGCAGCTGCTCTAAGCTTTAATGATCATTTAAAATGTCCTGAATTTATCTCTGTAATCCTATGAGAAATAAAGTCCGGTACCATCTTTATAGTTCAAATTTAAAACAAGAGGAGATATCCAGTTCCTTGGGAACATTTTCCTCACCTTTAATTATTGCCATCAGCAAGCCAACATGTCAGGCTATTGGCTTAAACTACAGGATGCAGTCTCAAGATTTTAAATTTCACTCCTTTGATTAGCATGGTAACATGTTATTAACAGGTTACTATAATTAAAGCTATAATATAGGGATGGTAAATTGTAATGTTTCTCTGTTGGAAACACAGACTGCTGGTCTTCTGAGATTTGACAACGATAGCACTAAGACAAAACAATTGGTTTTACTGGAAACAAAGGGCCTGATTTATGGGGTATTTTCAGAAGTGACGCTACCACGCTTAGACCTAATCCGGGGTAAAGGCCACCACCCAACCCGGGGTAAGCCGGTACCCAGAACAGACATGACGGTGTACCCTGACACATTTTGCCCCAAACCGTGATAGCTCTTACCATCAACTGTTCCCTATGATATTCCAAGATCACTACTGGTGGTAACTGACTGCTAGCACGGTTCGGGGCAAAGCACGGTGAATATCTGGCAGCCGCTGGATAGAAGCGATGGTGGTTGTGACCCCAGGGTGGGCTTAAGTGTGGTAAAGTGTGACTAAGCGTGGTAGCGTGACTTCTGAAAATACCCCATGGTTGCCTTGTGCAATGGTCAAGTACAAAGTTATCAAGTCAGATGGCAGTTACATCTTTTTGCACAAATGTAAATGACTGTCCAAGATGTATGCAGCAGAGAATGAGTCCATATGACATCTTGTGTAGTAAGAATATAATGAGACATTTCAGGAGATAGGCATTTGCTGGCACAAATGAGCCCCACCCTGAATCACAAGGTCCCACCCCTGATACCCAGGTGACAAGGAACTAAGAGGAATTGGTTGCCTCATGGAACAGCAGGGAGAAGAGCAGTGATCCAGGCTAGTAGATCTCTCCTCCATTTCCCCCCAACCCCTACCCATGCTCCTATTCACTCCTAATATTCACAAGGAGATGGCTCTGTGAGTCGGGTCTGGTTCAGTATCATGGAACGTCAGCAATGTCAGATTCTAACGTGGGGACTGCGGCAGCATAGCCTGATGTGGATCCTGGATGGCAGTATAGTCACAGAGCCCCTTTCCCATAGGAAATAAGGGAGGGGTGGTCTGTAATATTGTTTCTCTGGGTGACCCCTCCAGTACTGCTGCTCTGTGGTACTCTCCCTCCCAGGGCAACTGGCTAAGAGTAGAGTTTAAATGAATGTCCACATGGGGCATTTTCAAACATGATGGTGCATGGGTCCGTCACACTTTGATCCTGGCTGGGATGAGGACCCTCATGCCGGTCAGGATCTGACTCAGACTTCAAACAGACATGTCAGTGGCCTGGGTGGGGGGGGGGGAATGGGTGAGGTGGGGAGAGGCTGGGTCACTGTTCAGATGTGGGTCCCCCGCACTGCTAAGCACAGCCTGCCCACCACTTTGACTGGTGGCTTTGGGGACCTATGAGACCACGCTTACCCAGAACAGCCCTGGTCACGGACCAGGGTCAGGTAGAGCAGGCCATCAAACATGACAGACCGCTCTACGCCATCTGAAGATGGTTTCCCCAGGCTTCAGTAGTGCTTAGCCCTATCTGTGACTCGGCGATGTGTCTGAGTCACAGTCTGGGCTAAAAACTGCCACGGCCTGGGGACAGCCCTGATCCCACCTGGGGTAACATCTGGCAGGATCAGATGTGATGACATTATGGGTGGCCATGCGGGTTAAAGCATGGCCACCCTTGAGACAATCACGTTTGAAAATACTCATTGAATACCAAATTTGGCAAATTTCAGCTAATTGTTTAGTTTAGAACAAAGTGGCTATGAAGCACTGTTTTTTTCCTGCTTTACCTTGAAGTGGATATTCATTTCAGATATTTCATTTTGGTCATTATTTTGGCTTCCTTTGGGTTACTCAATATTTTGGTCATTTCTCTATTGTTATTTAACATTATAACCGAAATAGCAAAAATGCAATATGAATAAAACAAAATTACCTAGAGAAATCTGAACTGAAATATCCAAAATAATGGATACATGAATTTTGTTTTAGTGCATGAATATTGGGAGGGCTACCTGAAAATGCAAAATCTATTTGCAAATACAGAATTGACTATCCCTTTCAGCACTAGCTAGCAGAGGTTAGGCCTCCCCTAACCTCTTATAAACACCATCTATGGTGCCTTCTATAACACCTGCTGTGCCTTGCATATTTCTTATTCCTTCCGATACACATTAGAAAGTGGTGGGTGTTGCAATACCTGGGCTTCATCAGTGAGAGGAACAATGTGCAGGAAGCCTCACTAATAGATCAATTCATGAGTGCCGGTCCCAAGAAAATGCCACTCCTAGTCTACTGATGCACAAACTTCGTCCCTGACTCTGCAATAATCATGCATGGTATCATACATCTTAGCTCATAGTAAACATTCTCCAGGCCAGATGCCAGTGTCATTGACTTTGGGAACTGATATCCCATGGGGTTCCTAAGTCAATGAGCCCTGTATTATCCTTAAGATTACAACTGGGTTTATTCCAAGCAGCAGTGCAGGTTCCTATCAGGGGTAACACATAGGGTACAGCCAGATGCGCTGCAGGGGTCTGATCCCTGTGGCAGGGAATCGCCGCTGCCACACTGTGGGGCAAGCATGTGGAGATGGGGAAATGCTTATGGGGAAGCCAGGCAGGATGGTCCCTGTTGGAACTACCACCAGTCAGGGTGGGATGCAGTGCCGGCCACACAAGTGGTCATCGGGCTCTGTCCCACCTCTCTCCCCCAGTCCAACCACAATCCTGCCCCAGCCGTGACATGGTGACAGTGCCCACTGCTTACAGCCCTGCTGAGAAGCTTCCTCTGTGGTGGGGCAGAAGAGGTCCGGCCACACAAGTTGCCCCACCAACGTGGGCAGCCTTACTCCATGTGGGGTAAGATGACTCCACAACATGTCCTCAGAATTTTCCCCAGGAGGCATCGTGTAGCATCCAACTGCTCGTCCCACCCCAGGGAGGGGAAAAATCTGGCGGGCGCTGGGAACATGAACCACTGCATGGAACTGAATGAAATATTATCTATTATCTACAAAGGCCTAGTCCTACAAACACACTATAAAATATTAAAACTGAATCACTACACACTATCTCTAGCTATCTCTATAACTAAGCTAACTCCTACATCTATCTATCTATCTATCTATCTATCTATCTATCTATACGTACATGCACGCACACGCACACACAGGGATGAAGGGGGGAACACAGACGGCTCACAACAAACAACACAGGGAGGGGTAAAAAACTGAAACAAAACCTAAATTAATCTAATGCTACTCTAAATAAATCCAAAAACAGGGGAAGGGAATCAGGGATGGAATATATAGTGGGAGGAGGGGGAGAATTCAATGGAGGGTAGGGAGAAAGAACACAGGGAATGGGTAAAAAATAAAAATAACACCTAAATCTATCTAATCTAATCTAAATAAATGATACTAGGGAGGTAAATTTATTTATTTATTTATTTTATTATATTTATATGCCACCCCCCCATGCCCACGGCATCTCGGGGCGGCTTCCAACACAATATAAAACAATTTTTAAACATAAAAAAAATCTATAATATCATAACTGAAACAAATTTAAAACACTCCCCACAAAAATTAACACCCCCCCCTCCTCTCCGAGGGCCTGGGTGAACAGCCAAGTCTTACAGATATGTCGAAAGACCAACAGGCCCGGGGCCAGGCAAGCCTCCTCTGGGAGGGAGTTCCACAACCGCGGCCCAGCCACCGAGAACGCCCTCTCCATTGTGCCCCCCTGTCTTACACGGGGGACATCCAGAAACGCGCCCCTGGTGGACTGAAGGGATCGCTCTGAGGTGCGGAGGCCAAGGCGGTCCCCAAGATATGAGGGGCCCAGACCATGCAGGGCTTTGTAAATCAATACTAACATCTTGAATCTGACTCTGTACGCTATAGGCAACCAGTGCAGAGTGCGGAGTACTGGTGTTATGTGCTCCCACCGCCCTGTCCCCGTCAGGAGACGGGCTGCTGCATTCTGCACTAGCTGCAGCCTCTGAACCAGAAACAAGGGAAGCCCCACATAAAGCCTGTTACAGTAGTCTAGCCTCGAGGTGATGAAGGCATGGACAAGAGTGGCCAGATCGGGCCCGGAGAGGTAAGGGCGAAGCCCCCGTACCAGATACAGCTGGCAAAAGGCGACTTTAGCCACCGCCTCCACCTGCTGATCCAGACGGAGGCCCGAATCCAAAACCACCCCCAGACTCCGAACCTGTAGAGCAACAGGCGGGCGAACCCACCCCTATCAGGGGGCCCAGCACCTCCCCCACCCTTCCCACCACTATCACCTCTGTCTTATCAGGACTGAGCTTCAGTCTGCTCTGCCACATCCAATCCGCCACGGCCTCCAAACATTGGGAGAGTAACAAGACAGCAGGACCTGGGTCAGTTGAAAATGAGAGGTACAGCTGACTATCATCAGCATATTGGTGACATTGCACCCTGAACCCTCTCACGATCTCCCCCAGGAGCTGCATATACACATTGAACAACAGTGGAGACAGAATGGAGCCCT
>QEPC01004757.1:981326-1002498 GCA_003113815.1 Sphenodon punctatus
GTCCCCAAGGTCTCCCTGGAGGCTTTCACCAACCAGGACGGGCACGGATCTAGTTCACAACTAGTGGCTCTGACAGACCCCAGGACATTCACCGCATCAGCTGGCATCACTTCCTGAAACTCATCCCAGAAAGATCGACCAGACGGTGCCTCCATAAACTCGTGCCCCTCGCTTACTGCTTCCAATCCGGTGTAAATGTGTGGGATGGGTGAAATAGGAGGAGGATGGCAATGGATTGGGAGGAACACAAACAGCTGGGAGAGGGAGACTTCTGAAAATGCCTGCTGACAGGATCAGTGACTAACTCAGAAGGAATTACTTTTGTTACTTGCTGTGCCCGCCTTACCACAAGCCTCATTGGCTCTGTGCAGCCTAGCCCCATGCCAATCACAAACTGTGAAGCCAGTGGTCTGAGGAAAAGAGGGATGGTGATTGGGCAGCTGGTTGCTATTCCAAGCCTCTCTCCACCCTGGCGCCAGGAAGTCTGCTCCTCAGGTGCCCCCCCCTCCCTGGGCTTGTTTACCTCGTTTTTCCCGTCCGAACTCCGCCGACCTCATCCGAACATAATCGAACTGTTCGTGGGTTCGGCCGTTCGGTTTGGCTGTTCAAACGAGCCGAGTTCGGTCCGAACAACGAAGATCCGAACCGCGTTCACGCATCCCTATTCCTTTCAGCCCTCATGCATGAACCTGCAAATTTGAGATGAGAGAGCAAGGTGGAAGATACACATGTGCTTCAAATGGAATCAATTTCTTAAAATTCATTTTGTGGCTGTTTGTGTTAATAAAAAAGGCACTGTCAGGTGCATCTTTGATTGTGACATTTCTGTTAAATCAAAGGAAAAGCAAATCCCACTTTTTCAGTCTGAACTGTGCATGCACTTGTTGTTTGGTCCACTGAAGGGAATCCCCCTAAAAATAGACCCTCCTCTGTGAACCTTGCATACCTATATGGTGTGGCAAAGACTTTGGGTTCGATTGCCATCCACGAACCAGCATATGCCAATGGGCGTAGGGCTGGAGTTAAAAATGAGAGCACGTCTCAGCGATTTGTTGTATTTAATTTCCTGTGCAGTAAGTTCATTATCAGCCCCCTGTGGATATGTTTGTTATTTAGCACTTCATCCATCGTTCTCCTAAACCCTGTGAAGCAGCAGACCTAGGGTCATGCTTTCTGAAGGGTTTGCCTTGTTCTCAGAAGGGAGTGAGCACCATCCTCATGACAGCGAGCTCCAGCTTCTCTAATGTGTGTTAATTGCATTTCCTCTTGATCGCTGGGTGGGAAAAAATTTTTTGCTTGGATGTTTTACTACAAAGTCTGGCCTATCAGCACATTCCTGACAAATAAGCCTGTGGACTTTATAAGAAGGTTAAAGGAAAGCAGAATCTAGGACAATATTAAGCCAATCTGTTTCTTTACAGCTCAGCTGTGGCGTGTAGGCTTCGAGTTTAGAAGTAGTGAGACTGGTCTTGCATTTGTATAATGGTTACTTCTAGTCAGAATACACTTTGCATTGATCTTGTGAAGAAAAAGGTGCTGTGGGTCTTCTGTTTTTTTCTCTAATACTTGCTCAGGAACTGGGGCTGTCTGTCAACAGTTGCATTTGTCACACAATTAGACTTCACTCTGAGTTGGAATTGATTTTTTTCTTATTGCCAAAATGGTAATTTTTCTAGCAATTTTTTTTAAAAAGGAATTCGTTCTTTTAAACACCAGATGTGTTTGCCAACAACGAGAAGAAAAAATGTAGCCGCAGCTGGTACCCTTTTTTTGATTATCCTTGAACCTCATTCCTGTATTGCTTTTGGATGATCTCCTACATTCCTCTGTTTCCTGTCCCCTGTATATTTGTGTCCTGTAGCCTTCGTGAGTGCAATATGCCTCCAATTTTTGGCTGTACACTTCCCTCCTCACAGGGATGCTGACTGGTTTTGAGAGACCAAACTATACTTGTTGCTGTGATAACTGGTCCTAATTGATAAGAGAAAAGCAGATCACAGAGAAGAGCATACAAGATATATAATCTGTACACAACCAGCATAGTCGAGCATCATTCCACTATGGGTGCAACCACAGGAGACAGGTAGAGGAGGGCTGGATAGCCTTACATTTCCCTGGGCAGCCAGTTTCAGTTTTTTACCACTCCCTGTGTTGTTTGTTGTGAGCCGTCTGTGTTCCCCCCTTCATCCCTGTGTGTGCGTGCGCGTGCATGTATGTATGGATAGATAGATAGATAGATAGATAGATAGATAGATAGATAGATGTAGGAGTTAGCTTAGTTATAGAGATAGCTAGAGATAGTGTGTAGTGATTCAGTTTTAATATTTTATAGTGTGTTTGTAGGACTAGGCCTTTGTAGATAATAGATAATATTTCATTCAGTTCCATAGGTTTTAGAATAGTTAGTTAGTTAGTTAGTTTGTTCTGCGTAGCCAAAGACCATTGCGTAAAATATACATAGCAATACATACAAACAGCCCCATAAAAATAATAATACAAAACTTCCATACTAGGGCAAATGTGGAATTAAATTCAAAAACAATAAGCCAATCAAAATGGTTCACAAAATAGTGAGACTGTACCACACAAATCCTCTGGTTACAACAATAAAATAGCAAGAATCCAAAGTCTGCTCCTGCTGTGCCAATACTGCCAATGCTGCCTCTGGACAATCCAAAGTCTGCTCCTGCTGTGCCAATGTTACCAATGCTGCCTCTGGGCAATCCAAGTATGCTCCTGCTGTGCCAATGCTGCCTCTGGGCAATCCAATGTCTGCTACTACTGTGCCAATGTTGCCAGTGCTGCCTCTGGGCAATCCAGTGTCTGATCCTGCTGTGCCAGTGTTGCCAATGATGCCTCTGGGCAATCTAAAGTCTGCTCCTGCCATGACAATGTTGCCAATGCTGCCTCTGGGCAATCCAAAATATGCTCCTGCTGTGCCAATGCTGCCTATGCACAATCCAATGTCTGCTCCTGCTGTGCCAATGTTGCCAATGCTGCCTCTCGGCAATCCAAAGTCTGCTCCTGCTGTTGCAATATTACCAATGCTGCCTTTTGGCAATCCAAAGTCTGCTCCTGCTGTGCCAATGCTGCCTCTGGGCAATCCAATGTATGCTCCTGCTGTGCCAGTGTTGCCAGTGCTGCCTCTGAGCAATCCAAATTCTGCTCCTGCTGTGCCAATGTTGCCAATGCTGCCTTTGGGCAATCCAAAGTCTGCTCCTCCTGTGCCAATGCTGCCTTTGGGCAATCCAATGTCTGCTCCTGCTTTGCAAATGCTTCCAATGCTGTGCCACTGCATCCAGAAGCTGCCACTCTAGTCCCAGGACCCACTGTCAGGGTTCTGGGTCCGTCATTCTGCTCACAGGGAGCTGTCATTCCAGCGCACTAAGAAGCAGAGCTACTCCAGCCCCAGGGCCCACCATCAGAATTCTGCCTACGTTACAGGCAGGGATGGCTCTCGTTCCACTTCACTGTCTGCCAATGCTCCACCAATGCCAGCCAGCCTACGTTCCAGGCAGGGAGGGCTGTCATTCAATTTTAGTTAGATAGGCCGGCCGAGGCCACCTAGTCAGAGAGAGAGAGAGAGAGAGAGAGAAAGAGAGAGGCAGGGTGAGCACCTGGCATTGGGAGGGAGGGACAGCACCTCAGCAGCAGCAGCCCAAATTGGGGAGGAGCCCTGTCCCAAGACTGCCCCTGGCATGGGATGGCGTGTGCCACTGCACCATCAATCCATGTCCAGGGGCAGCTCGAGGAATCCCAGCAGTGGAAGGTTCACCTTGATAAAAAGCAACTTCTCCACCAACTTGGCCCCCAGTCTCAGGTGGTGTGGTGAGCAAATGTCCCCCACCATAGAGAACACCTGCTCGCTGGGGACACTCATTGGTGGACAGGACAACCGACCCTTGGCCACTTTGGACAGGGCCGGCCACACTTTGGTCTTGCCGGCCCAGTAGTCCAAGGGATAACTGCTGGGATCGATGCACAGCTCCTCCACTGAGTAGCTCTCCACTGCTGTTGAGGTGCTGTCTTACTCCTTCACGTAACTTTGCTTGGACACCACCTCCACCAGTGCCCTCAGTCATGCTGCCTGACTTGCTGTGCACGAGCCCATGCTCTCCAGAGTTCCCTGCACATATGAGCTGCTGCTGGCAATAGAGGTGCTGCTGATACTTAGCCTGGTGCTGCTGCTGCTGCTGCTGCTGCTAGGGCTGCGGGCAGGGATAGACCCTGCCAGTTGAAAGGAGTGGCTGCTCCCACTCCCACCATCCCCAGGGAGGTTCTGTTGCTGTTGCCGCGCACTTTCAAGAGCCCAGTCTCCCTGCCGGACCCTCTCCACCAGCTCACCTTTCCCATGGCCATAGAGTGGTGTCTGGCGTGTCACGCTGCCCTTGACCCTGGGGTCCAGCTGTTGGAAATGCAAGGACTGTGAGATCGTTGCATCCATTTGCCCAATGCAGAGTTTACAGAGGAGTGTGAGTAGCTAATCATAAATAAGCAGGCAGGAAGCATACTTAAGCTTAAGTAGCTTTATTAGGAAATACATGTAGGATAGGAAAGGCCTACATCTATGCTAAGTCCTAAGACTAGGTGTGTTCAAGAGGGAGGAAGGAAGCTCTCTGAGACACAAAGAGATGAGAAATCTCCTGGGGGAGGAGATTGACCAATCAGGTCCTGACAGGAGTAGGACAGATAGGATGGGGGAAGGGTTCCCTGATCTGTCTGTCTACTCCTGGTGTTTCTAGCAAACAAACAGGATGAGGTGCTTAGGGGGGATGCAACCAAAGGAATGTATTTCCAACACCAGCATGGTTGCCAGCACATATTCCTCCCACTGCAGGAGCTCATCAAACTGTGCCTTTAGCCCTGCCTTCAGATGCCGCACCAGGGCAACCGCCTCTGCTGCCAACGTCTTGCCCTTAGGGCCACAATCCCACCCCAGGAGAATCTCATCCAGCCTCCTGAGGAGACTCTGGACCATAGGTGTCACTGGGCTGATGGTGGCCATGGAGGAGCTGATGGACTCCAACCATCATGGCCAGGAACAGTCTGAGAACAAAGACCGTGTGAGCCAGGATCTCCCATTCTGCCCCATTGTTCCCTGGAGGTGCCCCCACTGTCCGTCACCAGTTGAACTGGATGCAAGTCTTGAGAAGCCGCTCGAGCATCACATCCTGCACCAGCTGGTGCACTGGGGAGACTTGCTCTGCCTGCTTCACCTAGAGGAGGTCACTGCCCTTCACCCTCCAGTTAAAGAAACAGGCCAGCTTCCTTCCTCGCTCGATCAGGGAGCTAAGGGTGACTGGTCCAACCCCCTTCTCCCCCAAGCCCAGAGCATCCCTGACCACCAGGTGAAGGGTGTGTGTGGTACAAGGGATGCTGGTGAATCCTCCCTTGCAGACTTCCCTCAATATGTTGGCCGTGTTGTGCGTCACCACGCACCCCTTGGTGAAGGGCGCACCTGGCGTGACCCACTCCCTCACCATGGCGGTCAGGACTGCCTTGATGTTCCAAGAAGTGTGTGGGCTGCAGCGTCCATGACGTCTGCCTGAAACAGGGCCCACCGATACCCTGCTTCAGGACTCCTCCTGCCAGTGCCAAACTTTGCCTCTGGGTCCTGCCACCAGTGTGCCGTCACTGCCAGGTAGGCATGCTGCACATTCCTACTCAACCACAGATCAGTGGTGAAGTAGACTGTGGCACCCCCATTCCTTGCCACCTGCTCCCTCACCCACTCCTTTAAAACCCAGTGCGAGGCTGGCACCACCTGCCGACTCAGGGTGGTGCGTGAGGGCAGCTTAAACTGGGGGGCCAGGAAGCCAATCAGGCACCTGAACCCAATGTTTTCCATAGGAATTGTAAGACCTGGCTGTTCCATCAGGCTTTTGGCGAGGGAGAAGGGTGAGGATGGATGGGGGTGGGGTGTTGGGGGCTTTTTTCTCCTCATTTTTATTGTTACGTTTGTTACTGGATATGTTATATGTTTTATTGTTATTTTATTGACTTTGTTAGCCACCCTGGGCTGCCTGTGGCAGGAGGGGCTGGCTATAAATAAATAAATAAATAAATGCCCCTGACCACTGAGAAGGACTGCCCATCCAGCGTGATCATTTCCCCCCAAATGTGCATGGCTTTCAGTTGAAAGCCATGCCGCCCTCTGCGTCCTGCAGCTGCCAATGGACTTGGCAGCTGCCCCCCACCCCACCCCAGATCCTCCATGTTGCACTGATGCTATTGCTACTGCTCCCTGCTAGCAGCAGTACCAGCGCTCCTGCTGCTAGAGGTTGCTGTTAGAGCAGAACACTTGCCTGCTGATGGAGGCAGATGACTGGCCACTGTAGTCAGGAACCTGCTGGTGTCTACTGCCCCTGCCTTCCCGCTTAGAAGCACAGCACTGTGGCATCCCTTCAGGTGCCTCGCCATGGCAGTTGTGCCAAGGTTGATGAGCACCTGCCCACGCTTCACCACCTTCTGGCACAAACTGCACTGCACCTCCCTGGGATCATCCGCCTGCACCAACTTAAAATGCACCCAGATGGAGGATTGTTTGCCCCCTCCTGCCTTCTGGCCCACACTGGGTGACACACCACTGACAGCGCTGCTGGGAGTGGCAGAACATGGTGGTGACACAGCTCTCAGAGGGACAGCCATTGCCTCAGCACCAGACATTTCCTCCATGGGACTAGTGTCTGCCTCACTGTCCCCAATCTGAGATATGTCCTGTTAAGGGGAGTACTGGGACCCTGAGGCTCATCGACTGCCCATCATGCTGCTGCCATTCTCCCTTTACTGTGTGCCCCCTATAGCTGCTGCTGCTACTTCTGCTTCTCTCCCTGCTGCCATTGCCTGGGGATCGGGCCCTGCCTCTAGCAGCTGGGGTGGGATCCACCAGTCCTGGACTTCTGGGGATCAAATCAATAATGGGGGACAATGGTGGCCCACGATGAACATCTGACCTGGAAGCACCTGCTCCTGCAGCTGCAGCAGAGACAGCCTCAGTCTCCTGGACTGCAGGCCTTCTAGTGCCCTGCATGGCAGTGGGGAACACTGGCAGGGGGTGATGCCAAACAACACCCCTAATTCTACTGCTGGGAGCTTCTGAAGCCTGTCTCCCAAAATCAGACCTGTGCAGTTTGGGGTGTGGTGATGGGCTCAGGCTGCTGCTGCTGATGCCTGCCACTCCACTGGCACGGCCCCTGCCACCTCTGTCACGTGCCCCACTGCCTGCTTTACGGGCAGCCGACCAGCCTCTCCTCTTTCCCTTCTCCATTTCTGCTGCTGCTTCACCACTAACAGTGCTGATGGGAGTGGCAGAACATGGTGGCCACACAGCTCTCAGAGGGACGTGTGGCCAGCCCTGTCCAAAGTGACCAAGGGTCTGTTGTCCTGCTCACCAATGACTGTCCCCAGTGAGCGGGTGTTGTCTATGGCAGGGGACATTTGCTCACTGGAACACCTGTGCCTGGGAGCCAAGTTGGTGGAGCAGTTGCTTTTCATCAAGGTGTCTGTCTGATACTGCTGCTGCTGCCGCCATGGGTTCTGCTACCCAGCAATCCAATGTCCACTGCTGTGGCCAATGCCGCCTCTGCTGTCTGTGCCATGGGTTCTGTGACCGGCCTATCCAATGTCTGCTGCTGCCTCTGCTGTGTCATGGGTACTGTGCCCCGGAAATCCAATGTCTGCTACTGGGTGGCCACATGATTCTTCACTGGGAAAGGCTTGTCCAATTGGCAGAATAGCTTGTTCAGATCCTGAGAGTAGGATGCAAGCCTGCAATGCCCATCCGAGCAGGGGTGCCAGCCACCGAGCCCTGGCCAGGCCTCTGCCGTTGCTCCACCAATGCCAGCCAGCCTGCAATGCCCAGCCAAGCAGGGGTGCCAGCCACTCCAGTGCCAGGACCCACCATCAGGGTTCTGGGGCCTTCATTCCACTGCTCACGGCGATCCATCATTCCACCTGTCTGCAAGTGTCCCTGACCCCCACCCATGCCAGCCAGCCTGCAACACCCAGCCAAGCAGGCATACCTGGCACCAAGCCCTGGTTGGGCCTCTGCCGCTCCCCCACCCATGCCAGACAGCCTGCAAGGAAGCTCCTCTTGGCTGTTTCCTCACCTGACTCACTGATGATGCTGGATACCTCTTCTAAAATAGCTGTCTGTGTCCAATAGGAGCAGAGCCAGCTCTTCCTGGGCCATGCTGTTAATAAGGACCCTCCACATGGGATCCAGGCCTTTGCCACTCCCCCACCCATGCCAGCCAGCCTTAAATGCCCATTTAAGCAGGGGTGCCTGGCACCGAGCGCTGGCCAGGCCTCTGCTTCTCCCCCACCCATAGCAGACAGCCTGCAATGCCTGGCCAATCAGGTGTGCATGGAACCCAGCCCAGCCTCTGCCACTGCTGCTGGTACTGCACGTCAGCCATTTGCTCCTCACTCTTGTAGATGGGCATAGCTCGGATGAGTACGCCGGTGGACAGGGGCTGGGTCTCCATGAGATTCATTGAGTATGACCCTGGCTGGGCCTCTGCCATTGCTCCACTGATGCCAGCCAGCCTGAAATGCCCGACCAAGGATGGGTGCCAGGCAGCCACCAAGCCCCAAACTTTCCCAGTCTCTGCTGCAGCTTCTGCCACTGGATCTCAGCTGGACGGTCAGCCCTGGCACCATGGGCACCCCTGGGGGCCAAGCACTGAGCCTGCCTGCCTTCCTTCCCGGGGTGCCTAGCGCCAAGCCTTCTCAGTCTCTGCTGCTGCTGCTGCTGTGTCTGAGACGGCCTTCCATGCCACCACGGGCACCCCTGGGGGTCTCTGGAGTGCCCCAAGCCCTGCAGCAGCTCCAAATTCTGCCGAACCAAACTCGGTTTCTGAACCGAATGACTGAATGGCTGAACCCTGTACTGTTCGTACATCCCTAGAATGGAATAGACCATTTTGTTTTTGCAAAGACTACTGGGATATTTTCATTCAAACAAACTAATGTCTAAGTCAGTCTTTGTTAGGCAAACAATATTTGCACATACATTTCTTTGTTTACTTCATTTTGCTAACTGGTATTTTATTTTCAGTACTTTGTCCAGTACTATTTAGCACTGTTGCCTTAAACCAGCATCCCTGGGAGCAACTTATTAGGCAGTGCCACCTCAGCTCTCACGCTCTGTCCTGGCTGTTCCTTTCTGGGCTTTTTAATACGTTGAGGCCATCCTCCACAAGTCCTGAAAACTAAGGCTGCCCAGTTGTCATTTGAAGCTGGGTGCAGCAATGTCCTACTTCCTGTTCTTTGTGTTGTTCTCTGCTAGTGCTTGGTACCAGCTTGTTTCTGCTCAGAATCCATTAGACTTCTCCTCTGAGCTGGTCCTGTGTTCTTGAACCTCCTTGCCTTTTCTTGGACTAGATCTGTATGACTTACTCTTGGGCTGCTATGAAATTCTGTCTGATCTGGACTTCTCTTTCAGAGACCTTTAGCTCCCATGGTCCTGACAGTTGTGCATTGTACTTTTGTGCAACAGTACTTTTGTGCAATAAACAACAGGAAAATGGAACAGCACTGTATATCCACTTCATTTAAACATGAGAATATACAAAATTTGTAGAATTCAGTAGTCATAGCAGATATTTGTTTTGGCTCTGCCGTGCAACTGAATTAACTGTTGCAAATATTATTGATGCTCTGTGCTTAATTATGCTCTTATGGGGTAACTAGAGGGAAGGATTCTTTCAGTGGCAAGCATATGGGGAACATATTAACCTCTTATACAGCTGTGGGGAGAATCATCTTGTTGCAGCTACTACACAGGATGGCGTTAAGCTACTCTGCACATGCCCCGACAAGTCCTGACAGATGAAGTATGTAAGGAATGGGGAATGACTTGGGTTCTGAGAGAGCAATTCCCCTCTCTCAGGTATAGGGTTGTTCAGGATTTTAATAAAAGATCTTGACATATAATACAAGAGTCAGGCCCCAGGCTTCAGAAGAAACTGGGCAAGAATACAAGCTTCTAATGTTTGTACAGTTCAAGCCAAGTATTCTCAATCACACTGTGTTTGCCTGACTCCAAGGTGTTAACAGACATAGGTATTCAGACTGAGTTTTACCTATGAAGCTGATTAGTGTGTCTAGTCTCACCCAAGTTAGGGTGAAGTTAAAGTGGTTAATGGGTAGATAAAAACAGTTTAGGGAAAGACAGTTTCCTTATCTTAGGAGAGGCAGTTAGACTGAATAGAACTAGGGGGAGTCTAGTTTTTTTGTTAAGGGAAGCACAGGTTAGCACCTGACTGAAGACATTTGCTTTGGGGCGCGGGCCTTCTAGTAGGCACAAGATGAGGCTAGGGAGGCCACTGACACATCCCAGAATACAGGACATGGGGGGAGAGAATACAAGACATGGGGCTGGGAAGGGGGTGGGAGGGGAAGAGTGCAGCTGGCTCAGGGCTTCTTTCTCCAGTCAGGGTTGAGCAATAAGCGTTGGGTGAAGGGTGAGGAAAAGAATGCAGTGGTACTGGCAAAACCCCAGCCATGGGGTGCATAGTTAAAAAATCCACCCGGATGGGGTTAGGCAGATCAAAAAAGGGTTTATGTCCTGGGGGGGTGGGGGGAGAATATTCAGACACTATGGCAAACCTAGCACTCCTCCCACAGTGCTGGGACTGCTTGCTCACCTCCGAGTCCACATGCTGCTGCTGATGCTGTTCCTGTCATAAGATCATGACTTCCGGGGGCGGAAGGTATAGGGGGTGAAAGGGGCAGCGCTAGCAGTGTATGGAAAATACAGGACAAAGACGTGTAAATAAAGGACAACTGACAAACCCTTATACCGTCCTGTATAAAACAGGACTAGTGGCCATGCTACATGGGGCAGGTGTGTTGAGGACAGTAGAAGAGCTCCACATAGCTGTGAGGGAGAAAAATTACGGCAGTGTCTAACTGTTCTGTTTTATGCCAGGGCTCTTGCAGCAGCCTCCAATCACGTGAGTAGTACAATTATGGATATAAGTAAAAGTTTCTCATTATTGTAAAGGGGTGGAGGGGTTCTAGGCTGGGGGAGGGACTCTCTGATCACAAGTGAGAGCTGGAAGAGTGGAAAGGCCAGGAATTGGGGTGGAGTGGGACTTATTATACATGTATTTTATGAGATGGGGTTGTCAAATTATTGAAAGCCGCCTGGAGCCATTTGGGGGATAGGGCAGGGTATAAAATCAAAAATAGTAATGAAAATAAATAATGATATCACAAAGCAATGATGACAAAATCCAGAAGGATCCTAGTGTCCCTTTTCCCAGCACCTATGCTTGTCTACAGCCTGAGAAGATTCTTTTCTGCATTGCACGCCTAGAAGTACAACACAGAAAGACAGCTATGATTTAGGTTCTTTCCCCCACCATTGTCTCTTTTGCCATTGTCACACAAGACACACTCTCCATTCTCCACCCACTACCCTCTCACCACCCACTATACATGTTGCAGGGCTGCAGTGTTGCCCTATGGGTGCCCTGTAACATGTATATTGGGTGGGTAGTGGGTGGAGAGTGTCTTGTGCGACAATGGCCAAAGAGACAATAGTGGGGGAAAGAACCCAAATCATGGCTTTGAGAGCACCATTTGAGAGAACAATCAAGTTTCTGAGTTAACTTCTAGCAACTGTATATATTTTAATCTCCACAAAGTAGAAATCCAGGTTCATATTAAAACATGATTGACTGCAGAATACTCGGTTGATCACATTTCTCTTCAGATTTGCCAGCCTGTTCATTCTATCCTTACTTCTGGTGCCTGGGACTACTAACACTGAATTTATTTATTTATTTATTTATTTTATCCCGCCCCTCCTGCCCAGAGGGCAACTTGGGGCGGCAAACAACAAAATTAAAAACAATAAAACAATAAAAACAATTTAAAAGTTAAAAATCCCATATGCAGGGAGAAAAACAACCCCCTCTCCCCCTAGCCAAAAGCCTGGCGGAACAGCCAGGTCTTACACAAACTTCAAAATGACAGGAGAGTGGGGGCCAACTGAGCTTCCTCTGGGAGCGAGCTCCATGGCACAGGGGCAGCCACCAAAAAAGATCTAACATCGGTGGCCACCCATCTCTCCCGGGGAACCTCCAAAAAGGTTCCCACAGACGATCTCAGAGGTTGCACGGGCACATGGGGAGTGAGGCGGTCATGCAGATAAGCAGGGCCCAGGCCGTGAAGGGCTTTAAAGGTCAAAACCAGCACCTTGAACATAGCCCGGTGCTTTATAGGCAGCCAGTGCAGAGCCCAGTGCTCCCTGCAGTCCGCCCCCATAAGAAGACGGGCCACGGCCTTCTGCACCAGCGGCAGCCTCTGGACCAGCTTCTTGGGCAGCCCCACATAGAGCGCATTGCAGTAATCCAGCCTCGAGATGATGAAGGCATCGATGACAGTGGCAAGGTCAGAGTCTGAGCGATACTGCCGAAGCCACCGAACAAGTTGTAACTGCCAAAACGCACTCCCCGCCACGGCCACAACCTGAGATTCCAGGCTGAGTCGTAAATCAAGGAGCACACCTAGACTCCACACCTGAGAGACCATGGGAGGGCGAACCCCCCCCTACAAGAGGAGATTCAACCACTCCCAGGCTCCCCAAGCCCTCGCCCACCAACATCACCTCCATCTTGTCAGGATTCAGCTGCAGTTGGCTCAACCTCATCCAAGCCCCCACAACTGACAGGCACTGGGAAAATAAGGAGACTGCATGGCCTGGGTCGATGGAAGAAGAGAGGTAGAGCTGAGTGTCATCAGCATACTGATGACACTGCATGCCCTGAAACCCTCTCATGATCTCCCCTAACGGCTGCATACAGATGCTAAACAAGAGGGGGGACAGAATGGCACCCTGCGGGACTCCAAATGTGAAGTCCCGGGGGGGAAGATATACATTCCCCCAAGACCACCCGGTGAGTTCTCCCGGCCAGAAATGAACAAAACCAGTCAAAGACCGCCCCGCCAATCCCGGCACAGTTCCACAGGCGAATCACCAACACCTCATGATCAACTGTGTCAAATGCAGTCGAAAGGTCTAGGAGAACCAGTAAGGTCTGACAACCCTGGTCCAACACCAGACGGAGATCGTCAACCAAGGCTACTAATGCAGTCTCTGTACTATACCCAGGTCAAAAACCAGACTGAAAGGGGTCAAGGAAACTGGTGTGGTCCAGATGTTTCTGGAGTTGCCATGCCACAGCCCATTGAATAACCTTCCCTAAAAAGGAAGGTTAGAGACCGGCCGATAACTGGCAGGAGCATCAGCGTCAAGAGATGGTTGCTTGAGCAAGGGCCTAACCACAGCCTCCTTCAGGCAGTCAGGCACCCTGCCCTCCCGAAGGGAGGCACTAACCACCAGAGCCAGCAATGGACATAACATCTCCTGGCTGGCTTTCACCAACCAGGACGGGCAAGGGTCTTGTTTGCAAGTAATGGCACAAACAGATCCCAACAAGGACTCCACATCGGCAGGTGACATCATCTGAAACTGATTCCACAAAACAGCACAGCACAGGAGAGGACAGCACAGTGCATCCATAGCCCCAAGATGATCCTCTGCAATAACTGTGGTACCAAAATTGTGGCGGATGCGAGCGATCTTATCTATAAAGTACTCGATAAACCAGTCACAGAGGTCACTGTATTGGTCCAGGTCCAGGAGGAGGCAGGCAGGACTGACCAAGCCTTTCACCACCCAGAAAAGCTCCACTGGATGTGACTTTGCAGATGCAATTTACAGCCTTTTACATATCTTTGGGGAAACGTCAGAAAAGAATTACACAAAATAAGCTGTATGAGCCAATTCTTCACAATACAGTTATCTCCACGGAATTTGTTCCAACTTATTTTTCTTTGAAGAGTAGCCAAGAGACTATATGGAAATAGGAAATATACCGAGGCTCAGTCCGAGTCTGAAGACTGAGAGTTTAGTGATATTTCAGAAGTGTAAGTCCTTTCTGCTTTTAAGTGCAAGAAGGATGTGTCTGAAATTAGAATCTGGCTAGACACTAGGGGTGGGAAGTTCGGTACATCCAGTATCCGATACTGCCGGTATTTTGCTGTACCGGCAGTATCGGATTACTCTGGTATTTGGGGGTACCGGTACTGGTTACCCGTGCCGGATACTTTTACATTGCGGCCATTGAAATGAATGGCCGCAATGTAAAAAAATTAACAAAAAAACCCCAACCACTTTCCCTCCCCAGTCCAGGCTGCACAGGTGGAAGCGGGGACACCCACCCACCCACCCTGCTCAGCCTGGATTTAAAAAAAAAAAAAAATTCCCCAAAGTCCCTGCTAGTGTGGACTCCAGGTCGCCACACTGGCGACACAGAGCCTGCACCAGCAGGTAGGTACTGTGGTACTAGGGTGATCCCTGGGGTGGGGGGTGGTTTAACACACACCCCACCCCAGGGATCACCCTACCTCCCCATCCAGGGATCACCTACATTTAGCCCTCCGGGCGGTGGTGGTGGAGGCGGTGGCGGCAGCACGGTGGTCCGGCGTCTTCAGCGCTGGCTGGTGACTTCAGCGCTTACTAGGCCTTCCGGGGAACTTCTGGGTTTCCCCAGAAGGCCTAGAAAGCGCTGAAGCCACCAACCAGCGCTGAAGTTGCCGGACCACCGTGCTGCCACCGCTGCCGCCTCTGCCGCCGCCGCCCGGAGCGCCAAAGGTAGACGATCCCTGGGTGGGGAGGTAGGGTGATCCCTGGGGTGGGGTGTGTGCTAAACCATCCCCCACCCCAGGGATCACCCTAGTACCTGCTGGTGCGGGCTCTGGGTCACCGCCGGCGGCCCAGAGCCCACACTAGTAGGGACTTAGGGTAAAAAATAAAAAAATAAATTCAGGCTGGGCAGGGTGGGTGGGGGGTTCCCCCCCTTCCACCCGCACAGCCTGGGTGGGGGAGGGGGGAGGTTTGTTTTTTTCCCCCCGTTGATTTCAATGGGGACAGTTCCCCATTGAAATCAATGGGATAAATCCGGTACCGGTAAACCAGTTTTAATCTGGTAAACCGTTTTTTTGTAAACCGGTAACTGGTAAAACCGGTAACCGTTTTTTTGCCAGATGTCCCACCCCTACCAGACACTAGTTTTTCACATATTAGTTAATACCAGCAAGCCAGGATAACTGGGTCAGTGCATCAGCCAATCAGACAGAGAAGAAGCAGGATATAATATCTTGCTGAAAAAATGGTGCAAGGCCAAGGGACCAAATACCAGTACTGTACCATTCAAAATGGCACCGTCCGTTCAAAATGGTACAGGAATATCAATGATGTGCTTTACTTGGGGGAGGGGGTGCACATATTTATTAATTTTTACCTCACCCTTCAAAATATACCCCCACCTGCCACCCACTGAATGATATTCCTGCCTGTCATATGCCTGGTCAAACAAAAAGGTCTTGCATCTCCTCCAGAAGATGAAGAGGCTTGGGCTTAGGCTGACCTCCAAGGGGAGGGAGTTCCAGAATTGTGGAGCAGCAGCTGAGAACGCCCAACTGCGCACCCTCAATGTAGTAACTTCATGGATACTTGTCTCTCACAAAAGGGCACCCTCAGCCAACCTCAGAGGCCATGCTGGGACATGGGGGAAGAGGCGGTCTTTCACATACCTGGGTTCAAGCCAGTTAGGGCTTTATAGGTTAAAGCCAGCACACTAAATTGGGCCTGGAAAGCTATTGGCAGCCAGTGCAGACTCCGGAGCACCGATCTAATGTGCTCCCGGTGACCCATCCCCGACAGAAGACAGTCCACAGCATTCTCCACCAGCTGCAGCTTCTGAACAGTCTTCAAAGGCAGCCCCACACAGAGCATGTTGCAGTAGTCTAGCCTTGAGGTTACGGAGGTATGGATGACAGCGGCCAGATCTGAATCTGATAGAAAAGGTCGCAGCCTTCTCATTAGATGAAGCTGGTAAAAAGTGCTCCTGGCCACTGCCACAACCTTACAATCCAGGCACAGCAGTGGATCCAAGAGCACCCCAAAGTGCTCATAATTATAATCCTTTGTTAAATTGTTATAACCCTCTGTTAAATTATGGTCTGTTCCTTTCCTTCTCAGAACAAAACTGAGGAAAGTGAATATGTGCAATAAAGATGGCTGCTGTCATGAGCTGCTGGTCTGGCTTTCTCTTGGTGGTCTAGGATTTCTTTCTGGTTGATTTAGCCTATGTCCTTGAAGGCTGCCTTCACACTTCCAGCAGAAGTGCAGCCAAGCAGAGCAGTAGCCAGGGACATAGCTATCATAAGAAGAGGAGGGACATTTGTGCCAGGACCCAAGATGGCGGGGGGCATAGGGCCCAAGCTGGGAGTGGGAGACACAAATCCTGCCCTGTTGTGACACAGCTGGGCAGAGACTGAGTTGAATGGAAGCGGAAACGCCTGAAGCATGCATGGGGGAATCTATCCCAAGCATAGGATGGAGCAAGCACCACTGGTGGCAGCATGAAGCAGGCAACGCAGTCGCAACCTTCAGGGTTCAAGTGCAGCAAGCGGAGGGAGGAAGAGGCATGGAGGAGAGGAAGGAGGTGGGACAGGGGAGAGCATGGTGACACAGGGGCCCAAGTCCATTTCTTGCATCTGGGCCCATTCCAACCTAGCTACGCCCCTTGCAGTAGCAGTTGGCAGGCAGCAGGAAGAGCAGACTTCCCCCCCTGCCCTCATGAACCAGAGGAGAGGGAGGAAATTTGGACTTTTTTTTAGAAATGTAACATGAAATTAAATGATTGCCTATAATCAGGGTCCTGTGTAATCTGCATTTCCACCATTGTTGCCAATGGGGAAAATTCAGAATCCAGGGGGCATTGCATATAATAGAATTTTACAGAAAAAAAAAATTGATAATTAAATTGAGACATTTTATGAGTATTGTACTTACTAGATTCCTGTTTTCATATTATTTTTTCATCAGTCTGATGTTTGAAATGAAATGTTAAGCATCAATAACTTGTTTTTAGTGTTTCTGGATGCGGGATACAAGCGCCTTTTCTAGTTCTATCCCCACTAGTAAAAATTCCTTGACAAATGCTGTGAATTGTCATATGAGCCGAATGTCTCCAGGGAGGTGCTGAGCATCCTCAGTCTCCAGCAAAGGCCAGGGAATGGGGGCTGAGAGCAGCAACTCTGGGATTTTAAGCAAAGTTTTTTACTCATTCAGCTTGTCCACATCATATGTTTTTGATAAAAAGGCACAACAGATCAAACTATTCTCAAAAAGGATAAAAGGGTTTATAAAATACAGTATAATTATATTTATAGAAACAACAAAAATCACTAACATTATACAATTTTTGGTACTAAAAGGCGGTCAGGTAATGAAGAAAGAGAAATATTTGTTTCTCTGAATCCTTCCTAACCCCACTGGGGCACACAGTGATTTATGTTCAAATGGAAAACACACATACTATCGAGGGTCTAATGCCAGACAAGTTTGCTTACAAAAACTTTGGAGCAGTTCAGATGTTTATGTTTATCACAAGCTCAGTTGCTTATGCAGTAGGGAATCTATCCAGGCATGCAACTGCCATTTGCTTTCAAAACCTCCAAGTTCCCAAATGTGACATATTCCAAAGAGCTTTAGAGAAAAGCAAACCAGACTTGAGAGAAACAGATGTCTTGGAAGTGGATGACCCCTGTTTATCTAAGAGACTCGCTGCAGATATATGTACATAAAGCAGATCAAGATCCTTCTCCATTAGCCATGATGCTTGGTCTGTGGTTAGTTTCTGAATCCCCATGATCTTGTGTTGGATATGCTGGTGGTGAATGCAAAACACACCCAGCTCCCATTCAAGATTTCACTTCCAGCTAGCTGAGGAATGTCAGCACATTACCAAACTCTTTGCAATACAGGAGGTTATCTTTAGCATCATCTAGGGTAGCTTCCTGGGCTAATTAGCAGAAGAAACTGAAACCCTTAATCTTGATCACCCTCCCCTCCTCAAACTTTTCTTCTTGTCTGCTACGAGTTAGAAGGTTCTGATAATAATTTGGTTTTTAAAAACAGGCACTGATAGTTATGATGGGTGTGTGTCCCTAACTATTTTTTCCTTTTATATAATTGGGTATTATTTTGAGAGTCCCGTGGAATAAAGATAAGCTTTTCATGTCATTCTTCATGATCACATTGTTGAAATCTGTCCTGTGTACCCCATAAATTCAGGTATCTCCACACCAAAATTGATTTTTTTTCTGTAAACGCTGTGGGCACAATCCTGTACTCAGTCATTGAGTGAAAACAAATGTGATGGCTCCTGCTGACACCATGGAATTCTCTGGGTTGTGACGGGAGCTGTCACTCCGACATTACAGCTGCCAGGCTAGGGAGGGGGTGAGGAGACACATGGACATGCATCTGCACAGTCCCGCCCCCACACTACGTGGAGTGGCCTGGGCCCTACGTGATGGACAGCCATGGTGGCCAATGATGACTGCCATGGTGCCCAGTCCCCACTGCCACCAGGACTGTGGTAGGTAAAGCGGTCGTACTAATGTTACTGCACACTTTACACCCAGTCGGGCAGCTGTTTCCCAGCTGGTGTTGACACTTCGGGAATTCCTCCAACTCACAACCCGGGCTAGGTGCCAACACCACCCAAGGAATGGCCTGGGCTAACATCTGGTGGAAGTTTCTGCTGTTATGATAGCTTGCATTTCCATGCAGTTCAAAGCATGGAAATGCGGGTTATTGTAACATCTGAAATCATCCATGGTTGTTTGTAACCTGGATTTGTCATTAAAATTATACTAACCTTACAGGGCAATAAGAACACAAGGGTTACCACACTGGGTCAACCAATGGTCTATTTAGCCCAGTATCCTGTCTTCAAGGGTGGGCAATACCAGAAGCTTCCCAGAGGAAATAAAGGAAAATAATACATAAATGGAGTGTCATTTGGTCCAGCAGTCAGACGTCTGTTTGCATGACCAACTTGGCCAACTTGATGGACCTGCGTAAACCAAGGCACATAAGATTATACAATAAGCCTGTGGCAGAGCAAAGGGCAGATCTGGTAGTGGTGTTGTGCCCCAGTTACCTTCTCTAACCACCAGGAAGATACTACCTCAGAGAAGGAGTACAATTTTAATCAGAATTCATTGTATTACATTGTGAGGGCTCTGAAGAGCAATCCTCCATTTGGCTGCTGATTCCAATGCAAAGGTGACAGGACACATATAGTATTGTCAAGAAGTCTTTATTAGAACTCTGTACATAATAAATTGTACAGGGGCCTGGTCCATGTTCAGACCAGACCACTGCACAGACCATATAGCAACCAGATCCTAGTTTCAGACCAGACTGAACAAAGAATACAAGTTTCTGATTATTATGCACTTAAGATCATATAGCCACAATCAAATCTTGTTTATCTGATTCCAGGGTGTAAAACAGACATAAGTATTCAGGCTGAGTTTTAACTACTAAGATGATTTGTATGTTTAGTTTTACTGATGGGTATTAACAAATGAAACCATAGCCTGCTGCAATCCAGCTTTGGTCCATGCAGCCCACGCTCACATGCTGAGTGTGTCCAACCTAATAAATGGGGCGGGCAGGCATTACCTGAGGTTCAGTGCAGGTGCAGCTGGAGGATCCTTTGTCTGGGGAAGCAGATGCTATCTGGGGTCCTGTGCAGGTGCAGTTCTGGCTGTTTCAGGTAACACAGATGGTACTAGTGCTGTTGTGCACCATACTAATGTGTACCAGTGCTATTACACAATGGCTATAAAGCCATTGTGGTTTAAAGCCTAAAGGAGAGACTTACTGAAGGTTGGGCTGCTTGTACCTTTGGGAATGTGTACTTTTGGTAAGAAAAGAAATTAGCCAAATTTTACTATAGGACAATAGTACTAGGGTGCTATAGGATGTTGCTCCAGGACAACCGTAGGGCATATATAGTACATAAGAGGACCACAAAGGTGAATGATGTACCAAAAACTGAAGTAACCAAAGTACCAAAATGAAGTAACAAACTGAATCAACTGAAATACCAAAACAAAGTAAATAAAGAACTGAATAAACCAAGTTTCCAAAATGAACTATTCAAATTAACAAAGATGTGAAGATCACATCTCTAGCAAAGACTGAATCGGGTATTTGCTTGGTTAGCAGAATATTAAAGTAAGCTCTGCAATGGTGTATTCGGTTCAGCCATAATCTAACAGAACAACCCTTTTATGATCGATATGACTTTCTGATATGACTTTTGGACCTATAGTTCTGTTCCTTAGGCTGCTCATTAATCCCAATAAGTCTATTAGTGTATATTTGTTCATATTGTACCACAGGCATGTTGGATTGTACAACAGTCACAAGTAAAAGCCCATTGCAAGCCCTGAAAACTTAATATGGGGCTTGTCCAGTAGGGGGAGGGTCAGGGGATGAAACAGTTTTTTTCCTCCTTGCTCCTCTCTTCTCCTCTCTCTGTCCTCCATCTTGTCCCATGCAGTCTGTACGGTATGGAACATGTCTTCTGAGTTCTTAATAAAGTTCTGTTTTGAAGAAACTTCTGCTGTGTGTTATTCAACAGAAAGCTAACTCTACAATAGGTTATGGGCTCAGAATAACTTCAAGGCAATTTTGGGTATTTTCAACGTTACGCTGGCCCGATTCACCACAGTGAATCCCCGGTGGGGGTGAATGAAACAACCACCCTCTGTGGCCAAAAAAAGCACCGAACAGATGTGCCGGCCGATCCCGGTGGAGAATCTGGGAGGGGCGGGGCCACATGGTGCAACATGCGGCTGCATGGCCCCGCCCTCCCATTCGAGACTGTGATCTCGTAATGTCTGAAAATACCCTTTGAAGACTAGACACAGCCCAGAAGGAGTGCAGACTGTGAAAGAAAACTCCCAGATACAGAGGCCTACTGACTGTGAGTAAGAAGGCCTAAATCCCAGAAGGGGAAAGGAAGGGAAGCAAGTATGGCAACCAGCTCAGACTTTCAGTAGGAAAACTGAGCAATGTAAACTACCAGTTGTGGAAGTTTAAAGTGGAAATGCTGATGTCTAAAGATGATCTATGGGAGGTGATTACCACAAACAGACCAGCAGCAAATCACGAGGAATGGGATAAAAATGACAGGTTAGCAAAGGCTACAATAAGTTTATTGGTAGAAGATGACCAGCTAATCCATATAAGAAGTGAGACCACAGCAAGAGGCATGTGGATTGCATT
>QEPC01004757.1:1005966-1018705 GCA_003113815.1 Sphenodon punctatus
TCTTGTCCCATGCAGTCTGTACAGTATGGAAGCATGTCTTCTGAGTTCTTAGTAAAGTTCTGTTTTGAAGAAACCTCTGCTGTGTGTTATTCAACAGAAAGCTAACTCTACAATAAGGTGTCCAAAATGCTTTATACCTCCATATATTTTGGGCTCCAAAATTGTTATATACTCTTGCATATTTTTTATTTGGGTCATTAGAGTTGGAGGGTGTTGGAGATTTCAGCATGGTGTTCTTTAGAATAGGTGTTCTGGGTGAAACTACTGTCAAACAGAAAATTATGTGCTAAATCTTTTACAGTTCATACCACACAAGATAATCACCACCAACTCCTTCCAGAGAAAATGTATCTTTGAAACTTAAAAACAACAAAAGGGAATAGTTAAACCAAAAGAGGACGATTTCTATTTACCAGTAAGAAAACTTGAAACTTTTGACCATGAAATTCTGGTTATTGCTGGAAAAATTAAATGACAAGCAAGGTTCTTTGGCAAAGGATCTGAGCGGGCAGAAGAAAGCTGAAGACTTTGCAGTCAATACAGCCTTAATGGTCTGTTTTATCTGTACCATATTGTCCACTAATAGAAACCTTTGGTTCCACTTAGATTGTAAGCAGATGTGTTAGGCAGATGTTTGGAGTTCAAAAGAAGGAAGCACACACTTATAAAATGCTTCCCTTTCAGGCAACCAGGGCAATGAGCATAGATATAGCATATACAAAGGTTCAGGTTTTCAATGTAGTCAAAAATATTCAAACCCACACAATTATCTTGCTTCCCAGGAGCGTGGGGCAGCAGTGTTATTTCTTTGGTTCTGGCAGCTTGGTAGTCACGTGCTACTGGGGCTGTTAAAATAAATGCCCAGCATCTTGTATTTTAATATTGACTAGGCAATTCCTGTAATTTTTATATTATGTATTACTGAAATGTTTATGTTGTTAACTCAAAATAAGGGGTTTTATGCAGAATGGGGTTTGGCCCAATAGTGGAGGATAGTCCTCTCATAATTATCTGCAGGATCGCCTCACCCCCCAGGCTCTGGACATAACCCTGCGGTCAACTGGGGACATCTCCCTCAAAGTTCCCCAAGTATCCCTGGTGGTGACGATTGGGGGGGGGGGGGGCATTCTCGGTCGCCTCACCAAGATTTTATATTTGATTGTTTATAATTTTATACTTTGGTTTTCATTATTTATGTGTTTTAGTTTTGTTGTATGCCACCCCAAGCTACCATGGTAGGAGGGGGCGGCTAGGAAATCCACTAAAATAAATAAAATAAACAAAAACAAACGTACACCTGCTGGACCCAGATGGCCTGGATGAGTGATGATCCGGACAATATATTTAAGAGGATAAAACAAAAGAAGAGAGAAACAGAGTGCAAATGTAGCAGACAGAATGCTGGGAGAAGATGGAGGAGGTACAGACCTCCCAAGAGAAACTCCTGAAGCTGCCAGACAGCAGGAGAGTATCCTCATCCAGGTGCAGGTAGAGTGGGAGAAGTTCCTACTACAGGAGGAGCCGTAGAGCTTGCAGCTTTGGAGAGCTGATAACCCTGACGGGCAAGAAGACTACAGGGTGTAACTTGAATTGCCTGTATGAGAGGACTGTAAGACACAGGTAAAGTTTTTCCAGATGCGCTGAGGGCCTTTTTAGACAGGCAGGATTTAAACCACAGTTTAAACCTGCAGCTCTTGGACACCTCTGCGGGGTACTTTAGATGCTCCTCTGTGAACCAGAAGTTGTCTGGGTGCCATTAGAAACAGCGGGGCTGGGCAACTCCCAGATGTTTTGAGATGCATCATAGTAATACCTCGATAATCAAGATCTGTACTACGTTGCATCTCAAAACAGCCGGGAGTTGCCCGGCACCACTGTTTCTAATGGTGCCCAGGCGACTTCCGGTTCACACACACACACACACACACACACACACACGTGGAGTTCCCTCTTATTTAAAAAGGCCATGAGAGGCAGGGACATTTGGATTGCAGGCTGAAGACCAACAAGAGTCAGACCAGCCTGAGCCATAGAACTTTAAGGTCCAGACTCCGGGCAGAAATGCTCCAGAGCGCTCAGGGATAACAGGATCTTTGGGTCCAACTCCCAAGTGAAGTTTGTCGCTGGGGGTTTCAGGACTTGGAAGTACAGGAGGAGCCTGGAGGTACTTCCTGAGGCACCAGGTAAAAGAGACTGCGGTATCCAGGCCCATGTGTTGTTCAAGAGAGAGCCACCAAGGACAGGGCTCAGGGCTAGGCAGAAGGCTGAACAGTGGATTCCCTGCATAATCATAGCTGGTGCAGAGGAGGGCCTAAAAGCCTTCCAATAAATTAATAAATAAATGGGGGGTGGGGGGGCTTGCCAGATCAGAGGCCTAGAGCCTAGATATTGCCTCAACAATATTGAAGATTATGTTTCTCAATGCTTATATCTTTGGGACTTTGCAGTTTGGATTAAAAGCAACAAAATAGCGTGAGGTGAAGGAAAAGCAAAGTTTGTGATTGTTTGGGGCTGGATCCTGTAGAAACTCGTGCCCCAACAGGAATGCCCAATTACAGCAGATTTGGCTGTTTATTAAGAGGCATGAATCAGACCGATCTCTTCTCTAGCTCCAGTGCAAGTCCCAAACTCCCCACAGGGGACCCTGCGTAAAGTGAACCCTGATATATGGAAACTATGGGTGCAATCCAGACTTCACTGTAGTCAACAGGAATTAAGCCATTGATTTCAGTGGAGTCAGGACTGTACCCTAGGCTTAGAATTAGGTAGAATGAATGCTGCAAACTATTATCAGTGCATTGCATTGCACAGATATTTGCAGACAGAAATTCCGGTTTAAATGAATCTCTTTTTGCAGTTTAGTATGAGCATAAAATGATTCATTGCAAGAGCATAAGGATATTCTTATTAAAGGAGAAAGCACACATTGCTAGTCTCGTGGTTTGATTCCAGAGGAGAATATCAGAGCTTGACCATGACTGGGTACACAGCTCCCAGGGGAAATCAGACAAGCTCTTTCCCAAAGGAATTAATTATTATTATATTTCTGCACAATGCACTTGTAGTTGTTTCTTTCCTCCTTGCTGTACAAAATGGAAATACAAGTAAACTAGTTTTTGAAATCCAGAGAATCTGTGGAATTAGTATTTTATGCACAGGTCTTCCCAGACACAACTTCCCATTAGAAGAAGACAGGCAAATACAGATATCTCTTTATTTTCCAGATAGAATTTTTACAAAGCTTTGAAGAAGATACAAGTACAGATCTACCAAATGATGATGATAGAAGAACATGACAAACGATTTTTTGGTAAACAATCTCCAGATACGGTCATATATATATATACATTTTCATTGTCATTTAGTGTCTTCAATTGAATCATTTAATCATCAAATAAAAATGCAAGACTCGCTGCATCATGATGCAACACCGCATTGCCATATGTGGTCCAAATCCACAAAGTCCAAAGGAAAGGAAATATTTTTATAGGGATGGACTTCTTCCTTTACTTACCCTCATTACTGTGTTTTATTAGAACTGAAAGGAATATCCATAAGAATATAAAGAGTGCCATACTGTGTCAGAGGAATTGACCATCTAGCCAAGCATGCAGACTAACCATCTAGTGTCCAGGCCAACATCAGTTGCTTTAGAAAAACGGACAACAGGTCAAAATGGAGTGATCCATTCCCAGCTATTTATTCCTAGCCCACTGCAGTCGGAGGTCTCATCCCCTAACAAACTTGACTAATAGATAGTTATTGGCAAAATCTCTGAGAATGTATCCAATCCTTTTTTGAACCATTAGGCTATTAGGTTTCACAACATTCTCCAGCAATGGGTTCCACAGGTTAACTGTCCAGTGAGTGCAAAAATCACTCTGTTTTACTTGTCTTAAATCTGCAACCAAACTTTATTAAGTCACTTTTACAGGCTCTTTCCTCCTCTGGGAGAAATTTTTATAAGATTCTGGCTGTCTTAAGCTTCTTAAAATAATGCTTGGTTTTTAACATCTAAGAAGGATGAATCTGCAATACAGTGCTTTTTAAAAAAAAAAAAAAAATCTCATTTGAAATTGTATGACTGTACCTATTTTTGCTCCCTCAAATGTGTTAAATCACAAACACAGTGGCTAATCTGTTTAGAAAGTAGAATCCAATCTGAGCTTTGTTTTTGTCAAGTTCTAAAATGGTGGTGCCACCAACAAGGAAAAAAAGAACAGCAGCCAAACAACAGCCCCACATGATTTGTGTGGAAGTGAAATCTCATTGACTGCCTTCTCAGGGAGTTTTCAGATGTGACGGGGCCGATTGACCAATTGTCTGATTGGCCCCATCACAAAAACAATAAATTCATCCCCCACCGGGATGACCCCATCACACCCTAACAGACGTGCCGGGGGATCCTGGTGGAGAATCGGGGAGGGGGCGGGGCCGCGCGGCGCAACGTGCGACCTCACAGCCCCGCCCCCTCCACGCTCCCCGCCGCCCTCCCTCTGGGGAGACGGGCGGCCGCGGCGGCCAATGCTGCCGCAGCGCTCGCCCGCTTTGGCCACAGGCCGGAATCCCTGTGGGGATTCCGGGCCATGGCCACCGTCCAGAAGTGACGGCAGGGTTCATCATGGCGGGGAATCGCCTTTGCCACATGGCGGCCGCCGGTCCCGCTGCTTCGGCCACTTGCGTGGCGAAAGTGATTCCCTACCGTGGTAACATCTGGGTGGGAACATCCATTCCCCCCAACAGACGTTCCGTGATCACAGCCACCACAGGGAATTGACTGTGGTTGACTGTGATCTCGTAACATCTGAAAACATCCTCAGAGATCAGCTCAAAGCTTAGAGTATGTTTAGACAAGTGCCTTTCTCCACCCATAACCTACTCATCATGCATGTTGCAGGGCCACATTGGTGTCCTATGCAGCCCTGTGCCATGCATGATGGGTGGGGAGGTGCTTGTCTAAAAACATCCTTAGGAAGGGAAAAACTGAGATCAGTTTATATTTAACAAACTGGCCAATTTCAGTGGATTCAGGATTGTACCATAGGCTTAGATTTAGGTAAAATAAATGTCTTTATTCCAGATTCTAGTCAGGCTCTCCACTCTTAGCCTAGGCAGGGAAGTCTCAGAGCTTTGAATACTGCTGTGATTGTAGCAATGCAGAATTCACAGGACCCTCATTCACACATACATTAAATCAGCACTTTTCTCTTTCCCCCGCATATTAGAACGACGTAGGAAAGACTCTATGCGCTTATTTAGCAGTTCTCCCATTTGTTTTTCAAGCGCATTGAGGGGCAGCCAAAAGCTACCTTTACAAGTGTGCATTTGAAATGACCCACATAAATCCTCTTGTCAGAATGTTGGTGTCATGTCACTTACACAGCACCTCGCTTCCCGACTCTCGGCTCAGCTCCTCTCCCATCTCCGGGAGCCTAGAGCCAGGGAAGCGAGATGCTGTGTAACTGACATGATACTGACTAGGCTAGTCAGTGTAATGTCAGTTACACAGCGCCTCACTTCCCTGGCTCTGGCTCCACTCTTCTCCCCTCTCCGGGAGCCGGGGAAACAGGGCACTGTGTAGTGAAAATGCTGCTTTCTAAATGCAATCAATTTCAAAATGCGCTTAAATTAAACCCATATGTTGCATGGGTTTATTTAAGCGCATTTTGAAATTGAGTGCATTTAGGAAAAGCAGCATTTTAATGTATGTGTGAATGCGGCTATGCTCATGTGAGCTGGCAGTAACAACTAATAACTTCTTAAACATGTTGCAACCTTGCCTTTGGTCATGTGGGAGTTGTATCAAAACAAGGAGGTTATTTTCTCCCCTAACATGTATGGGTATTTGGGGGATACCCAGCTGCCCTGGGATGGGGGGGGGAGATTAGTTCCTCCTAACAACACTTTATCATCAACTCATGTGAATGGAGCCTCAGAGATTCACCCCCTTTCCTTTCTCCTCTCTACCATTGTGCCTTTGTCTGAGGAGGACGAGTGATGCTTGTCTTAACATTTATTTTGCACAGGATATGACAAAATAGTAAAATACCACAAGCTAAGTTACCAGAATAGTAAGGGGATGGAAGATGTTTCCCTTTTAGAAGAAACATTTGTTCTTCATGCAGATAAAGACTGGTCAGTGCAGACAAGACACCAAAACATGTGCAAATAAACACAATGCTATCTTTTACTGGAGGAATGGATCCAACTTCTGCATCAGGACCCATTTCCAGCATAGCTATTATTCTATTGTGGGAGCTGGTTACTGCTAACATCTAACTGCTAGGGATGGGCGAACAGATCGCAGTTCAGGTTTGGCTGTTTGGTTCGGTTCCGTTCAGTTTGTGCGTTCAGTTCGTGCGTTTGGGTCGTTCGCCGAGTTCGGGTTCGGCCGTTCAGTTCGGTCAAGTTCGGTTTGGTTCGGCCGTTCGGAAAAAGTATCGCGAGAGCCCGTGATCGTGCCAGAAACCAGAAATTTGAGTACGTGCGAAGCTGGGTGTCGAGAGAGTGTGTGTTTTCTGGGTGGCTGTTCGTTTTGTGTGTTTTAGCTGTTTGGGTTGGGTTTGGCTGTGTTGGTGAGTGGTGGGTTTTGGCTGCGATATTTTTTAAAATTAAAATAAAAATGAAGAAGCTGCAGTGCTGATTCCCTGGCTGGGGACCAACTTTCCGCTCGAGGAGGAGGAGGAGGTCACTGCCCCTAGATCTCCGGTGGTGGTGTGTGGCTCCCCAGATGAGGAGCAAGCGGCGGGCTCAGGAGGTGCTGCCAGGTTTGTAAACTTTTTTTTTACTTTGAGGACAAGAAAGGCTCTATCTGTTAGAGCGAGCTCACCGGTGTGCAGGTGAGTGCGTGGGTGGTGGGCATCAGTCAGGCACAAACTGTGGGCATCAGCGGGTGGCAGCAGATGTCTGCCACAGAGAGAGAGGGTAATGTAGTGTGGGGGGCTCTGGCATGAGCAGCACCCCCACCCAAACATGTGCCAGGCTAGCAAGGGTCTCCACTCTCCAGTTGCCATTCCATTCCCTACGCACCCCCAAATAAGGGCAGGGTCTTTCCAGCCAGGATCACATCTCCTGTTGCCATCCCTAACACCCCAAGGAGGGCAGGGTTTGCACGTGCCAGCCAGGGTCTCTCCATTGCCATCCCAAGAACCCCAGTGAGGTCAGGATTTGCATGTGCCAGCCACGGCCTTCCTAGTTGCAACCCCTAGCATCCCCTAACACCCCAGGGAGGGCAGGATTTGCACGTACCAGCCAGGGTCTCTCCATTGCCATCCCAAGCACCCCAGGGAGGGCAGGATTTGCACATGCCAGCCAGGGCCTTCGTAGTTGCAATCCCTAGCATCCCCCAAGGAGGGAGGATTAGAGGCATCATCATAAATGCATGATATTACTTTGGTGATCTTAATGTGTTCCCATTTCAAAAAGGAATCATATGCCGGCCCCAGCACTGGTGTCACTGCCAGGCCAAGGAGGACCTCTAAGCCGAGGTCACCAGTGACACCTCCAGACATTCTGAGGTCAAGGTCAGATGTCTAGAGGTTTTATGACAAGGGCGACAAAGTCGCCACATGCAAGGTAAGGCATGGGGACTGAAACAACAGGGAATGAATTGCCCTATGACCTGTTAGGAATGGAAGTCCCCTGCAGAGAGAGATTGGCCACCCAGTCCACCCACTTGTGGAGACAGAATGCAGGCAGGGCTTGACAGACCATTGTTCCTATCTTTTTATGCTCTTTTTAGTTCTGCAGGAAAAGATTCCAGCTTCAGAGGGAGGGGACCACATCGAGGTTCATTGCCCACATCAAAAGCGGCATGGCCTGAGAGTGAGGCAGCAGGCAGAGGACTCTGGTGTGGCTGTGGAGACTCAGCCCCAGCATCAGAAGAAAGGGGGGAAGGCACGGGGAGGTCCCTGCCAGTAACGTAGACCCCAGAACCCTGGCGGCAGGTCCTGGGGCTGGAGTGGATGTTTCTTGGTGATGTGGAATGACATCGCCTCCGTGCGAGGAATGATGGCCCCAGACCCATGATGGTGGGTCCTGAGGCTGGAGTGGCAGCTTATAGATATTGGCCACAGCCCTCCCTGCCAGTAATGTAGCCCCAGAACCCTGGGGTGGGTCCTGGGGCTGGAGTGGCTGTTTCTTAATGCTTTGGAAAATTGGCTCTCTGTGCAAGGAATTATGGCCTCAGACCCATGATGGTGGGTCCTGGGGCTAGAGTGGAAGCTTCTAGGTATTGGCCACAGCTCTCCCTGCCTGTAACTTGGCCCCAGGACCCCGGAAGTGGGTCCTGGGGCTGGAGTGGCTGTTTCTTGATGCCTTGAAAAATTGGCTCTCTGTGCAAGGAATGATGGGCCCAGACCCATGATGGTGGGTCCTGGGGCTGGAGTGGCAGCTTCTAGATATTGGCCACAGCCCTCCCTGCCAGTAACATAACTCCAGAACCCTGGTGGAGGGTCCTGGGGCTGGAGTGGCTGTTTCTTGATGTGGTGGAATGACGTTGCCTCTGTGTGAGGAATGACAGGCCCCAGAACCTGTGGCACAGACAGCATGGGCGGCATTGGCAGCAGCAGCAGACATTGGTTTCCAGGGTACAGAACCCTTGGCAAAGACGACATGTAGGCCTGGCCTGGGAGCCATTGGCACTGGCACCAGCAGACATTGGTTGCCAGGATACAGAACCCTTGGCACATACGGCATATAGGCCTGGCCTGGCCTGAGGGCCATTGGCACCAGGAAAAAGTGGGTTGCCAGAGTACAGAACCCTTTGCACAGACTGCATATAGATCTGGGGGCCATTGGCACTAGCAGCATCAGACATTGGTTTCCGGGGCAGGCAGTCAGGTGGCGTTGCATGAGGAGCAGTCAGGCAGACTGAGGCAGGGTTCAAGCTTTGCAACCTGGGTGGGTGGGCAGGCAGGCAGTGTGGCATGAGAGGCAGTAGGGTAGGTGAGCTTGGTCAGGCTTTGAGCTAGGCAACCTGGCATGGGAGGCAGGAAGGCGGACTGAGGTATACTTTGAGCTTGGCAGCAAGCTGGGCAAGCAGACAGGCAACGTGGCATGGAAGGCAGTAGGGTAGGCAGGCTAGGACATTGGCAGCAGGGCACTCAGATAGGCTAGCAAAGATTGTGTAGCGTGAGGTAGCGAGAGTCAGTCAGTGTCACATAGGCAAGCCGAGATCTTGTAGCTTTAGACCAGCAGGCAGGTTTATAGTTTGTTTCCCAATGCCACCCTGCATCATGAGGTCAGTCAGATAAGGCGGCCGAGGCCGTCTAGTATGAGAGAGAGAGAGAGAGAGAGAGAGAGCCAGGCAGGGTGTGTGCCAGGCATTGGGAGGGAGGTACAGCACCTCAGCAGCATGGAGGCAGTAGCCCTAGCCCAGATTGAGGAGGAGGAGCCCTGTCCAAAGACTGTCCCAGCATGGGATGGCGTGTGCCACTGCACCATCACTCCTTGTCCAGGGGCAGCTCAGGGAATCCAAGCAGCGGAAGGTTCACCTTTAGGAACAATAACTGCTCCACCAACTTGGCCCCCAGTCTCAGGTGGTGCGGGGAGCAAATGTCCTCCACCACAGAGAACACCTGCTCGCTGGGGAAACTGGTTGGTGGGCAGGACAATAATCCCCATGCCACTTTGGACAGGGCCGGCCACACGTCAGTCTTGCCGGCCGAGTAGGTCAAGGGTTCGCTGCTGGGATTGATGCATGGCTCCTTGTCCAGGTAGGTCTTGACTGCTTCTGAGGCGCCATCGTACTCCCTCTCGTAACTGTCCCTGGGCACCACCGCCCCCACTGCCCTCAGCCACGCTGTCTGCCCTTTTGTGCTGTGTCCCGATGCCCCCCCCCCCAGAGTAGGCTGCGCAGAGGAGGAGCTGCTGGCATCAGGGGTGCTGCTGCTGCTGCTGCTGCCGATGATGATGATGATGATGATGATGATGATCCTGCTGCTGCTGATCCTGCTGCTGCTGCTTCTACCACTAGGCTTGGAGGCAGGGATAGACCCCACTGACTTAAAGGGGAGGCTGCTTCCACCATCCCCAGGGGTGTCCTGCTGCTGCTGCTGCCACACACTCTCAAGAGCCCACTCTTCCTTCTTGATCCTCCCCACAAGATCATCCTTCCAGAGGCCATAGAGGGATGACTTGCGTGCCACGCTGCCCTTGACCCTGGGGTCCATCATTGTTCCCAAAACATATTCCCACCGCAGCAGGAGCTCATCAAACCTCGCCTTCAGACCTGTCTTGAGCTTCTGTGCCAGCCCAACCATCTCAGCCCCCAGCGTCTTGCCCCGAGGGCCGCAATCCTGCCCCTGCAGAACCTCCTCAAGACTCCGGTGGAGGCTCTGGACCAGAGGGGTCACCTGGCTCATTGTGGCCATGGAGGAGCTGATGGTCTCCATCACTTCCAGGAATGGTTGCAGAACGAAGACCATCTGGGAGAGGATCTCTCATTCTGCCCCATTGAAGCCTGGAGGAGCCGCACTGTCTGTGTCCAATTGCAGCTGATGCAAGGCGGCTTTCTGCTCCACAAGCTGCTCAAGCATCAGTAAGGTGGAATTCCACCTGGTAGAGACATCCTGCACCAGCAGGTGCACTGGGCGGCCTTGCTCTGCCTGCTTGGCCCTGAGGAGTTCGCTGCCCTTCACGCTGCGATTAAAGAACCCAGTTAGCTCCCTCCCCCACTGGATCAGGGATCTAAGGGTGCCTTCCCCAATCCCCTTATCCTCCAAGCCCAGAGCATCCTTGGCCACCAGGTGGAGGGTGTGTGTGGCACAAGTGATGCTCGTGAAGCCCCCATCGTGGACTGCCTTGAGTTTATTGGCCACATTATCAGTCACAACACACCCCAGGGGAAACGGTGCACCTGGCGTGACCCACTCCTCCACCACAGCGTTCAGGGCTGTCTCTATGTTTCTGTCAGTGTGGGGGCAGTCCATGACTTCCGCCTGAAGCAGGGCCCACCTATACCCTGCTTCAGGACCCCTTATGCCACTGTCAAATGCCGACTCCAGGTCCTGCCACCAGTGTGCCTTCACCGCCAGGTACGTGTGCTGAGCATTCCAACTGGACCACAGGTCAGTGGTAAAATGGACAGTGGCACCCCCAGCCCCTGCCAGCTGCTCCTTCACCTGCTCCTTCAAACCCCCATACAGGGTTGGCACCACCATATGACTCAGGGTGGTGCGAGATGGCAGCTTAAACTGTGGGGCCAGGAACCCCATCAGCCGCTTAAACCTGGTGTCCCCAACAATAGAGAAGGGCTGACCATCGACAGCAATCATCTCACCCAACAGGTGCATGGTTTTCTCTTAAAAGCCACGCCGCCCTCCAGCTGCCGATGACCTTGGCAGCTGCCCCCATCCCAGCTCCTCCATTGTGGGCTGACGCTGCTGGCGAGGCTGCTGCTCCTGCTGCTCCCCCCTAGCAGTGATACTGCTCCTGCTGCTAGATGCAGCCGCTGGAGCAGGCCAGTTGCCCGATGAAGGAGGAGGATGACTAGCCGCTTGGGTCAGGAACCCACAACGATCCACTGACCCTGCCTCCCCGCTTAGCAGTGCAGCACAGTAGCACGATTTCAGGTGCCTCGACATGGCGGTTGTCATCAGGTTGGTGAGCACCTGCCCACGCTTCACCACCTTATTGCACAAAGTGCACTACATCTCCCACGGATCATTTGCCTGCACCTTAAAATGCTCCCAGACACATGATTTTTTAACCCCTCCTGTCTTCTGGCCCACACCAGGTGACACACACCTGGGAGGAGCAGGACATGGTGGCACTGGTGTCACAACTCGTTGAGGGACAGTCATCACCTCAGCAGCACCAGATACAGAGACCTCCTCCACAGAAATCTCTGCATCACTGTCCCCATCCCCAAACAGAATGATGGAGGCTGCTGGACTCCCTATGCTGCTTCCACTCTGAGCAGCACTGTCTCCCTGCCCCCTATAGCTGCTGTTGCTGCTGCTATGCTCCCTTCTTCCATTGCCCAGGGATCGGGCCCTGCCTCTAGCAGCTGGGGTGAGATCCATCAGCCCTGGACTGCTTTGGGGTATTGCCTCTATAATTATGGGGGAGTCGGGGGACAATGGTGACCCCTGAGGAGCTTCTGGCACTGAGTCGCCTGCACCTGCAGCCACAGATGAGACAGCCTCAGCTGCCTGCAACACAGACATTACAGTGCCCTGCGTGGCAGTGGAGGATGCTGCCAGGAGGCGACACCTAACCCCTTGGCCCCTAGTGCCACTGGGAGCACTAGTGCCACTAGTGCTGGGAGAGGAAGACCCATAATCAGGCCTGCGCAGCTTGTGGCGTGGTGATGGGCTGCTGCTTCTGCCTGCTGGCACTCTGCTGGCACGGCTCCTGCCACCTCTGCCACGTGCCTCATTGCCTGGCTTGCAGGCAGGAGACTATCCTCATCCTCTCCTACCTCTCTTCATTTCTCCCACCAAAAGAATGCACAAATATTTTATAAAAAGAATTTTTTTAAAAAAATTATTTAAATGTTTTATCTAATATTATATCTATCGCTACACTAAATCTAACTGCTATTAACTATTCTAAAACCTATTGAACTAAATGGAATATCCTAATAATTTACTACAAAGGCCTTGTCCTACAAACACACTGTATCTCTATCTATCTCTATAACTAGGCTAACTACTATGTATATCTATCTAGTAACTATCTAATAACTATCTCTCTCTATACACAATATTACACAGGGGCAAACACAAATAACACA
>QEPC01004757.1:1021129-1039267 GCA_003113815.1 Sphenodon punctatus
GAGGCCAGGTCCGGGCCAGAGACAAATGGATGCAGCCTCCGCACCAGATGCAACTGGCGGAAAGCAGCCTTTGCGACTGCCTCCACCTGCCGCTCAAGGCAGAGATCGCATCCAATATCACTCCCAGACTCCGGACCTACTGAGCTATAGGAGGGCAAACCCTCCCCCATCAGGGGGGCCACTACCTTCCTCGCTCTCCCCATCAACATTACTTCCATCTTATCGGGGTTGAGCTTCAGTCTGCTCTGCCACATCCATTCTGCCATGGCCTCCAGACATTGGGATAGCAATGAGACAGCAGGGTCTGGGTCCGTTGAAAAAGAGAGGTACAGCTGAGTATCATCAGCATATTGGTGACACCGCACCCTCCCCGAACCCTCTCATGACCTCCCCCAAGGGCTGCATATATACATTAAACAATAATGGATTGACAGAATGATAATTCTTAGAGGAGGAAGAAAAGGGATTCAGTGGAGGAGGAGTGTGGAGAGATGCTCGTACCGGGAACTGTACTAGCAGAGTTGGAGGAGACATGACAAGCAGGGGGCATGCCCTGGGCAAACACATTGATTATGGGCAGCCCCCCCCTTGGAGACCTGGCACCGGGGTGTTTGGCAACTTAGATCCCCGTTGGAGGTTGCAGAGGATGGGGGTGGCTGTCCCCCTTCCATCACTGGGGGCACGCTCGCTGAAGGTTGGTGTCATCGCCCCCTCCACCCTGTGATGACTGTGGGGGGAGGTGGCTGTTATCCCCTCCCCTGGAGCTCAGGCAGCGGCGAGCTCAGGGACACACAGCTGGCGCTCAGAGTGGGACGCTGCTACCTCAGCTGATAACAAAGGGGTGGGGCCAGGGACAGCCGGCTTCCGGGCCACCCCTACAAGATCAAGGGGTGGCCGACAGCTGTGCCGGCGGCATGTGCCAAAAGGGAATGTCCAAAGGGGCGTGCCGTTTGGCTGTGTCCTTCAGCTGGGACCAGCGACCAAGGCCGGGAGCTAAGGCCAATATTGTTAATGTCTGGTGGAAAGGGGAATTAATAAGGAGAGGGATGTACCCTCCTGGTGATAGCAGGAGGGGAGGAGGTGGGCTCCCCTCCCTGGTGGTAGCAGGGTGGAGGTTGGGAAATTCTGTTAGAGGGAGGTTGGATATTGTGATTAGTGCTGAGATGAGTTGTGTGTGTGGGGGGGAATGTTTTACTATATACCATATTTATTTGTATGATTGAAATTGAGGGTATTTCTAGCAATGTTCCTTTTTGTAGAAAGAAGCCCCCCTCTTGGTGAGAGCAGGAGGATGGGTGGGAAGAAGGTCCCCACCCCCTGGTGGCAGCAGGGAGATGGTGGATGAGAATGGTGATGTTAGCTGGTTGAATATTGGTAATATTGGGAGGAGAAGGGGAGGGTATTGTATTGTGATTTGATATGTATACAGTATATTATTGAACTTGTTAGAACTGTGTTATTTCAATTGTGAGGGGCCTCGGTTCCTTGATTATGTTGCTGATGGATTGTACTGGTCTGGTTGTAAACCTTTGTTCATATTATGTGATGGTCTATTGTGGGCCTTATTTTTGTGTTGTGTTGTGAGCCGCCTCAAGCCGCCATAGGTGGGAGAGTGCGGGATATAAATTAAAAATGGAATGGAATGGAAGCATGGAAGAGGGTTAGAGCCTTGATAAGCCTAGAAACATGTTTGGCAACGTTGAGTGTGCCTTGATAGAAAGACTTTAACCTCTATCTGAGCCTTAGAGAAAGAGTGGGATATAAGTTTAAATAAATAAAAATAAAGAAGTGTGTCAATTAAACATTCTCCGGGAGTGAGTGATAGAAAACCACCTCAACTTGAATGAGTGTGTGTGTGTGTGTGTAATTTAGGCACAAATCAGGCATAATTGTCAAAGGACCGCTGTGAGAGGCCTCACATGTCCCATTGGCAGTTCCAGATCCATAGCTTATGTGAACAGACACTGGCCTGCCAAAACACAGATAATTGCACAATGGGGAAAAAAATGGAGCGATTAGTAATGCTTATGACTCTCCCATAGGGAACAGTCTCCCTGCAGCAACCAGTAACTATTGCTCCTTCAGGTGGTCGAGAAGGTGTTCTTGCTGATACAGATCAGCTGTTCACTGGTGAGATTGTTTAGCAAGAGTTAGTTGTGGTGGCACATCCTCAGACCACTCCACCTCTAGCATCTGCAACTCCTTCCTCAGCCCTGGTATCCTATCCCCCTACAGGCACTGTTGCGGGCACATGGGAGACTAAGGGGAAACTATGGCCCGTTTCACACAGACACGCTACCACTGATAAAATGGTGGTTACATTTTATTATACAAGTTGCAGGGATGCAGATGTGCTCTGAGTGCCCTGCAACATGTATAATAAAATGCAACACCCATTTTATCCGTGTTAGCGTGTCTGTGTGAAAAGGGCCTGTGTCATTGCTATGATCACAAGTACATGTGAATTCACCCTTTGTGAAACTTTTTTCTGTAATATTTACCCATGCTGTAGTACAAGAATCATAGAACTGGAAGCCAGAACCCCAATGATCGATTACCTAGTCCAGCTCCTTGACATACACAGTACCTACTCTATCTGTAAAGGGATGCCTGTCTAACCTATTCTTAAAGGCCTCCAGCCATGGGGCTTTAAGAACTTCCCTTGGCAAATTATTTTGACTGCCTAACTGTCCTGGTAGTTAGAAATTTTTTTCTAATGTTTAGCATAAATCTTTTCTCCTTAATTTAATCCCATTACCTCAAGTCCTATCCTCAGTGACCAGGGAATAACTGGGTATCATTTTGCTTTTATCATATCCCCTTGATCTTCTTGGGGTAGACATTCCCAGATCTTTTAATCTCTTTTTTTTAGTCTTTCCTTCCTTCCCCTCCTTTCCTTCTTCTCCTCTCATGGCTCTCCATAGCCAATATATTGTGGGAGCGGCCTCCCTACAGCAACGAGCAATAGCTCCTTCAAGGTGGCCAGGAAGTGATTCTTGTTGTTCACCGGGGAACCAAAAAAGCTGAAACCCCATAGTTTTAGTAAGATACGGATTCAGATAAAGTGAATAGTAAGCTAGAGTTATGATTGACAGCTGTTTGTGACTGCCAGTCCATATTCTGTCTCCTAGACTAATGCATGTAGATGGGGGAAACCGGGAAGGTGGAACTTTGGGAAGGGGTGTGGCAAAAAGCCTTTTGCTCCTGCCTTTGCCTTTAGAGGGAGCCTAGCAGGACAGTGTTGCATTCCTGAATAAGGTGGGACCTGTCCTCCTTTCGCTTGTGAGCATATGGCAACCTAGCCATATTCCTGAACTGAGCGACTAGTTTGTCACCACATGCCGGGGCAGAGACCTCACTACCTTGGACTGGATCATAGAACAGGTGACCTCCCACGGACCAATCCCATCAGAGGGGAATAGGACTTCTCTTGTCTCTTCCTGCCTGCTTTGACATCTACAAGATCTGGACTTCTGCCAGATCGGAACTAAGGACTAAGCCCTATGTAAGTTACCTGTACATGGAGTTAGATGCCACCAGATTGCCTGGGTGTGTGTGTATGTTTACCTGCAAAGAATGCCTCCCTTCTCCTGGAAGGCATAGCTACCAAAGAGGGAGAAAGGAATTCCCCTCTGGCTCTTTTAGCCAAGGCAGCTTTTGACCAAGATAAGCACCTCTGGGTTGCTCCAAGGATTCTGCCTCCTGGAAGGGGGAGAACACCAGATAAAGAGGACTAGGGTGCCTTGGGAAGCTGTGGGCTTATAAACTTCTGGGGTTCACATATCCTGGGTGATGTGGATCCCCTCTGGTTTCTGGAACCCAGGTGGTGGCAGTGAAAACAAGGTTTTTCTAGAGTTTGCCAGCTGTGGGGACCCCAGGTTAGAGATTTGGATGAACACAGTGAGGTGGGTGGCTCAGCTGTATAGCGCCCCCTTGCTGCATTTCACCACAGGGGGCAGAATCATATTGTTGTATCTTATTGAACCAGAATTATAGTCACACCAACAGCTTGTCTGAACTCACTAACGTCTGAGGCAAAGTCTGCAGGGATATATTGTTTCAAAGTAGTTTGTGGGGTATATATTTTCAAAGGGATGTATTAAGGCCATACAGTTCCTATTAATGTTAATGGGGAGCTGTGTGGCTGAGCACGGCTTTGAACATTCTGCTTAATAGTCTGCATCACAGGGAGTTACATATGGCTACTCTACTCCAAACAGATGGTCTCTTACTGACTGCAGAAGTGCTCTTATTTCAGAGAATCAGCAGGAACCTCCATGCTGAATGAACACTGAACATCTTCACTATGTTTCACTGCATCTTCTATGAGAAGAAACACACCATTTTCTCAAAAGGCATAATGTATATTTGTCGGCGCATCCGAAATGAAACAAGGACAACCATGTTGGGTTTGAAAGGCAGCACTCTTTATTCAAATTGGAATTAGGCATGGTGGGGGTAATTGCCCTCAGGCAATTCAGGTCCAGTGCCAACTTCTATAATTGGGTACGTAACAACCCCAACAAAGGGGAGGCTTGGATGTACCCTCCATAACCCCCTTTAACTACCTAACTCAAACGTCTCCCCTCTGGCATTGGCTAACGGCCGCCTCCAGAGGGGATGCAGTCCTTCCGGACCCGAGCCAAGGATTTAAGTTATCGCCAGCTTGGGGACCGCTCATATCCCTTCCCGCCTTTGCCAGTACCTCACCTTGGGAGGTTAACCCTGTTGCTGGCCACACCCAGCCTATGCCCCAGGTGTTCCCCCCACATCTCTTAGGGAGATGCCTCTTTCACTACTTATTCTTACCAACTTGCTTCAGCACTGGACCCCTGCAAGAGTGTGACGAAATATAACAATAACTACTTCCCTCTCTCAATCCTGACAACCTGGGATTGATCAGCCACAACAACGAAACACTATGAGGAAGGTGAAAAATGAGAAAAACTATTTGACCAGTTATGTTTTCTCTAAAAAATTCCTTCCTGGCCCCTATAAGGCAACCGGTTAAAAACCCGTAGTATTTCTGGGAGGGAGGGTTGAAGAAGATCGCTTTTATTGTTAGCCATAGGCCTTAACAAAATACAAAAACAAAGAAAAAATATACAGTAAACATATACATACAAATAAAATCACTACGGCCCGCCTGCGAGCAACTGTCTACCCATCTCCATACTCTACCTATTATTAAGTAGCTAAGATCGGGGATTATATCGGTTATAAACTCTCATTACCCTATGTAATCTAAGTCTAATCAGCCTAATCTACCTCATCTAGGTGTCCACTCTGTACTACTTATTGGATGACCATTAATCCAATCTTCAAAGGTGATATTACAAAACACTATATCCCACCCTTGACAGACTAATTGCCCAAGTGTCATTCAAGGGTTATAAGTCAGTCGCACTCGTAGTATGGCCAATGCAAAACTAGCCACTGCCCTGGTCAGTTCCGAATCCAATGGGTTAAGTAGAAATCGCATGGTATAATCATCCACTACCCTATTGTCCAAAAAACCTCCCAGATAATGAATTCTCAGTCCTATCAATGTAGAACATCTTAATAAGAGGTGCTCCACAGTATCCACCTCTCCTGATTGACACAACGAACATATCCTCTGGGCTTTCGGAATTCCCTTAAACCGGCCCTCCAACAAAGCCGAGGGGAAGGAGTTTACTCTTAATTTTAAAAAGGCAACCCGTTTCTGGGGGTCTTCCCAGGTAAGTAAATAATAATCAACCCCCCCTTCAGCCTTACATGGCACATAAGCCTGGGCCACCCTCTGCTCACCCAACAATGCTTCCTCCCCTTGTCCCGTCTGATCCTCAATCCTACGTTTGACCAATTGTTTAGTGGCCACTAAACCTAATGGTTCTAGGCACTCCAGGGAAAACCCCAACTTGTGGACCTCCCTCAGTACCTCCTTTCTCCAAGTAATCCCCAATCCTGCATTAACTGTCAAGGCAAGGAGGGAGTTCTTTACCATGGGAAAAAGAGCTATTTTGATCCAATATGTAATGATAGCCTGGAGGCCCAAAGCTCGAAGCGGAAGACATCTTGCCTCTGCCCTTAACAAGACCTGGGGAAGTCCCTTAGGGGCACCCAGAATAGACCGTAAAAAACCGTTCGGGATTCCTTCGAGCTGATCCAAAAAGGACAACCCCCATATTGGAAAGGCATAAAGAAGTTGGCTAACCACTTTTGCCTTAAATAAACACAGAGCTGGAAGGACCTGTTTGCCTCCATAGCCAAAATAGAATTTAGTAATAGCTCCTACTGATTTCTTGAGTGTTTTACTTATTGCCTCATAATGTGCCTTCCAACCTGGCTGCTGGGAAACAATTACCCCTAAATATCTGTACCACCTTACTTGCTCAATGGGATAGTTCCCAATGGACCATTGATGGATCTTCTTAATCACATTAACACTCATCACCATAACCTTCATTTTATCATAATTAATACGGAGTAATTCACGATGACAGAAGTCTCCAAACATCTGCATCAAACTTCTAAGGCCAACCGGGGTCTGAGACATTAAGACAGTATCGTCTGCATAGAGTAGAATTGGAACCGATCGGTTCCCAACTTTGGGGGGTGCACATCCCTCTGATCCATCTCGTGGACCACATTGTTTAGATATAAATTAAACAAGGCAGGGGCTAACAAGCACCCCTGTCTTACCCCCGCCTGCACCGGCACTGCATCCGACAGTGCACCTCTAGAGTTATCCCGCACCCGCAAGCTATTATCTGTGTGGAGCTGAATCATTAAAAATAAAAGTCTGGGATCAATTCCCATCGTGCATAGCTTTGCCCACAACCACTCCCTACACACCAGATCAAAGGCCTTTGCCAGGTCTATAAAGCACACATAGAATTTCTTGTGGGCCTCCGTATATTTTGCAATAAGTGCCGCTAGCACAAATATATGATCCATTGTTGCCTGCCCTTTCCAAAAACCTGCTTGCTCTGGTTGTATTATATCAGCTGACTCTAATCAGACTTGTAATTTGTTCAGCAGAAATCTGGTATATACTTTAGACACTATACTGAGTAGACTTATAGGTCTATAGTTCTCTGGCGACTTGGGGTCACCCTTTTTCAAAATGGGAATAATTGTACTAACTTTCCAGGACGGTGGGAATTTCCCGAATTCATTAAGATAAGTAAATAAAGGTGCCAATATACTTGCCCACCAATCTGGATTGTGTCTCAAAAGTTCTGGTGATATATAATCAGAACCTGGCACTTTCCCCAGTTTTAATTGTCCTATTAATTCCACTATTTCCTCCGGCGTCACAGGAGGCCAGTGCTGAAACCCATCTACTGATGAAATACTCGGGCCTACTAGTATCTCCTTTGCAGGAGCAAAAAGGGCCTCATAGAATTTCTGCCATACCTCTGGTTGAATTGGTATTTCCCCAGAGGGGGGACCACTCCGTATTCCTGCCCGAATTAACGACCAGAATTGGCGGGAGTCCCGTGTTTTAGCAGCAACCAATAATTTAGACCATTGGGCTTCTGAATACGCCTTCCGTTTGGAAATTAGGAGTGCCCGGTATGTTTTCCGGCGCTCTACCATCTCTAACCTCAGTCTGGCGTTAGGATTAAACCTAAACTTCCTGGTCACTTGCCTTAGGGCTGCCCTTTCCCTATGACAATCTCTGTCAAACCACGTAGGGAACCTTTCTCCTAGCAGCCTGTCCAAAGGGGCCGCTCTCCCCTCTCTGGTGATAAGAGGAGTCAGTAATGAGATTAACTCCTCATAATGAGTTATTATCTCTTCTCCCCCAGCCATAAATGATCTACACACCTCTAGACTCTGAGGGGACCTACTAAACACATCTGCCTTTTCAGCCAGTTCCTCAGACCACTTTATCCGCACCACCAAAGGCCCTTCCACCTCCCGACCTAATGGTAAAACATGAACTTTATTCCTTTCCCCTGCTGTAGGGTCGAAAATTACTAAAGAGACAGGTAAGTGGTATGTTATAAACAATGGGACCACCTCTAGTTTATCTATCAAAGGAAAGAAAAGAGGGGATATCAAGAAGAGATCTAATACACTGGAACCTTGTGGGACATGGTAGGTAAAATTTCCTACCCAGTCCCCATCCACCCTACCATTAATCACAATCAAATCCAACTCACACAACAGTCTGTCCAGATGACCTTTCCTAGTACCTACCACCTGATCTCTAGAATGACGCTTAGGAAAAGGCAGTACGTCAACCGATTCCTCCAATGAAGGCTCAGCCTCGAAACTTATCAGGTTCCCAATGCGTGAATTGAAGTCACCACCTAGAATAAGTATTGCCGAAGGACACTGTGCCATGGCAGCCTGAACCTGCTCAATAATAGAATCCCACATACCAGATTGGTAATAAGCAGATCGATCAGGGGGGAGATAAACATTCCCAACTAATACCTCCAACCCTGAAGGAAATACACAAAGCCAAAGGCCAAAATAAGCTTTAATAGAACTTAAACATAGAACCTGAGCATCCAACCTAGATGCTATCAAAAGAGCCACTCCACCACTAGGGCGACCATGGACCTCAGAGGGGTTAGCACCCAGCCAAAAAACCTCAAAACCCCTCCAAGTCTGTTGAATGGGGGGATCTAACACCCATGTTTCCTGCAACAATATAATATCGTGGGCATAAGCAGTGGGCATAAAATCTGGGACATGCTGTATGTTCCTCCATCCTGCAATATTCCAAGAAAGCAGGGTAAATGGTATGGTCTGAGGCCCTTTTAGTCATTGCTTTGAATAAATGGACTTGGGAGAGATCGCCCGCCTTCCTGCCACTCCACATCAGGAACAGCTTCAGAAGTATTTATCATCATTAAATCGGGGTTTACCTCAAGATCATAATTATGAGTCTCCCACTGTAAGCCACTTTGGGAAATCCGTAAGACCTGCATAGGTGATGTTAGTGGAGTGCTCCCAGGAAGGGGAGAATGGGACGAGGATCGGCCTGGATGTTGGCCTCTCACCTCCTCCTGTTCGCTTCCTTCCCTTAATAATATTACCCCCGATGTTAGCTGACCCCCCAAATCACCTTCCGTTCCCAACTCCCTACAGTGTGGTTCCATGACCAAAGGGTGCAGGGGGGTCCTAATAGGGGAAGAAGTACGTGACTGGAGTAACATCACTCGAAAAGTATTCAGAATCGTACTCGCCCTAGCCTTTACAGCGGGGGGAGCATCCCCAACCTCTCCAGCCCCAAATTCTGACCTTAATTCCACCAGCCGGGCACACAAGGTATCTAATCGATGTACCCAACGAACCTGTAGCTGATCTGATGGTGGAACTAACGATCTTCCCTGAATATCAAGAGGGACATTAAACCGTAAATTCCCCCCAGGATCAACTTTGTGCTGATTCCTGGAGGACTTCCCCACTATCTCCTGCAGGGGGGCCCGACCTTTGGAAAAAAATTCCCTAGGTTTCTGATTAGAGGGTGGTGGTATATGGGCCACCCCCAGAGGGCACTCCACCTGATGGAAAGTATTATCAGCCTCCTGAACCAACGCAGGGCCATCAACAAGTAATATACTGTGGCCTTGTTTTGCTGGAAGGGGCTGAATGCCCCTATTACATGGGCCCACCAAATACGGGTTAGTAACACCACCTCTACCGGTAGCTGAAGTGATAGTTCCCTGTCTCAACTGGACTTCCCCATCCACCTTCGGGATATTTGCAATCCCACCTAAAGGGGAGGGGAGATTGTAATACACACAAGCAGTAATTACCGCCATCCATTCCAGATGTTTTTTCTGAGCTAAAATGAGATTAGGTATCTCCGTCAAGACAAAGACAACCAAAATCATTTGCCTATCAGGTGAAATACACAGATGGTCCAGAGAGATGATGTCTTTGCTAGTGATGACTACTTTCCTAGATGAAGATGAATGAGGATCTTTCTTCAATAAAAGTCTTAAATGCTCAGCCACATCAAGAGGGGTACCCCAGAGAGGGGCGGGCCGACCTCCTCTTGGGTAAATAGTAAAAATGAGTGCCTTCGGGAGGTGGCCAAATACTTCTGTCGACTCGGAACAGATCTTAGAAGGAATATCAACAGGAGGGAGGGTTGGAGGCTTGCCAACTCGGTGTGGCGCTCAGAATGCCGCCGAGCAAGACAGCGGGAGGGAAGGCACAAGGGGTGGGGCCTCCATGCTCGCTTGTCATTGGCCAGCCCTGTTGTCGGGCAGACTACGCCCAGGCCGCCAAGAGATCCTCGCTGCGACCCGACCTGCACGCACCGGCACTCCCCCTCCAGCAGCGCTGCAAGTGCCCTAGAGGGAACAGAATGCAGCCTCATCTCTCCCCCTTTGCTCCATTTCACTAATGGAGCACGACAAACACTCCTGGTGGCCGCCTAATAAGGCGGGCCAAGGGCTCAAAGAGATTATAGACTCTATAACATCCAGTGTACGAAGATACAAAATACAAATGGCTCTATTGACATTACACTAACTCCTCATATACCATAGGTGTAAGCTTTTGCAAATCTTAGGGGCAGGCCAAAATGTAATGGCTTTTTTGTTTGTTTGTTTTTTTACCCCAACTCTAACCATTTATTAAGTTGAGCACTAGAAACTTTGGGGAAGGAGGTCACTGAAAATAGAGGGGAGGGCGTTCAGAACCCACTGGCATTAAATTTACACCTATATCATGTACTAGCATTGACTTACTTTATTTATTTATTTTCTATTTCCACAATATGGCTTTGTCTTTCCCAGGAAAATGTCAACACACAATAGGAAAAGATAGTTTTATCATTAAAATAAGAACAATTACACAAACTATGGCTGAGCTGAATATTCAGAACAAATTCCAAATTCAATAGGTAACCCATTACGAAATAAAGCAACCATGCCTGTCTGAAATGAAATTAACGAGTTCTGTATTAACTGATATTTATCTTTGTTCTGACAGAGTGAATAGTAGGAAGTGATATTCACTACTTCATTTATGGAACCAAATATTTGAATCTTTACTTTTGCTTTGATTACTGTGGTTATTTCATTTACTTTGTGTTTCAGTACTCTGGATACATTCAATCTAAACAGTACTTGGGGAATAGCTACAGTATTTCCACAGGATTACACGTATGACTTGGTCTGTTTTTAGATGACATGCACCCACGCATGTCCATCTCTTCCTCATGCATCCACATGTCTGTCTGAAGGTAGTGTGTGGATGGGGAATGCTCCCATGACCCACGCACCATCCAGTCATGCCCATGCATAGAGCATTGGGAAAATCTGGGATGTTCCATGTGGGGCCAGGCCAAACCGTGTGTGGGCAGGGGCACACACCCATCCCTGGCCTGTTTGCTTTCCCCACTCACTCACTCACTCACTCACTCACTCACTCACTCACTCACTCACTCACTCGACTTGCATGGGCACTCACCACAGCACACACTGACCCACCCACCCCCAGCTGTGCCTGAGTAAAAAAACAAGAGGGAAACGGTGAGAGTGCTTCACCTACAGCTTGGTACTATCACAACAAACCTAGCTGGAAAGACCTGGGGAGTCTATTCCTGGCTTGGGTCTGCTGCAGGTAGAGCAAGGTACTCCTGCTGCCGCAGTTCACCTGTTCAGAAGCAGAAGTTGCTATAGGAGGAAACCCATTCATATGTTTCATTAGCTATACAAGTTGTATAAACACAGGCACTTGCTCAAGTTCTTTTCAAGAGCAACTGCAGCACATGGTCAGAGCTGTATGTGAGTAATGTAGCAAGTGAAAGCACTAGGGACCTGTGACCTGTGACAAGCCCTGCCAGCTCTCCATCTGAACCCCCAGGCTTGGCTTGGGCTACATTCCCCAGATAGGAAGGCCCTAGGGATGGGTGAACAGAATGCGGTTCGGATGTTCAGATGTTCGGTCGTTCGGTTCGAAACCTGAGTTCGTGTTCGATGGTTTGGTTTAGCCGAATTTGGGTTGGCCGAACTTGGCCGAACAGTAAAAAATAACGCTATTGAAACTGAAACTAAACCGCTATCTGGTTTTTGGCCCTGAAAAGACGTTTTTCCTGCCCCAAAACTCATCTGAACTCATCCAAACATGACCAAACTGTTTGGTCATTCGAGAGTTCAGTTCGGACGTTCGGTTTGGATGTCCGAACAGACCGAGTTCGGTCCGAACTCTGAACATCCGAACTGCGTTTGCCCATCCCTAGAAGGCCCTACCCAACATCACATGCTCCATAAGAGGGGGGGCATGTCATAAGTAGCTAGGACAATGCCATTGCCAACCTGTTTCTGATGTGCCACATCAGAAACAGATTGGCAATGTCATGGTGTTGGGGTCAATGAGATCAGGTTGAGGCCCTGCTCATGCTGAAAATTCCAGCTTGAGTAAGGCTCTAGAAAGTTACCCAAGTACATTCATTCCTACATAATGCAATGTGACCTAACAGTATTGTAATTCACATGTATTTTCATGTATTGTATTGCATTTATCAGGGATGGAGAGCCTGGGGGGAGGGTCAAATCTGGCCAAAGGCTGGGTGGTGTTGTTGGGTTTTTTGTTCATTTGTTTGTTTTTAATTTGGCCCCTTTCCAGTTCCTGGATCCGGCCAATGGATCCAGTCCCTACTCACAAGCACTAAAAAAGTGAGCTCAGGGGAAGGGAATGGAGACAAGGGCATGTACATGAGAATTTACCTCTTGTATCCATGCTGGATTGACCGGACAGAGACAGCCGTGAACAACCTTAACCCAGCCTTCTCCAAGAAGTTTGTTGTTGACTATCACTTTGAGGAGGTTCAGAAGCTGAAATTGTCCTTGTTCAACCAGGACAAGTCCAGCACGCAGCTGTACAAGCATGTCTTCCTGGGAGAATTCTCCTGCACCCTGGGTATGATTGTCTCAAGCAAGAAGATAATGAGACCTCTCCTTCTGGGAAACGGGAAGTCAGCTGGAAAGGGGATGATAACGGTGAACCATCCAAGGTGCCATATCCTGTCAGGAAGATATCTACTCTTGAGCTCTTCAGTCCAGGGGCACTCCAGTACATAATGTACAATATCTTCCACAGTTCCACTACTACAAGGACGCAATCTTTGGCTCCTGGGAACCCCTCTCCTCCTACCTTCTAATATAGCCGACGGCATTTGCTCCAGCCTAAGCCTGCATAGGGCTATAACATAGTGCCAACCCATGTCAAGGAAGGAAAGTTGATTTCATGACAATATGGTGGGAAGGGGAGCTTGTTCGTGCGAGGCTTCGTCCCCTGGGACAGTTAGTAGGAAAGGAGGAGGGGGCTCCCCCACCTCCTGGTGGCAGCAGGAGGGGGGAGGAGTGAGGGATATGGATGGTTAGAGGAGCTGATTACCTGATAATTTGGGGGGAGGAAATTTATTTTTCTGTTATATGCTGTAATGTTTATATGGAGATGATAATGGAATTATAAATTTTGTGCGAGTTAGCATTGGGATACTAGTTTTTGGAATGTTGTAAAGATACCCCTCCTCATGGTGAGAGCAAGGGAAGGGGAAGATAGTTGGGCCCCCTGGTGGCAGCAGGGAGGGGTTGAGAGGTAAATAGTGATGGATTTATATTTTGTATACCGATGGGTTGATTGTATTAATTAAGGGGTTAACTAACATTTTGATCTTGTTGATTTATATTGTGTGTACTGAATTTATATGATGTATTGATATTCTTGATTTATTGTTATGGTCCGTGTGGACCTTTTGTATGTTGGAAGCCGCCTCGAGCTGTTTGCAGGAGAGAGCGGGGTATAAATTAAACGAAATGAAAAAATGGAAAAAAAAATGTACATAAGTATAGGGAATAGATCCATGGTACTATATATCCATGATCTGGACCATCCCCTACCTTCCTACAGCCTCAGCACACCCCCTTAAACACCACTGCTCCCAACTCCTATTCACACCACAGAACCTGTACTCTCTTTTGAAGAGGTCTGCCATGTTCCCTACCTTTAATGGTGACTTTAAATCTTAAAACCATGCCCTTTTATTCTAAGCTAATATGAAGGTGAAATGTTTCACTTTTCCGTGAATTACAGAAGCACGACTTCTCTCCTGTTCTGCCAGCAGTTCGAGCGACTGGAATTAGAATTAGTGCTGGTGGGATTCCTCGAGGTTTTCTCTGAAAACACTCAGCAAATTCCCTCACATCTCTGCAGGTGTTCAGGGAGTCCAACATGCTTTATTCCAGAGATTAATTTTGCCAGCTAATTGTGTTTATAACAATAGCTGACGCAGAGCGTGGGAAACTGAGCTGGTACTTTTTTCCACTGCCTGTGTTCCTATTCAGGATGTCTGCGCAGAGAGCTATGATATGAAAGCTGCTTGTTATCACAATAGGAGATGGGCTAAACCAAAACTCTAGGACAAAACATCCTTGGACTTTAAGGCCCTTTTCACACGGGCCGTGGTGGGTGGGGGGATGGACGTGCACTTGTGGTGAATGAAGATAGGTGTGTGGCATTTCCCACGGGCACACCCCCATCTCCATGCATGGAGAAACTGCATTGGAGCCCATTGCTCCGTGCGTGGGAGATGGGTGGAGCGTGGGAACGCTCACACACACCCACCCACCGCAGGTGCCGTTTTCACGGGCACTCCTCCATCTGCACAAGTGTGTGGTTGGCGGGAGGGCGCCCATGTGAAAAGGGCCTAAGTGCTCTTAGAATGAATCGTGAGTAGGTTATAGCTCTACAAGTATGTAAAAGGGGGCCTTGAGCTGGAGAATTGTGCATCAGCCAAAGGGGAAAACCATGACAAAAAAGCAGGGGAGGAGAGGGCTGCCTTTCTAAAGAGCATGCTTTTATGCAGAGAATTTCTCTGCCCTGGCCAACTTAGAGAGGATCAAGACAAAGGCTGTTCTCAGCTTGATCCAAAAGGAAAGTCCACATTTAAGTGCAGGCAGGCTTGCTTCGTCCAGAGAAAATCAAGATGCAGGACAAATAAGCAGTGTTAACTTTAAAGTCTCTGGCAAAGGGTACAATCGTTCGGTGAGTGTATAGCAATGAGTTTCCCAGGCTCTCTAAGCTACCGATGGGGATTTTTTCTAGCTCTCTTCCCCACTCTCAATTAGTAGAAGGGAGAAAAATAACTTTAGAGACAGTCTTCTATCCCCAGTGTTGTTGCCACATCCTTTTAATATACTCTTTGTTTCTCTTCACAACTGCTAATGCCTACCAAGGCTTAAAATCCAAAATTACTATATTATCTACTAATGTTAAATATTTAGGAGAACTGACAGATTTCGAATCTTCTGACACACACAACTAAAACCACTGTCTCTCATTCAGAGACCCTCTCCCACCAGAATATATCAAATACCATTTCTGTCAGCTTGTCTTTGCATAAATAGAATTAAACATTCCTTAAGACCTGAACTGCCTACTGGTTTAACGAATTGGAGGTTTTTTTTAAAAAAATGCAGCTGCGTAGAGGTAACCCCACAAAGCATGCTGCCCAAAGTCAATTGTAGCACTTTAAAATGATCAGAGTGCTCTGTGTGAGGAGAATTAGTACTGGGCAAAGACTGATGGTGAACAAGGTCTGATGGCGTTAAAACTATGACTCTGAACAGACTGGTACATGAAATCAAAGTTGCTGCCTATGCTTGGACTGACTTAGTCAATTCAGTTTACTAAAATGTCTCTCAAGCAACATATGTTGCCCAAATATGAAGGTCCTTAATCTTTCAGGAGTGTCTTTCAGCTGGATGAAAGGCACAGGATGATACACTTCCAAATCATTTATCTTCCAGATATTCAAAATATAGCCCCTTTCACATCCATGACAGAACGCTTCTGAATATTTCCCACAGTTCTGCTATTGTTTCAAACGCAGTGACCCCATTATTTGCTAAAACGTATTTCCTCCATAGAGCTCAATGAGAGATCCGACCAGACTCTCTACCCTGCCTACAGTTTTCATAAGGCATCTGATGTTGTCAGACTGAGCATACATAAAGCAAAGACTAAATAAATATTTAAATATTGGATTACAGTAGAAATCTCTTATCTGGATGCCTCAGGGGGTATGTTTTTATTCCAGAATAAAAATGGGTGGGGAGGGGGGGGTCTGCTGTAACAGTAATACAGTATGCTAGAGAATTGCAGGAGACATAAGACATGTCTGGGATAAAGAAGAATCTGGAATAGAAAAGAAAAGGCATGCATAAAGGGGTTGCTAAACTTTTGCATGGTCCTTTTGCCATGAATGGGGAAGTTTAATTGCTGCTTCAAGAAGGGTTGCCAGATCAACTTTTCAAAAATAAGACACTTAATTTATTTATTTGACTTTCTACCCTGCTCTTCCCCTAAGGCTCAGGGTGGCTTACTTCATTAAAAAAAAACAGCAAATACAATAAAACACAATTAAAGCGGGTGGGGTGGGGGCTCATTAAAGCTCACCCACACCTTCAAACTCTCCCGCCCTCCTTATAGAGTTGAGGGTGGGATTTTGAAATAAGGGATGCTCATTAAGTTCCCCTTGGAGTTGTGGTGTTCAGAGCAAGGGCCAGCCATTATGTAAATAAAGGAAGGCCATATGTTCCATAGAGCTCTGAAATATGGGATGCTGTTGCTGACTTGATATAAGAGACAACTGGCAACCCCTATCTTTGAGATAAGGGCCCTTGGCTAGCCAGTAACGGGATGGGGCAAGGTGGAGGTGGTAGCCCTCACTGCTGCAGCTTCTGCTGCAGCAGGGAGCGTTGCTGGGAAGGCGGCCGGGATGAGGCTGGCCAGCGCTGCCCTGGCAACTGAGGCTGCGCCAATAGGATTGAGCGCAGGCTTCAAGGCCCCTCCCTGTTAAGGGGCGGGGCCTCTTCACCCGGCATGACTCGGGCCAGCGCTGCCCTGGCAACTGGGGCTGCACCAATAGGATTGAGCGCAGGCTTCAAGGCCCCTCCCTGTTAAGGGGCGGGGCCTCTTCACCCGGCATGACTCGCCCAAGCCGCATTCTCACCTTGGAGCCTTCAGGAGCAAGCCCCCAACCCTCCCTCCCAGAGGCACTGCGGGCATTACCCGGTCACCATCAGGGGCCAGGAAGGATTTTTGACAAGAACACTTTATTGGCATCAAAGGGTTCTTGTTTTTCGCCTTCCTCGCAGTGTCTCTACCAATTGGGCTAATTAATACTCCAAAGAAGTTAGAACCACGGGATGGATTTGCTTGTTCTTTGTTGCACTTTTGCAGGGGTCCAGTACTGTTTAGGAGGATTTAATAGGAAATCATTAGTGGTGCAGTCATCTCCCTAAGAGATGGGGAAGCAAAAACTGGCGCAAAGGCAGGGCATAGCCAGCACCAGGGTCAGCATCCCTGGGAAGGGTGTGTGGTGAAGGCGGGCAGGAACATGCACAGTCCCCAAGTTTGCGGCACCCAGAATCCTTACTTCTGTCCTAGAAGGACACTGTCCCCTTTGGGCCAAGGCCGCTAGCCAAGGACCAAAGGGGAGACAATTGACAGACGCTGGGGATGGCACTGGAGGGCACATCCAGACCAAGACCCCTGGCAATTGATAGTTAAGCAGTTATATTTGTAAGTACTGGACACAAATTGCTAAAGGCAATTGCCCCCACCAGCCTAATTCAATCTGAATAAAGAGTACGGCCGTTTAAATATAATAACTGTTGTCCTTGACTCATTCCGGATGTGCCGACAAATGCCAGTGTTTCCTATCCATCTCGCAGAAGCTACAGCTTGAGATATTTGCTCTGGTTTCTAAAATCATTTGAATGGCTGGACATTTGCTCCTGTGCCTGAATTACAGACATCCAGGTTCAGGGCCGGCCCCAGAATTTGAGAGGCCATGTGTGAAGTCTTGGGTGGGGCCTAATTTGCATAATTAGGCCCCACCTGATTAAGCAAATGTGTACATTTATTTACTCCCTCTGGACAGGAAGGGTTCCCATTTTTCACCCCTCTGAGCAATCATGGAGAAGCATGGCCTCCCCATGCTTCTCCCTCCTCCCCCCCCCCAGGTTTGGCACCCCTTGGCTGCCTTACCCGGTGCTCAGCCGAGTGACCATACACAAGCATGACCTCCCAATGCTTTCCCCCCCCACACACACATCCCCAGCTGAGCGTCTACTGCAGGGGCAGCCAGGCAGGCACAGAGAGACTGACTGC
>QEPC01004760.1:2574-12851 GCA_003113815.1 Sphenodon punctatus
GACCCATTATTAATTTGTCCTGTTTGAGAAAACTATGCTGAAAAGGACAATATAAGGTCGATAGAAAATCTTTAAAATTAAGAGCCGTTTAAAATATCCTTATGCTCCCTACCCCTTCTTCCACAGAAGAATGTGTATCTGGTACTGTCCTTTAATTATCAGATGTTTCTGAATGGATGTATGACTTTACCACAAAGTATGGAATTCCACAGCAGGTAACATGCAGCTGCAACACACTAGCTGAGATTCAGATGATTCCTGATTGCAGATTTGCTTTTCCTCATACCGCTCAATTTCTAGAACGTTTTCCTATTCCAAGACAGAGCAAACTTTTAAATATTGGCTCTCATCACTGAGGCAATTAACATTCTCACAAAATTGCATGTAAACAAAGCATTACTTTGAAGTATGTCTCCGCATTGGGGCCAGTGTAAAGTAACCCCCCCCCAAAAAAAAAACATTGGCGGTTGCCCCTCAAACATTGGGCAGAGGTTTCCAGTCCTTTTGGATCAACAGGCCACTCACAGACCACAATGCACAATGCAAAGAGGGTTGTGCAGCCAGTGGGACGAAACCATACTTTGCTGTAGATACGGTCTGTTCTGCAAACCAGATGAGGACTCCTCACCATGTAGCAGTTTGAGACCCAATGTCCTACATGAACTGCACATTAGGGATTTGCGAACAGAACCGAGTTTGGAAATTCGGTTTGGTTCAAAAATCAAGTTCGGTTTGAAAGTTCGGTTCGGTCAACCGAACTATTCAAGTTCGGTCGAATTCCGAACTTCCGAACCGAGTTTGTACATTCAAAATCGGGTTTTTTGTCCTTCTGAACTGGTTCAGATTCGATCAAACAGTTTGGTCAAATTAGAGTTCAGTTCGGAAGTTCGGTTCGGTCGACCAAACTATTCGAGTACGGTCCGAACTCCGAACTTCCGAACTGCGTTCGCACATCCCTACTGAACGAGAGAAACAGGGGTGCCTCTGGAAAGTGCAGCAACTGATGTCCTGTGGAAGGGTGCAGAATGCACTGGCTCTCCCCCATGGATCAGCTTGCTGGACAATGTAGAGGGCTAGGGCCAGGAGCATAGCTATGCTGGAAAACGCCCTGGTGCAAAAGATGGAATCGGGTCTCCCCCCACCAACACCCTCCAGCAGTAGGGGATGGAGCTCCACCAGGGAGCATAGCCCCCTCACCCCCAAGTGTGCAGCTTTTCTACTTGTCCCTGGTATAGCTATGCCGTTGGATAGGACCACAGCACAAACCCTCTCAACACCTTTGAAGTTCTTTTGATTCAGTACTTGCTAACTGCAGTCACTCCCTACTCCCTATTACCTTCTCACCACAACTCCCCTCCCACACCTCCAGGCACCCATCCAGAGTCAGGCATGATTTCCACCCTAGTCTGATGCTGCATTGCAGTCTCCCGTTATGTGGAATATTGGTGTTACGTAGAGGGGAAGCACCCAATATCCTATCGGATATTGACAGTATCTGATTTAGCATCTGGTGGTTTTGTGGTTAGCCACATTTTAACCATTTAACTACCATTTGGTTTTATTTTTTTTACTCCCTCCCTCTGTCTGGACTGTTCTGGTTCTGCAGTAAGACACTCCTGTTTCTCTCATGTGCAGTTCATGTAGCACCGTGGGTTAACTGAATATTGCTGTTTTCCATATTACCTCCATGGTTATTGAATCGTTACCACATAACTATGGCCAATGTGGCTCAAGAACTGGCATTGTCAATAAATATATTTACAAAATTCTGTCAACAGATGTCAGACATGGAGTAGAGTTTCAAAAAAACTCTGATGGATTTAGCTATACTTTTCCATTAACAGCAATGAGAATCACACAGGTAAATTCTCCTTTCCTCACACTACAAGATTTATTTATATGCTAATCACAGGTGGTTGTGATTTATGAGAGCATAATCCAACTTACCAATGTAATAAATCACCATGGACACTCTAAATGAAATGGCAGTTTTCAGGGGGGTAGATAGGTTGGAATGGGCCCAGGGACAAGAAATGGACTTGCCCCCCATCACCATCATGTCCCCTGTTCCACTTCCTACTCCCATCAGTGTCCTTATTGTATAAAACTGTCAACAAATGTATTTATTAAATAAAATATATATTTATTAAATAACAACCTACAGGGTAGGTTTTGTGTGAATGCTACAATGGTAGATTTGTGTGAATGCTACAAGGGAAGGGCTTTTTGAATTGGCCAGAGGGTAAAGCCCCCCCACAGAGATACAGAAACTGCATATCAACAGGGATGCTGAGGCAAAGCTGCAGTTGGACAGTTTAAAGTAAGCAACCTTTTTATAGAGATGTTGTCCCTACCCCAGAGAACTTACAATCGAATGTTTAAAAAATGGTATATTCTACTCTTAGAAGCTTCTCTCTTTCTCTTCTGTTGTTCGGACCACCAAGGTGTTCTGAAGGAAAACCAGTCTTGTTTCCCATATGCTTGGAATGATCTCTCACTCTCACTCTCACTCTCACTCTCACTCTCACTCTCACTCTCACTCTCACTCTCACTCTCACTCTCACTCTCACTCTCACTCTCACTCTCACTCTCACTCTCACTCTCACTCTCACTCTCACTCTCACTCTCACTCTCACTCTCACTCTCACTCTCACTCTCACTCTCACTCTCACTCTCACTCTCAAAATAGCTCCTATTTCCTGCAGGGTTTTTCAGGTCATTCAGGGCCAGTCCAATGCATGGTAATATAAACTTCTACAATGTCTTCAACACACTCCAACTCTTTCTTAACCTCCCATTTGCCAGAGTAACAGTACATCTCACCCACCCACCACAACTGTACCTGCAGAGAAAGAGGATTGGGGCTAAAAGTCCAAGGCAAACTGTGGATGCATGGATCCTAAGTTGTAAGTGGGCAATATATGCAAGATTGTACAACATCTTTACTACTTACATGGTGCACAAGTTAAGGTAGGAGCTTTAACTTACAATTTGCATGCTTTTTGGAGCATGGCTGAATTTGTAAGTCTTAACTCCTCTCTTAAACTGAAGGTTTTTTGATCTAAGAATTTTCCTGTTTTTTTGAAAGGGGAATGCACCAAATTCCCATAGCTGCCACAGTACCAACCTGAGTTTGATTGACAGCCAAGCAGCCAGACAGCTAATTTCCTTTTTAGCCCAAACTTTGCTCCCAGGTGTAAAAAACAATCTTGCTGACTTGCTGGTGAAACTGACAACCTCATCAATTTCAGCAGTATGTGGAGGAGGGGTTGGATGGAGATATTGCATTGCAGATTCCTCCTCACCAGAGTGTTTCTCTTGCAGCTCTGAGCTTTCTCAGTTACGTGCCTGAAGGAATTCTGTGCAACTCACATACAATTCCTCAATGCACATAACCACATACAATCTCTCTCCAGACTCCATCTCTTCTCCCAGTGAGTTTCCCTTTCAGACCCAGCTTTGACAGTTTCACTGGGGGTGCTGGAAGGGGGGGGGAGGAAGTGGTGGAGACTAGAGGGAGGTTGCTTCAAAGACCCTCCCTTTTGGAGAGTTTCCCTTGCAGCTCTGAGCTTTGTCAATTTCACCAGAGGGTTTGGTTTGAAGCTGGGAGCAGTAGTCCTGTCTATTTTATCTGTTGGGTAGTTTATTTGGCAACCAGAGCAGCCAGTCAGTGAGTTTCTCTTTCAGCCCCAGCTCTGTCACTTTCACCAGTGTTTTTCCCCACCTGAAATCAGGTCCCTCAATTTCTCAGGAAGGTGGGGGAGATTGCTTTGCAGAACACTCCTCATCAGAGTATTTCTCTCATAGCCCTGATTATTGTCAGTTATGTGCCCAAAGGAATTTTGTCCAAATCATGCAAAATTCCTCAATGCACCTGATCTCAGTGCAATCAGCTCTGTCTCATCCATAGTGTGTAATAAACCCCCTTGGTGTCCATACAACGTTTGGGTGCAATAAACTCCCCTGGGTGTACTAAATTCCTCTTGGGTGCAATAAACTCCCAGTGATATGATGGCTGGGCTCCATTAGAAAGTAGTCATCGAAGTAGGCCCCAAAACACCAACTTAGGCAAGCTTATTCAATTTTTAGTACTTTATTTATAAACATGGCCAAGACAGAATCCATGCCTTCCCAGGCTTTACTATCCAGCGCTACATGCAGGTTTTCAGCCTCCTAGAAGAGTCAGCCTCTTGAAGAGACTTAAGGGCTAGCTAGGTCTCCCATAGATCTTGTCTCTTCCAAAACCACCCTCTGACTGACTACTAGCCTCCCCACTATCAGGCTATTTATAGTCCTTGAAGGGGCGAGGCCAAGGTTGAGGCCAGTATTCCTTAAAGGGGTCTTGTCAACATGTTACACAGAGTCTTGTTGGGTCAGCAAACTCAGCCAATGTGTATCCCCATGCATGTTTTTTAAACCCTGGAAAGTTCCGTGCAGGGGTTCAACAAAACCACCACATCCAAACATAATAATCATTCCCACATACATATACAGTCATTACTCATCCATTTTATACATGTTTAAACAAAAAATTGAAAATTAACACATCCATTCCTATATCCCACTGTTAAGATTCCATCTCCACCGCATGCATATTAACCACCCCTGGATTTAACTAATACAGTTTGCCACCCCATTAGACTATTTATGGGCATTGAAGTCAATGGGAAACTGATCTGTACTCTGATCTGTCCTGGGGCAGTTGGGTCTTAACTCCCCCCACCCCCATTTCCTGAAACCCCGGAGTGGCACTTACCAGCCTCGGAGGGCTTGAATGAAACATCACCATGGCTGTGGGACTCCGGCTGGCTCCCTCCTTGCTCCTTATTGTGCATGTGCAAAATGGCCAATGCCCTTAACTGAAATGGTGGTGGCCAAAATGACATTGCCATAATTTTGGTAAGGGCAGTAGCCATTTTGCGCATGCCTGATATGAAGCAGAGAGGACGCTGTGGCAAGGGAACCTACTGGAGCCCCCACAGCAGTGGTGGTTCTTCAGTCAAGACCTCCAAGGCTGGTAAGTACTACTCTAGGGCCCTGAAGGATGGGGGTGTGGGAAAATCAGGATCTGTAATTCCAGATCCATGACTAGCAGGGCATAATTATGGGATCCTTTGGATTAACTTGTAACGGCCTATTATGGGCAATTTCAGATTAATCCAAAACTGTAACTCCTATCCCTAGTTTACAGTAAGAATAGGAAGGTCGGTATCGAATCAGTCTGATAATTTGCCTGATTTTGGGGTGAATTGGACTGATTGGATTGATCCAGTTTTGAGATGGACGATCTGTCTCCCATCAGATCCCCCAGTGAGTCCTTGGAGCGGCGATGGTGTTTTCAGTTGCTGCCAGCTCTGTCTCCCGTGGAGCCCTTGCCCAGTGCCCGCCTTCCCCTGACCCCTGCCCATGTCCCAACTACCCCAAGCACCTGTGGTAGCAGCACTGCTGGCACGGGTGGGCAGGATTCTGGGGGAGGCTGGTGCTGGGCACTTGCGGGGTCCAGGGAAGACAGAGCTGGGGGAAGATGGGCCAGGAAGTGGTGGAGAGGAAGGTAGAGGGGCTTGGCAGGGGTGGGGATGGGGATAACTTGTTACTTACCTTTTCTTCCTAGGCTCTGGTGACCCACATGACTGAGCATGCACAGTCTAAATGAGCCATCTGTTGATGGGAGGGGGCAGGATAAAAATGTTAATATAAATAAATATACTGGATGCCACTTTCAAAAATAGTGCCGATGCCATTTTGGAAAATAGCTGCAAATGCACAGAACAGCCATGGTGGACATTTTGTGCATGTGCATTGCTTTTCGGGGGTTAGTTTCTTCCCAGCATGGCCCTGAGAAGGCCATGCTGGGTGCTGTGCAGGTCATCGTGCCTGGTCCCTCTACCCCTTTCTCCCCACCCCTTCTGGACCCATCTACCCCAGCTTTGTCTCCCTCAGGCCCCTGCTCAGTGCCTGGGCCAAGCAAAGGTCCATGGGATGCAGAGCTGGAGGTAAATGCATGGTTTTAAACCATATTGGTTGGAATAAAATTCTGATTAATATGATTTAAATCAGAATTGAAGATCAGTTGGTCTGATACTGAACCGATACTGATTTTCAATACCATTTCCCATCCCTACTTTACAGTCTCTTTCTTTTCCCCCTTTGACTGCTTCTTCAGGGCATCAGCATTGGGACTGAGCTCTGAGTCTGACGGACCACCATTTTCACCCTCCAGCTGCAAATAGCACATGCAATGGGAGCAGGCTGCCAACCCATCTCTCAGTTAGCCTGAGCCTTATCACACCAAGTGCAACTATTGCTCAAGCCAATCGTTCCCAGTATTGGTGGAGTTAGGGGGTGGTCTTTAAGGGACTTTCTGGCCCTCCCTCCACAGGATTTTACCACCACCACCCAGAGGAGACTCTTTCACACATTCCTCCATAAGATGTCTCTCGAGCAACTCCGCTAATGCAACCCCTCTCCCCTGGCAGGGTCAGCCCCACCTAAATCCCATAATGCTTCACTTGCACAGGCTCTGGCATCCACCCTGCTTGGGTTCCTGAGTGCACTAGGTCCAGGGACAACCCATCTTGGGGTCTGGAATGCTTTACCATCATCCACTTTGGCACCATTCTGCTTGGGTTCCAGCATGGACTAGTCCTTGTGAGGCTTCTGTCTGCACCCCATAGACCTGTACCTCCAGCAGAGTGGCTGCCTGGACCTTACTGTCCTGTAACTCTGGAAGTTCAAGCCCCAGTTCTGGTCCCAGGTGGCTACTGGTACAAAGGTTCACCAGTTCCATTTTTAGATCTCTCCAGCTCCACCAGCGCGCTCCTGTTCTGTTTGGGCTGCTTGTGCCACAGTGCATTCACAGAAAGCCTCCAACTTGGCATTCTCCTGTCAACTTTCCATAAACTGATATTGGACAAAAGCCATTTCTAATTTCAGCTCTGGTCTCCCTGGGTCTTGAATCACTGCCTGTTTATATTTACCAGCAAAAAACAACAAGCAGTCTACCTGAGCTCTTTTAAGGGCAGTTTGCCCCCCCTGGGAACTAGTCTAGGCCTCAGGCTGCTCTGGGTTTTGCCTTTCCCAAGCCGAATGGTTTGCTCCAGAAGTTTCCCAGTAGAATGGGACACTCACACTCATCCCATAGGGGCAGTCCAGTTTAACAGAACACAGACCCTTGCAGAACCAGCACCATTTCTGATCTTTTGGTCTCTATTGTGCTGGTCCCAATGGGCACAAATACTTTCCTGGGGATCATTCCTTGCAGGCTGACTTTTACCTCACCTGCATTCTCCACCAAACACAATATGCTCGGTTGCCTGCATTCTCCACCAAACACAATATGCTAGCCGAGCTCTGCTGAAGAGTAGCTGCAGAAGCAGGCACCAAAACACCAACCTAGGTGAGCTTATTCACTTTTCAGTACTTTATTCATAAACATACAGCCAAGACAGAGACCATACCTTCCCAGGATTTGTCATCCAGTCCCTCATGCAGGCTTTCAGCTTCCTGGCAGAGTCAGTCTGTTGGAGGCACCTCAGGACTAGCTATTTCTTCCATAGATCTGGTTTCTTCCAAAGCCACCCACTGACTGATTAGACTCTCCATTATCAGACTCTTTATAGTCCCTGGAGGGGCGAGGCCAAGGCTGAGGCAAATATCCCTTAAAGGGGCCCAGACAACAGCCTGCAATAAACTCCCTTTAAGTGCAATAAACTCCCTGAAAGAAATGCCACTCAACAGTAGCACTTATCTTCTTATGTTTAATAGGATGTTAGTGAAACAGACTAACTTTCCCCATTTGCCAAATGGGCACTTCAAAACATCAGGACTTCAAATATATACCATGGATTTTCAAAAACTAAAAATGTGAAATCAATTCAGGCCACACTTGAATATGGCATTCTATCTCCAAATTAAAATGTCTGTAAACTTTCTTGATTTTCATCTCATTCGCCTGAAATTTGGACAAATTCTGCCCCTCACCCAAGCATCCTCCCTACCAAATTTCACAGTGATAGGAGAAAACATCCAATTGTATAATGAACAGAATGTTGTTATTTTAACACTTTGATACAGCCACCTTAACTACAGAGTAACACTTGCGACTTTGTAACAACAGCAATTTATGAAAATGCCACAATACAATCCTAGGGCAGCAAACTCTTAATTGCCACCCTGAGATCCACTGGCTGTGAGCTCTCTCCCAACTGCCACCCCAAGATTCTCTCAGGAGTGAGCTCTCTCCCAACTGCCACCCTGAGATCCTGTCAGCAGTGAGCTCTCTCCCAACTGCCACCCCAAGATCCTTCTCAGGAGTGAGCTCTCTCCCAACTACCACCCTGAGATCCTGGCAGCAGTGAGCTCTCTCCCAACTGCCACCCCGAGATACTCTCAGCACTGAGCTCTCCCACAGCTGCCACCCCAAGATCCTGGGCAACAAGCAGTCTCCTAACTGCCATGCTCAGATTTTCTGGCAAGCTAGAGCCATCTAACTGCCATACAAATCTCCTGGCACCACAATCCCTCAGTGCCACAAGGAGTTCTAACTAACAAAGAGCTCTCTAGCAATTGCTTAGCCCCAGAACAATCTGGCTGTAAGATTTCAACTGTCACAGTGGGATCCATACTTTCTGCCACACTTTTCCTTGCATGTGTATATAAAATCACCAAAAGACCAACACATGTGACCTAAAAGGTATTATATACAGTAATCACTTGGGTGACCATGGGGAGTTTCAACTGATTTAAGGTAACTTGATTGACTTATATTTTGATGAATAATTCTTGATATGTTTTTGCACTTTTTGCTCAAAATGTAAGATTGATAGGATCAGTTACTGAAAGTGAATGGCTGTTCTCTATTGTATATTTCCTAGAGCTTTCTTCAGTATAAGGTAAGATGTTACGAGAAATGGGAAATAACCCGCTTTCCACAGTGCCAGACCCCTGCTGACCAAACAGATTACAACAGGACCTGAATGGCACTATCGGGCTTGGTTCAGGAACTTTCCTGGCCCAACCCCCTCAGACTTGTTGGACCAGGCTCCCCATGGATGAGGGGGCCACCTCCTGAGGACGTGACATCACATATCTCCGGAAGAATGGGAGGCACATCAGGGGGAATCCATTAACAATTTTAGAGTAAGTTGTTTATAGCTGTGGCAATACTACATAAAAGTATAAAACTCCCTAATCCATATCCCCATGTGCTAAACACCTGGCCAGATAGATAGGTAGGTCTTACATTGGCCCTTTTCACATGAGAAGTCCCCACCTATCTCCACGCAGTTTCACTGCATGGAGCTAGGTGGGGGCGCCTGTGTGAATGTCGTGAGAGATGGGTGAGGATGTGTGCATGCTCCTGTGCTACACCCACCTCCACCCATCACCCACCCACAGAAAAATGGGCTCCAATGCCCGAGGCTCCGTGGGTGGAGATGGGTGTACGCCTGAAAGATTAACTTAAAACAGATATTTTGAAATATCAATGTACATCCATTGTACACAAAAGCACCTCACAATATGAGTTTAAGGTGGCATTTTGGTTTCAGTTTTATGATTTATTACCTTCAAGATGGGTATGACTCACATTATTTTAAACATTTCTTAAAGATTGTATTTTGCCTTCTCCAACAAGAATTCATGGAAATAAAAACAGCTCATAGAATCTTCTACTAGGAGCTTGTTGCCTGGAGATATAACGAGACTACAGTGTCTCTTTCACAATTTGCTGTTAATATTAAGTCAATGCAAATTTTGCAATTGCATTGTAAAGTTATTTTTGCAAGTCAAAGCACAGAGGTTTAGTGTCAAGGTGGGAATTATGTTTAAAATTATCTCATGAATATCATGGAACATGGTTATTGGTTATATTGCAATCACTGGTGTAATTCTACACGACACTAAGATTTTACACAACAGTCTTTGAGACTGTACTGTAATTTGCATCCTGAATAACAAAAAGGACTTAAACTAAAACAACCCACCACTTCTTTGCAAAACCATCATTTTAACTTCACCCACACCCTTTTAAGGAAAATTTTCTAATTTTTAGCAATAATGGTTTTCATCTAGGGCTGTGCAGAAGGAACTATCTTAATTTTCATTTTTTGATTCATTTTCATTTCAAAATTTAGTTATGTATTTGTTTTTGCTTGTAATTTAACTTCATTTAAGCAATTAAATTCATTTCCCATTATTTTCAATGGGCATCACTTTGCAGGTCTTGCATTAATTTAAATAGTGGTTTTACTTTGGCTCTCCGACACTTTCCCATCCCC
>QEPC01004760.1:84384-96750 GCA_003113815.1 Sphenodon punctatus
TGTAGGAGTTAGCTTAGTGATAGGGATAGCGTTAGTGATTTAGTTTTAGTGTTTGTAGGAGTAGGCCTGTGTACTTATTAGATAATCCATTTAGTTCATAGCATTTAGAATAGTTAATAGCAGTTAGATTTAGGGTAGATAGATAGATATAATATTAGATTAAAAAAATAAATTAAAAAAACCCATATAAAAATAAAAAACCAAATAAAAAACAAAAGAAAACCATAAAAAACCAAAAAACTAGATAAATAACAAAAAAACCACCCATAACATTTCCCGAATAGCCGAACCGAATGGCCGAACGGCAGAACCGAACGGCAGAACCCGAACCCGGCGAACTAACCGAACGCAGCCGAACGGAACGGCTGAATCCGAACCGTGATCTGTTCGCCCATCCCTACTTTGGCTCTGGCTGGGGTAGGGGAAGCCACTGTGCCTCAGGAGAAATGGAGGCACAGGGAGCCTGTGGTTGTACTTTAGGGATGCCAAGTGTCCCACCTTCGGGGCTTTTGGAAAACACCCGTGGAAATGCTAGAAATCCCATGGCTGCTGCTCATAAATTGATCTCCCAGTCCCTTGCAATAAACCAGGTGTTGGGGGAGAAGTTTCTGCTGGGAGCGGAACTAGTGGCTACTGATTCATTTATGTTCCTTTGAGACATTCCCTAACACCAGTGTCTCTACCACATCTCCTCCTCTCCCTTCCTGAGAAGCTGGAACCTGTGGTTCGGCCACTGCACGTCAGGGAAGCAGTATGGGGTGCACCAGCTCCTCAGAAAGCATAGTCATTTCATTCAGCTCTAAGGGTTTTTGGAGCAGGCATAGGGCAAGAGTGCTGGAGCCTAGGAGTGGATTCCCTCCCAGTTACTTCCCAGCAGGACTGTTTATCTTCCTAGTGAGTGGAGAGATAAGCACTGCCCTCATCACTTCTCCCTAAGCAGATACAGGTAGGGGCTGTCCTTCATTCACCTGGCAAGATCTCCAGCGCAACAGGGATCAGGGTAGAGAGTGGATGTTAACAAACGAGACATTAGCTCACACCAGGTGGGTGTCTAGGTGTTTGCCCCCACCAGCCATGTTGGACCCGCAATGCGGAGTCTGCTGTGCAGGCTAATATGCGCTCACATGTCCATGTGTGTGCGTGAGAGAGTGTGTGCACAAAAGAGAGTTGTGTGTGTTTGAACAGAGCTGGGGAACCTCAGGCCTGGGGCCCAAATGTAGGCTCTAGCTAATTTTTATTTGTCCCCTTCCCAGTTTCTGGATCTAGTTCCTCAATCCTGTTCCTATTCCCAAGCACTTAAAGACTGAGCTCAGGATAAGGGAGCAGAGATGAGGGCATGCGCACAAGGGCTATGGACAGTCACAGCTCTATGATTTTGACAAAATAATTTGGACCCTCATCTTCCTGGGACCACCCCATAAGCACCCTCATCCACAACTTCTCAGTGGCCCTCAGCGCTTGTATTAATTTTCAAAGTGGCCCCAAAATGGAAAATGTTCCTGGCCCCTGTATTAAAATCTCTTTCTGTATTTGTGAGTGAGACACAATATATGTTAAAATCTCAGGGTGTGAGACAGAGTTAAAGAAGGTGCATGTGTCTTAGAATCCGTACAGGTGTAAACAGATGGAAAGCAGCTCCCGGGTGCCCACAGATGTCTCCATCACCCCCATGCTTACAGGACCATTTGAAGGGTGCCCGCCAGATGTGCAACCTGGAGTGGGCCGAGGCAGCTCTGGGACAGCCCAGCATGGCATGCTCCACATAATCCTAGAGCAGCCACATAGAGAGGCCAGTCAAACCTAGGGCAGAGGCCAAATGTGGGGTTGCTTCCCATCTGTTAGGACCATCCAGGGTGCACCTCTGTGCTTGTCCAGCCATTGCCGCACTCAGCACAAGGGATTTGTAGCAGCCAGCCTAGAGCATTGCATGAGTGCCTGCAACTCTATGGAGTGTGTGTGTGTGGAGGGGGGGGTACCACACAGGCGGACTGCAGCCTGGGGACACTGCTGGCTCATCTGATGTGACCCTGGGTGGAGTTGGTAACTGGCAGCCATGCGGGCAGGTCCCCAGAGCAGCTCCATGCTCCGACGGGCTCCCCATTCATCTGAAAACACCCTATGTGTGAGAGATGAAGACAGTCTGAGGGTGTTTTTAAATTAGATGTTACCATGCATGGCCAGGCAACACACAAGACAAAAATAACTTTCTCCCCAAAGTAATGACACAAAATCACCAAAAGGAAGAAGAAAAAAGCAATAAATAAATAAATATATGGAAAATCAAGTGTACACCAAGTCAAGTTTAAAAATATATTACCATAACACAGGGTACTACAAAAGGATATTTTCATATAACTAGACTACAAAAGGCCAATATACAATGATAACAGAATGAATGGGCCAAAATACAATGAATAATACAAAGTGTAAAGTGCAGTATAATTAGGCTCCAAATAACCCAAAGGCAATAATGCCAACAATGAATAAGTCCAATGAATAATACAAAGGATGGACACAGCTGTGTTTCTAGATGCAACAGATAGGTCCTCATCAGCAATCCATATTTCTAAAGGCTATATAACATATTAGATTTAACCTCATGATAAAGATTAGGGATGTGGAAACGTGGTTTGGATGTTCGAAGTTCGGACCGAACTTTGTCCGTTCGTATAACCAAACCCAAATCCGAACTGCTCAAACCGAACTAGAAAATGACTGAACAGTTCGGTCGCGTTTGGGTGAGTTCGGATGAGTTTGGGTGGGAAAAATGTGACTGGAAGGCCCAGGGAGGAGGAAGCAGCTGAGGAGCAGACTTCCTGGCACCAGGGTGGAGAGGCTTGGAGTAGCAGCCTGCCTGCCCAATCACCATCCTTTTTTTCCTCTGACCACTGGCTTCGCAGTCTGCGATTAGGCATGGGAGACATGGGGCTAGATTGCACAGTCAATGGGGCTTGCGGTGAGGCGGGCGCAGCAAGTAACAAAAGCCATTGCCCTCCCCCCTTCCAACACCTTCTGAGCTAGCCACTGTTCCTGACAGCAGGCGTTTTCAGAAGTGTCCCTCTCCCAGCAGTTTGTGTTCCTTCGTATTCCTATTCTGAATCCATTGCCATCCTCCTCCTATTGCACCCATCGCACACATTTACCTCCCTAGTTTCATTTATTTAGATTTGATTAGATAGATTTAGGTGATATTTTTATTTTTTAACCTTCTCTGTGTTCTTTCTCCCTACCCTCCATTGAATCCTTCCCTCCTCCCTTCCAACCCTGATTCCCTTCCCCTGTTTTTGGATTTATTTTAGAGTAGGATTAGATTGATTTAAGTTTCATTTCAGTTTTGTACCCCTCCCTGTGTTGTTTGTTGTGAGCTGTCTGTGTCCCCCTCCCCTCCCAATCCCTGTGTGTGTATATATAGATATTAGGTAATTACTATAGATACTACTAGTAGGAGTTAGATTTACCAAACTAAAAACTTTACAGTTTAAAAAAACATTAAATGCACAACAGTTTTTAAAACTAAAAACTTTCCTCTTCAAAAACATCACAAAATCATTTTGACTCTAGCTTAAACTAAAAAAAACATACACATTCATTACAATTACAATTAAAAAAAATTCAACTCTATACATTGCAACAAGACAAACTCCAAAAAACATGAAAATTAATTATTTCAGAATCTGAGGAATACTTAATATTTTATCCTCATTAACATAAATGTAATATATGTACTTAATTCCTTACCATATTTACTTTTATTCATTTTTATCAATAGCTAAACTTCCACATTTTTTCATTATTAAACTTTTATTTATTATCATAATTCCACACTGAACAATTTTTTCAGAGTGCATTAACTCTGTTTCTACAGAGTTAATGCATAAGCTGTATACATTACATGTATAAGTTGTATACATATTGGCCAGCTGTATACGTTTTTTGCCACTATGTATTTATTTGTTTCCTTTTGGATGGTGATTTTATTTGTGTACAATAGGGTCTGGCTGCAATTTTTGTATTTACCATCATGGGACTGTTTTGATATTTGTTGAAAGAATATACCCGAGATGGGGTTTGTGGAGATTATCCATGTGGAGACCACCTATGAGTGATACAAACAGCCATCAAGATTGAAGCCTTTTTCATAAAAGTGTGGAAGATATTCATTAACCTTGATACCTTTTTATAGAGGAACTTTTGGTTTTTTATTTTTGTATAAGCTTTTCTGTGTTCATTATGTATTCATTTGTTTTTTTCTTTTGAGATGGTGGTTTTACTTGTTCCAATTAGGGCTTGGTTGCAACAGAAGCATATTACCAATTAGCTATTAGTATAACTAGGGCGAAGTGAGTGGCGATACAGCTTGCTTGCTGTGTCTGCTGACTCCTATCACCCTGTGCATTTTGACACTTTGATTTGGGAGCAGTTTCTTTTTCTGCAGGGAGCTTCCCTACTTGGTTTGTGATTTCAGTAAAGTATTAACTTCTAATATTTGGAATAGCAAGTTCTAAAGATATACCCTTTTAAAATAAATACAATTTCATATAAAAATGTATAATTTTGCAGATTAGATCAACCGAGGTATTGGTGCATATCCTGCTATCGAGAACCTGACTTACGCTATTGTGAGTTTGCAGCTGGTGTATCAACAAGTAGAATCACCTTCTCTGGCAGGGGGTGAGATCCTATTGGATGATATTGTTATTTATTTATGTGTATTTGGATCTTTATCATGAGGTTAAATCTAATATGTTATATAGCCTTTAGAAATATGGATTGCTGATGAGGACCTATATGTTGGATCTAGAAACACAGCTGTGTCCATCCTTTGTATTATTCATTGGGCTTATTCATTGTTGGAATTATTGCCTTTGGGGTTTTTTGGAGCCTAATTATACTGCACTTTACCCTTTGTATCATTCATTGTATTTTGGCCCATTCATTTCTGTTATCATTGTATATTGGCCTTTTGTAGTCTAGTTATATTTCATATTTATCAATAGGGTAATACCCTTTTGTAGTAACTTGTGCTATGGCAATATATTTTTAAACTTGACTTGGTGTACACTTGATTTTCCATATATTTACCATACATGGCCAGCCTGGAGTCACTCATTTGATTGCCCGTCTGAAGGTGGTGTGGGAGAATGCAGACTCATGAGCCATGCAGGACCCGCTCACGATGCAATGGCAAGAAATCTGGAGTGCGCCATTCAGAACAAGGGGAAAAAATGCCTGGCAACGGGCACCCACAGATTCCCTGTCCATATTAACTTGGTGGCCTCCCACGCCAACAGACTGATGCTCATAGGCACTGTGGGTGAGGGACACGGCTTCTGCAAGTCAAAGGAACCAGCCACGAGTGTTCATGCTGGGACATGTCAATTGCAAAGGCCAGCCCAACACACTTCCCACCTCCCCCATAGTCCATGGCAGGTGGAGTATTAGGCAGTTGCCGCAATAGCCGTGCTGAGAGCTGCCCATTAGAATCCCTCACCATGCTTTTCATCTGAGTGGCCCGCCCCCATCCTTGCTTGTTTAAAACACCCTGAGTGTAGAGGCTGCGTGTGTGAGTGTGACAGAGAGTGCGTGTGTCCATGTGTGTGTCAGAGTCTATTGATCTCTGTCTTTCTTTGATCAAACTACTTCTAGTTTGGTTCTTTTTAAAGACTCTCCCCCCCACAGCCTCAAAGATAAGCAATGGACTATTTAAAATGTGCACGTTTGTCAACTGTATTAATTTATGTATATTTATGCATACTTGTGCATAAATTGGGGGTTTAATAGTAGTGGGGTTGTGCAAAACCATCTCCAGTGAACCTTTTCTGGTGCTGCATTCACAGCTGGTTGGCAGTCGGGCAGATTTACATTCACTGTGCATTGGGGAGGGGGATGTCTGGCTAGCATGAGGACTCCATTCCATCTTTTGTACTAGGGTCCATGGAGACCTGTCCCCTTGACATCCATACCCTCCTCACAGAAGAGTCCAGACACTTACCTCCTACACCTGAGACACTCCCCACCCATCTGTACTTTGTCCCCACCCCTTTTAAAAGGGGGAAATATGGTGTCTCCAGTTATTAAGGTCTTTAAAGTGGAAGTCTTTTCTGTATGGTTTTGAAATATGCGGCTCATTTAGCCATAACAAACTAGAAATCGTTTAAAATATCTTGCTAAGGAGACTGCTTCCTCTCCCACAATATATTTCAGTAGCCACACTTAGGGAAGGTGACAGGGCGTGAGTAGGAATTGAAGTAGCAGCCAGAGCATGGAACCATTTGATTAACTACTGGCATCGGGCTCATATAGGGAAGGGTCTTGTTTATCCTGTCTATGTTAAAAGAACAGTTTAGAGAATTTTGTTCATCTGACTATGGGTGGTTTTAAAGGAATTAAATTGGTTACTACAGGCATGGAGTTTTGGAAAGTCAGTTTTTAAAATGTCTTTCCTGAGCATGTTTACTGCAAGTTAAACACACGATCAAAAATATATATAAACAAGAGGACATGGCTAAGGTATATATCTTACATATAAGATTGCTCAATCATTCTTTCTTAAAAACTGTGTCCTGTTACAAAGTTACAGTTGTACAAGTTTAATCTTTTTGCTCTCAGATTTCAGTAGGCAGGTATATATAAAAAAAAAGGTTGAGAGGGAGGACAGGTTTTGTCCTTATAGAAATGGAGTTATTGAAGATTAACCCCATTACTAACTTTCATTACTGGAGTCTCTATTGGTAAGAAACAAATGGATCACTTCCTTGCCTAAGCAGAAATATTATTGGTCTATTGACAAAAGCACTTTAACTGTTAGAGCCATAGGATTAGGAAAAATATGGGGCCAGTCTCTTTGGGATGATTTGTTTTTTGGTCAATAACAAGTTTTCCTGATTTTATAAGTTTTATAGTTTTTAAGGTTAAGGACTTAAGAATACTATTTTGCTAATTATTTAGGTTTATACTTATATTGCTATGGTTTAGTTATCTTTTGTTATTTTTATTTTTACGATACATTTGTCTATTTGATTAATGGCCTGCATGTGGATAAAGGCTTATTACAGGTTATATGCAAACCACACTAAGGTGAAGTATTGTATATCATACATTAATTGTAGTTTGGTATTGTGCCAATTGTGGAAATTATGTTTAAATTTTACCATTACTTGTGACGGTAAGGCTAACAAAAATAAGCTATGTCAACTCAGCAGAAGATGAACCAATAAGACAAATTTTGTAGAACCTCTATAAAGTTTGACTTAACAGGACTGCATTGACTTTAACTCCACTGTACATAAACTAACATGCAAAACTGCTAGCAAAAAATTTTAATTCACAGTTAAAAATAGTAACAATTATATTTAATATCCATTACATAACATTAATGCAAACTAGGTGTTTAAAATATTATTTACTTACTTTGGTAATACGAGAATTTGCACAATAAAAATGCAGAAGAATATGAGGCAAGCACAAGTCACGTAATACTTGAATGCAGGCAGCGTGGTTGCTCGGTACTACAAATAAATTGGAAAATGTGAAGAACAGTTTCTAAAATAGGTATAATTACGTAAGTAGTAAAGTACTAATAGAAGCTGCATTTTAACAGGCAGAAATACATAAACAACTTAGGCAAAAGTGCCTACCTGAACCACACAAATCACAAACTACTTGGTGCTAGAGACTGTCATGCGCACTACCTCACATCAAAGTTTTCCCTCTTTTTCAAAACTTTATGAAATGCTTTACCTGTAGAATGAAGCGTCCACAGATTTTACCTACTTAGAGAATATAATCATAATTACAGGAAAAATAATAAAACTGAACTGCAGGATGTTTCTGTTTTCTAAAAATGGATTAATGGGTATTTTCAGACGTGACGGGGCCAATTGGCCCCGCCACGGAAACAACCTTTTGATTTCCCACTGGGGCCACCACGTCACGGGCTAACAGACATGGTGGCCGATCCCAGCGGGGAATCCGGGGAGGGGGCTGCGCGGCGCAACATGCGGCAGCACAGCCATGCCCCTCCACGGTGCCCCGGCCACCCGCCCTCCAGGAGATGGGTGGGTGTCGCGGCCAATGCGGCCGCAGTGCCTGGCCGCCCCCCCGGCATTGACCACGGCACGGAATCCCATTGCGGATTCTGGGCCATGGTCAGGGGACAGACGTTACTGTCCCCTTCATCACGCATTACGGAATCACTTTCACTCTGTGCAGATTCACTGTGGTTGACTGTGATCTCGTAACGTCTGAAAATACCCTTTGTTGTTGTTGTTTTCATTTCTAAAACAGGCCAAACCATTTTGATTCAAAATTTCCAGAACAGTCCACTTCTGAAACAGTAAATACTAATAATAATAATATTCATTTCTATAGCGCTACTAGTCGTACACAGTGCTGTATGAGAACAAGGCTGTCAAATGAGAACAAGGCTGCCAAAAATGTATTTCTATATTCAATCAGCTATTCAACCAGCCATTTTGTGTGTAAGGAAAAGTATGTGGTTTCTTTGTGGGTGGGGTCCCCAAGTTATAGCACCTCAGAGTAAATGACTGAGGGCAAAAAAATAAAATAAATGTTAAGGCTCTTTTTTTTGCAAGATCTAGCTTTCTGAGCAAAGCTCATATTGAGCTGAAAACTTGCATATCTCCTTTACATCACACCTTCTTTAAACTTTGAATTAGTATAATTCAGTTAGATTTATAATTTTGAAATATAAAAACTTCCAGTTACATAGATCCAAGACAAAACTCTAAGTCCTTAGAAAGTTCTCAGGTGACATTGGTTACAATACTTTCCTTCCATTAGCAGCAGGGTGATATTGTGTTCCTGGGTGGTTCTGATGATTAGTGTATGATTGCTGCTCTGAAGCTCAGGCTGCTTTCTCATGTTACCAGGAAGAGCAGGGGGAGTTCCATGAGGGCAATTACAGCTCTATTCTCACAGGAATTATTGCATGTAGGAATGTGCTAGTCCACTTTTCTCCTGTGAAAATGCCCATGAGCTACATCGAGGGACCTGGTCATACGCAAGTGGACTTGTGGGAGAAAACTGGAATAGCACATTCCTATGTGCGTTAATTCCCATGAATATAGTCACAATCACTGTCATAGAAGTTCTTGTCCCCACCCCCTCCTGGGTAATGTCAGAAAGCGGCCTCAGTTTGAGAATGTAATGACTTTATGTAGTACCAACTAGGGATGGGCGAACACAGTTCGGAGTTCAGACCGAACTCGATCAGTTCGGTCGACCGAACTGAACTTCTGAACCGAACTCGATTTTCGAACCGAACCCAATTTCCAGATTCGGCTCTATTCGCCCATTCCTAAAAGATAATATTTCATTTAGTTCAATGGGGTTTGAATTTCTGAACTTTGTTTGGAAGTTCGGAGTTCGGACTGAACTCGAATAGTTCGGTCGACCGAACCGAACTTCCGAACCAAATTTCTGAACTGAACCGAACCAAATTTCCGAACTCGGTTCTGTTCACCCATCCCTAGTACCAACCCTGAGTGGGTTTTACAAAATCAAAGACTTGATTTCAATAGTTAAGTCATGTTATGCAGGATGAAAAGCAAATGCATTAACTACCACTTAATAGACTATTAACACTTAATAGGTCTTTCAGGGCAGCAGCTTCAAGTTATCTGGATACTGGAGTAGGGAAGATGGAGATATCCCTTACAAAATTCAGCACAATTAATTTTTATTTTATTTATTTATTTATTTATTCACTTATTTATTTATTCAAAGATTTATATCCTGCTCCCTCCAGCCCTACTAATTGAGTTAGGGTGGGGGAAACAAGCAGTTTAGCTTCAAAGGAAATTCTAGCTAATCAACTTCCACTTGAGTTGATTTCATTGTACTGGAAAAGGATGATCAGTAAAAACATAAGAATCACAAAGGGCAGAGCTAAGATGGCATGTGAGGTGCGGTTTAGCCTTAACTCTTCATTTCCTGACTTTGTGAAATCTAAATTTCCTTGTACTCGACTTTCTGGGAAGGGTACAAAATGGCACATCTTTAAAATATTTTAATCCAAGGTTGGTGTGGGATTTTTTGTTTTTGTTTTTCCTTATGGAAATATCTAGTTTGTATAGTTGGTTCTTTTCCTCAAGCAGTGGTGTAGTGGAGCAGGAACGTGGGGGAATGGAGCTCTGGCACTTTTCCTGTGGCCCCCCTCAGCAGTCTTGGAGGCTTTTGGGGGGGGGGTGTCTCTCATGAAGAGCACCTGCACTTTTAAAATTACCACTACACCACTGGACTCCAGTGGTAAAATCTGTGCTCAGTGCTGAATACTTAGTACTGCAATGCTAATGCATATTATAACTATATATATGTGTGTGCATAGTGCACACACATCCACTTGTCTGAAGGTTTCTTTTGTGTGTGTGTGGTGGTTATTGGAAAAGCTGAAAGAAAATGTGTTGAGAAAGAAGCAATGTTAGCTTAATTATTGCAGTGTCATTAAAAGGTTCACATGCAACTGAATTCTTTCTTTTATAAATTTCTAATTAGTTTGTGCTAATTAGTATGTGTTGAATAAATAATAAAATATTTATGTGAGAAAACACAATATATGTTAGGCAGAAAGACAGATATCCTAGTTATAAACCAACAAAGTACTCTAAAATGAAGTATTCTAATTATTACAATTGTTCCAAGGCCATGAAATCAAGCAAAATAGACCAAGCAAAACATCTCAATGGACATGTTTCTGAATACACTCAAAAGGCAAACCCTATAAATCATAAGTGGATAAACTGTGTCTTTTGACTGCAAGTGTACAGCTGTGCCTTTGTATTAAGGGCCAAACTCTTCCCAGAAATGCATGGCATAGGACTCTGCAGATGCACATCTAAGGACAGAATTTGGATCAAAATGTGCATTTTAGGAATTTTCCTTCGGATTTGCTTACACATTAAAATCAATTTCTTTCACATCTTGAAATGAAATTTAAGACCTGTGTCTGAGTAGGTTTGCAGTCAACTTCACTGCAACATCTGCAAAAAGGTTCTTTGGTGTTTTAATGGAGTTGCTGAACTTTTTAGGCTTAGAAGATATTGTTAAAACTCTCCATTAAATTCTGACCCACTTGCCAGATTACTTATTTCACACTTCTACAGGCATCTCATATTAAGCAGGCAACATGCCTACTGAATGAAAGAGGTTATTTCTCTCACTACTTTGCTATTCTTTGGGGTTAAATAGGGTCCTTGCCCTTCTTGATATTTTTAAAGTCAATTGCATAAGTCCAACTGACTTCAATAAAAGCAAGTTTAGGCCTTTGCAAAATAAAGATATAGAAAAGGAAATTGAAACCAAGGCTCAGAAATATTGCAGCAGCACCTAGTATGAACAATGACAGTAATCCTAAACACACTTACCCTTGAGTAAGTCCCATTGATGACTCACGAGCAACTCTGTTAAGGATTTCAGTAAATAGCTATTAACGTCTGTTTTAAATTATGGCGGGCAAAGCGGATTAAACTATGAGGTCTTGAATCTCCCCAAGAGCAGCAAAATTTTCTCATATAGGCTCATGAGACTAAGGGTATTTTCAGACATTATGAGATCACGCTCAACCACAGTCAATACCCTGTGGTAGGGAATGGTCCTGTAATGTCTGTTGGGGAACCGGAAGTTCCCCCCCAGATGTTTACCACGGTCAATCACAGCGGGGAATCACATTCACCATGCAAGTGGGCTGAACCGGCGGGGCCGGCACCGATCGGGTGGTGAATGTGATTCCCCGCCGCGATGAAGGGGCCCGTCTCGTCTGGATGGCAACCACGGCCTGGAATCCCCAGCAGGATTCCGGGCCGTGGTCAATTTGGGCGGGCGCTGTGAACGCATTGGCCGCGGCGCCCACCCATCTCCCCAGAGGGCAGGTGGTGGGGGAGCGGGGCGGGGCTGTGCAGGGCCGCCCCCTCCCTGATCCCCCGCCGGGATCAGCCGGCACGTCTGTTGGACATGATGGGCTGATTCCAGCGGGGAATCAGAAGGGTGATTCCGGGATGGGGCGAATGCCGCCCCATCTCATCTTAAATCACCCTAAGAGAGACATTCAGATATAGTCATTTTTAAGTCAGACTGAATTTAAAGGGACTGCATTATTTCCTTTTTGTACAAGGAAACATAAAAGCAACTGCTCATATGGCTTGGCATTTTAAAAAGAAATGTATCAATTTAAAGGTTGACTTGCTTTTTGAAAAAGTAATATAGAAATGATTAGTTATGAAGTAAAAATAACTTACCTCTTTTTCTAGTGTTTTGTTATAGAAAAGGAGTGATATTCTTTGAATATCTTCAGACTTCAGCCATTGCCTAGCAGAAGAGAGGAATACCAAGAACATTCTGGATGACAAC
>QEPC01004760.1:106540-122258 GCA_003113815.1 Sphenodon punctatus
GAGATCACGCTCAACCACAGTGAACCACAGTCAATCCCGCGGTGGGGCCAAAGCGCCCTGAACGTCTGTTTGGCAGCCGCCAGATGTTCACCACAGTCAATACCCACATGGGGTCAATTTCAACCACGCTTCTGGGGCTCCCCGGGGGACAATCCCCGAAAGCGTGGTCAAAGAGATTCCTAACGGAAACCAACAAAAAATGGGTGATTTCAGACATTACGAGATCATACTCAACAACAGTGAACCACAGTCAATTCCGTGGCGGGGCCAAAGCGGCCTGCATGTCTGTTCGGCAGCTGCCAGATGTTCACCACGGTCAATACCCACATGGGGTCAAAATCAACCACGCTTCCAGAGCTCCGGCCCGGACCATCTCTGAAAGCATGGTCAAAGAGATTCCCAACGGGAAACAAAAAAAAGTAATGTCTGAACGGCAACCACTGGCCAGAACCAAAGACAATGATTCCCAGCCGGGGACAAAGCACGCAGTGTCGCTGCCAGGCAACCAGCAAAAACACAGACCGGGGAGGGAGATTTAAAGAGCACATGACAGCAGCCGGGACGAGCCGCCCCAGAGCCTTCCAGTTGCTTTGACCACGACCCGATCTGGGATCGGCGTAATGTCTGTTGCTCTGCCCTGGGTCGTGGTCCGGTGGTCTTATTTCCTGCCGTGGTCCCGGTCCCGTCATGTCTGTTCGGGGCTTTCCTTGACCACGGGGGGTGGTTAATCTGTTCACTCCCGCCAGGAATCCACTGTGGTGAATTGTGACCGCGTAATGTCTGAAATCACCCATTAACATCTGGCCGGAAACCACTGGCTGGAATCAAAGGAAATGATTCCCAGTTAGGGACAAAGCACGCAGCGTCGCTGCTAGGCAACAAGCGACAACACAGGCCGGGGAGGGAGATTTAAAGGGCACACAGCAGCAGCCGGGACGAGCCGCCCCAGCACCTTCTGGGTGCTTTGATCACGGCTCGGGCCGGGATCGGCGTAACGTCTGTTGCTCTGCCCCGGGCCGTGATCTGTCGGCCCGATTCCCTGCCATGGTCCCGTCACGTCTGTTCGGGGCTTTTTTTGACCACGGGGGGTGGTTGTTCGGTTCACCCCTGCCGGGGATCCACTGTGGTAAAGCGGGACCTCGTAACGTCTGAAAATACCCATTGTTTATCAAGCTGCGGCCCACAGAGGGTCTGTACACCTGGTTCCACCACAATGATGAAAGATCGGTTTACTTGACAATCCCTTTGATCTTGGTGTTAGAAAGGCCCAGACAATAGGCCATTTTTGCATGTTACCAGGGAGGCAGGAAAACTTCCATGATTGCAACTGCAGCTCTATTCTCAGAGGAATTACCAACAATGCACTATTCTGCTTTTATCCCACAAGAACACTTGCACTTGATTGGGTCCCCCAGTGTAGGTTTTACAGTGATGGAAGTTCTCACAGGATAAAAGCGAAATAGTGCATTCTCACATGCACTAATTCCCATGAGAATAGAGCTGCAATTGCAATCACAAAGGTTTTCCTGCCTCCCCGGTAATGTGTGAAATTGGTCTAGAGTTTCATCTCACTAAACCTTTTTTTGAGACAGCAAGGAGATTCCATTCACACAGAGCAAAAAGACATCTATGTTCAAATCTGTTTTTATTCCTTAACCAAATGCTAATTAATCTTGTATTCACACGGTTTGCTCACATACCCCTTTTCATTCTCTTTATCTTTTCTCTCTCTTTCTCTGTCCTCTTTATTATTAGTGTTAGATACACTTATTTAAAGGTCTATTTAAAAAATAATACAAATATCTCACTAGTATTTTCATCATTTAGGGATATAATCGTTTTCCAATACAACATATTACTTGGTAATAATTCCTAAGAGGATTTGGGACGGCAGAATATAAAAAACTTATTTAGGACCACCCCCTGGATTCAAACTCCCAACTTGCATGGATCATAAGTGTAGTTGCTATTATAACACATGTCATGGTAACGCTGCTGAAAATTTCTATACTACATACAAAAGGACTGAATCTGCTCAAGTGCCCTCTTCTCACTTCACAGTGGAAGGAGAGACAGTTTTGCTGGTTTGGGATTTTTGTGCATCCATGCAAAGAGAGGCAGGGTAATCTCTGATCCGGTGCAAGCTGATGAGAATAGTGGGATAAGTGGTGATCCAATGCATAAACTTACTTTTGTGCATTGATGCCATCAATGGCCTGAATCATCCTCTCATTCAGTTCCTCTTCAAACCTTTTCTTCTGTGATTTTGTTCTGCAAAGAAAAAAAATGGGAATCATTATTCAGGGCCAGTGTGTTGTAGTGGATACGGTGCTGGACTTGGACCTGGGAAGCCAGGGTTCAAATACTTCCCCTAGCGATGAACTCACTGGGTGGCCTTGGGCAAGTCACAACCTCTCAACCTCAGTTCCCCATTGTATACTGTAAAATGGAAATGTGTGTGTGTCTGTCTTTCCCTGTACTCCCCTCACCCAGCTTAGATTGTGAGCCCAGTGGGCAGGAACCTGACTCCGATAATCTGTGACTGTAAAGTGCTGCCTATGCCTAATACAACTATAGAAATTATTAGCAGTAGTAGGGGAAAATAATTAATTGCTAATAATCACCCCCCGTGTTTGCCGCGGCGGGGGTGGTGGTGGTGGTTTGCTGTCGCCCCCTTTATGCACAGGAGAAGGAAGTGAGGGCAGGATGCAGCCACCTCTCCGTGCTCGGGCGAGAGGCGTTAGGAAAGGGGGGGGGGCTGGGCATTGCCCGGCAACTGGATGGGCGCCCGGGACTCTTGTGACACGCGCGACTCCTGGGCACCATTTTAGGTTCCCCGCTCGCCTTGTCATTCCAAGTTGCGGCGGCAAGTGGGGAAGACATGCACCCACCCACCCGTTCCCCTTTTTGGCAGCACTCCGAGTGGAAGCTGGTCACCAATTAGGACTGGAAAGGAATTTTCCCTAGGCCTGATCGGCAAAATTAAAGGCAAGGTTTTTTTTTGCCTTTCCCGGAGTGTTAGCTCATTCGGCCAAGGGACGGTACAGCAATTAGCTGGTGGTAGGCTTGCAATTGTCGTACTCTTTAGTGGTGGGGATGAGCTAAGGGAGTTCTGAAAGGGCCACAGTTAGAGACATAGGTGAACTGAGACATCTCCTTAAGAGATGGGTGAGGCCATGCATAGCTGCACAGTGCGGCCATCCCAGGGACAAGAGGCAAACGGCCAGACCGGCTGGGCGAACAAGGTGTCAAGCAGTGGGTAACAGTGTTCTCACCCTTGTTTCGGACCTCAAAAGGGGTCTAGGTGAGAACAACCCGCCACAGCCCGGGGAAACCCGGAACCACGGCAGGGGGTAAGTTAAAGTTGGGAAGTTAAGACGAAGGACGGTTCCACTCGGGCTTAACTCAGGAACATCCGGAGCAGTTACTCAGGTGACAAGGGACATTCACCTGTACTGGATAGGGGCCTCCTGGTTGTTTTCAAACAGGACCCCAGTTCAGGGATGGAAGTGGGAGGGGCTACCCCTTTCCCCTTTTGCATTTATTTAACTAATAAACAGTGCACCCATTCTATCCCACAAACTGCGTCCTCGTCTTCTTCCGAGGGGGGAGGGAGTGCACCGGCAAATACTGTATTTTATTTAAAGTTAGCAATAATTGTTATGATTTTATAGTTTTTTACTTCGCCACCTCCTGCAGCTCTAAGTAGCTTACATCATAAAACAGTAAAAGATAAATCAAAACAATAAAAATATACAAAGCCCAACAATATAAATAGAACCAATAAAAACCATAAAACAGTTCAAACAGCGTGCAGATACAATACAGACAAGGTGTGAGGAGTTCCCTGCCCCAACCCAACCTCCTCCACCACCACAATTCCAATTCCTACATTCCCCTTCCCCTTCAGCATCCACACATGTTGCAAAGCATAACAAGTAATCAGGTCTTAACTCCAGCTATGCCATCCTTGCAGGGAAAAAACGGCTCATACAAGGGAAGGAAATGAAGTAATTTCTTGGGAAGATCTGAAAAGCCAGAGTTTTTCTCTCACTTTCTACTTTTCCTCAGTTTTTTTCACTTTCCCAATGGCTTTCCCATTGGAAAGCCATAGAACAGTACCTCCCCTAGACTGCCTGCTACTGTTTCCCAACTGCCAAGAGTCCATCTGTGATTAACAGACACTACTTTTAAAACACTTCTGTGTTTACAACCTGTCCCTCTGCTGAAAGGACCTTTTCCCATAAAGAAATGGCTGCCAGTGTCTTAAAGGCAGCAATGCTTTATTTCTTGCATTTACAGGGTATTAATTAACACATACCTTTCTCTGCAGCGCTGGAAATGGTACTGACCCATAGGCACATCCTTAAAAAGGAGGAAAAGAAAAGGTATATAAACCAGAGAACATTTCAAAAATGCTTTTATATTTAGAAATATAATTATCAGTCTTTCTTGTGGTACCAGCCACTGTCTATCATGGGATGAATTCCAGCCCTTTAAATAGGTTTGCTCAGTGGGTTGTGCTAGACAGAAATACAAAGGATCCAAAATAACTATTAATGATGTATGATCTCTAACCCATATTATGCAAAAATATTAGTGACGAAGAAAAAGATGACCTGAAAATCTACAAAAAAGCAATTAGACAAGATGCTTCAGTGTAAATATTAAGTCATTATTAGTAAAATTGGCTGGATCCAAATAGATTTTTCCTTGCATGTTTCACTACTTCAGGACCATCAAATTAGTGACAAAGCTCCTACTGACTTCAGTGGGCGTGGAGTCATCTGGTGCCTTTGGGAAGCAGATAATCTATTTAGGTTTGAGAACTGTGCCAAACGTTCACATTATTTTTTGGTTTGGGGACTCTTTTCAGCCACTCGTGAATTTCCAACATTTTTGGCACTTTTGACATTTTCACATCATGTTTATGTCACATTACAGCATTTTTGGCACTTCTGGATTGATGAAAATGCTAAATGATAACACAAATGAATAGGCATGTTTTCCACATCATCAGGAAAGTGATGAATCAAGAATCAGCCATTTTTTATGAAAGAAGTGTTCATGAACAATCATTTCAGCTCTAGCTATAGGTTCGTCTTTGTCTGCATCATGTACAGCGTAGCTTGAGTACAGCTTGTGAACTGAAGTATTCTCCAGCATGCCTTACAGCAGGCCAGAATCAGCATTAGGACAGATGAGGTTTGGCGAATGCATTGAGTATCCTGAACGCACAGCCTTTGTCCCACTAGACTATAGTAAAGTCATACTCTGAGAATCTCCTGCTGGTTCTTTAGCTTCCAGCGAATCCCCCTAATTATGTGCTCTTCCTTCCTCTGGCTATCAATTACTGGTTCAAATCCAGAATCTGCTGGTGCAAAAGTGCCCAAGGCCACATAGCAGCAACAAAATCCAGGTCATAATCTACAGGGCCAAATTCTGCCCCATATCTGCCAATTTCAAAAGAAGCTGAATTGCTGGTGGAATCTGGCCCTTAAACCTTGATCCTGGATCCCAGCCTCATTGTAGTCTGTGGAAATATTCCTATAAGTATCAGTGGATTTTGGAACTGGCCCTTCAAACTTACTTGATAACAAGAAGATAAATGTGTATTTAGCAATGAAGGAATAACGGAACATGAATACCAAGCATTTATTTTCCTTTTTAAAAAAGAGCTAAACTGTTTGAAATGATATAAATAGGCCCATACTGTGGTACTAATCTTGCCATTTTCAGTGGTCATGCTGTCCCTATGGTGTAAGTGTGCAAATGGCTTAGCTGCTCCCCAAGATTCCAGATACCGGGTCATGCGAACAGATGCTCTCATCTTAGCTCCATCAAGTGTGTTCCGGGGTCTGAAGTGGTGCTGAGGACTTCGTCTTTCTCCCTGGACAGGAAAAATAAAAAAGGCAGAGACAAAGAACTGTGATAATTGTGATGATTTAGAAACTATGCACAAATTTAAAGGCTAGCACACAGAGTCTTCCACAATTTTATACTGCACTCTTTATGTGTACGTTTAGGTCCTATAACTGCAGCACCTGCAATTTCCAAGAACTTCAATGGGAGTTGCAGATATAGCCCTGCAACCCCGATCCCAACAGGAAATTACTGGTCCTGTTGGGTGCACATCCAACATAAGCCCCTCAGCCTCAGGTTGGTTGGATGAACTCTACAGGTGGCCCCACCTCCAATAGAACACCATGAAGTTTCAACACTCCATTGTGGGTGGGTCTAAGATATTCCCTGACATCCTTTCTGACATGTCCCCACCCCTATGACACCCCAACGCACTGTGTGGAGGGCAGCTGCATGGACACATTGGGCTAACAACTGCACCAGGCTTTGGACAAATTCAGTTGGGCTTGGATAGGAATTTCTGGTCTGAGCAAAGCTCTAGTTGAAGGTGCTCAGTTCTTTTCATGAGCGAGCCCCTATTATACATGTTGAACAAGTAGGTTTGCAGATAGCAGCTGGATGGAAATGGAGAGTATCACTTAAGAGACAGTGCAAAAAAAGCAACTCTCTCCTGGGTAAGTTCTCTACAATTTTTAAATAAAAAGGATGCCTGTTTCTATATAAATATGCCACCATGGTTAAGAAAGCAATAGAAGCACTACCAACCTTGGGATTGATTACAAAGAAGGTTTTGACATTATGCTCTTTCAGATATGGGTCCCGTATGTCTCCATCCCCATCTTCCACTTTGTAAGCACCAGTCAGGTGTGCCAGAGTGACTGAAGAAATGTGAACACGGCTGAAATTATGAGGGTTTATTTTTTTTTTTTTTAAAAATGACCATTACCCAAAATTGAAAATATAGCATTATTTTTTAATTGACAAGAAAGTTTCTTCAAACAGTTTTCTGATTTGTAAAAGAAAATTAATTAAGTACATCTGAAACAAACTGGCTCAAATTCAAGTTTGGATATTAATATGCCTCAAAAATGCAGTAGAAACTTCTTTACAGGGATGATTTGGGAGATGTAAAAATATCAAGGATGTGCCTGTCCCAGTTAAAGGAGAGACAACCTTAGTCACAATTACAGAATTGGGAAAAACCGTTCCCAGAGTTCTGTTTCATTTAAGAGGCTATCCTAATAATCAGTGTTCTGATTAAGTGGAGACTTCTATATATGAATTCAAATTTGTGGACCTTGCAAAATACACTCAGTTCACTACTTCACATATTCTATAGTTGGGTATTTGGCTGATTGCTACGTTGTTACTTCATTGGAACAACAGAACACTAGAACCTTTAGTGTGGCCCATCATCCAATTCAATAGCATCCCCTTCATCAGGTGACATGCAACAAATCAGCAAGTAACAACATTTCACAAAGGGCTGGTAAATATGGGAATAACACACTGCATATATAATGAAATAATGAATAACCAAGTGTGGGAATAAAACTACAGAATGCCAAACATCCATTTCTGCAATGAATCCAAACAACTAAATTTGCTTTTTATTCAAATATAGTGAGTTCAACAAACACAAAGTTTTCTTCAAATATTTAGTTTGGCACTATAATTAAGGGCCATATTTTTAAAAGATTATGCATGCGCAATACAGGGACAGCACAATTCAGCAACACATGTGGCGCTTCCCATGCACAAAAGCATAGTTTGAAATCATGCCTCTTTCTCAAAAACGATATCCTTCACTGTTAAAAAATCAGTAAATCATAAGTATTATTAATAGAATATGATGCATAGTATGTTTATTTAAAGTTAAAATGAATTTACATTTCTGTGTCACAAGGCTAAACAAAACAGGCATCTTACCCGGGAACTCCTCCAGCTTCCATGTGATTTGCTAATGTAACATCATGTGACCAGACATCATACTGCCATTTCTGTAGCCCTATCACACCACAAAGGACATTCCCAGAATGCACTCCTACACGCATATTAATATCGACTCCAGTTGCATCTCTGACCTTTCTGCAATTGTAAAAATAGCTGTGTTAGGAGGACTATACACACACATGACAAACAAGGTAGACATCACACTCTAGAGGTCAGATCACTAGGCTTTTGTTGCTTAGGGACTGGAATAGGGACAGTGGATCCAGATCTGTCCCTGACCAGGAGAACCAGCAATGCAGACCCTTCTAGCTAGCCAAGATGGTTCAAAAGCACTATACACACTAAAAGCCTCTTATACAGCATAGGATAAATTTAGGCAATGGGAAGGGTGAACAAAGGAGAAGGAAGGGATGAGTCAATATGTTAATTTAATAGTATCTCATAGGGCGGCTCGAATAGGCTCTGCATCTGCAGGATCAGTAACCAAAGGGTGCTCAAGCTAGGGAGAAGCACAAGCAACTATATTAGGGAGGCACCCTTCCAGGCTCATGCAAGGATTATCAGCCATTTGTCCTTAGAAGGTCTTTTCTGATTTTATCCATATTTTGAGCTGTAGACTACCTGGGCATGTCAGAACATGCCAATATTATTATGACACACTTACCACAAAACACCAACAATAAACTACACTGTACATTATTTAGTCAGATAAGGGATACTTAACTAAACATTTCCCCTCATTTTTTGTTTGTGAACGTGTCTCATAATCTGCCCAAACTCTAATAGCTTATTTTCTGGATTTACAGGAAAATAAACAAAGGCAATGACACCATTAAATGCCACTTTTCTCAAATAAATTACTTTGACAATATTTCTTTTGGCACATTATCTTTGTTCATCTCCCTCCCCCCCCCCCCCCCCATTGGTGAGGTACAGGGTGGGGAAACTTTGTGCAAAGTCTACAGAAGAAATATCCGTTCTCAGGAGCGCAACCCCAGGGGCCTGAGCCTCCCCACTCTCACAAACTCTGTGATCCAACCCCCAGAGAGCATTCCTGTTCCTCTCCTCTCATTCCCTCACTCCCTTTTAAGACTCTGTTTGCTTCTCAGAACAGGTTACATGTACTTGTTGTGGAATGACATGCAGTGTGAGGTGTGAGTAGGAGACGGCACTATGCTTCCAGGCCTTTCCCCTGCCCCTTCCACCATCTCTCCTCCCTATCTCTCTTCCCCAACAGAGCTGAAATGAATACCTAATTCTGTAACTGTGGTTAATAACCAATATTCTGGACAGTCAAATAGTTAACTGATCAGTACCAAATATTGATTGGTTAACTGACTTTCCATAATACTGAGTAATACCAATATTACTGTTATCACTTAACCAGTTTGTCGTTGCTTGTTTAGTCTGTTTCAGCCAATCTTTTTTTTACAGGCAAACCCCTCTTCCCTTCCTCCTTGATTATATGAGAACTAATCTCCATTTTGTCTTTGTGGGTCATAGGAGACTGAGGAGAGGGAAAGTTGGGGGAACTGTTGAATGAATGGAAAATGGTAATGTGACAACATGGTAATGGGTGAAAATCAGTAATATGGTAATAGCATACAGTAATCAGTTACTGATTGTTAACTAATCATTGCTGGATCAATTCTGTTACTACAAATACGATGGCTACCAATATTTGTGCAGATCTACCCCCAACACACACCACTCCCTCTAGCATGTGCGAGGGCTCTGTCAGTGTGCACTTTCCTTTAAGACTCTCTTGTGGTTGCATCCCTGTCTGCTCTGTTACAGAGCATGTACATGATGTTGGACAAGCCACCTAAGCCTCTCTGTACTTCAGTTTGCATCAAGAGCCCAAACCTTTATTTTGAGTCCTCATTTTCCCGTTGCGTGATTGCAGAATGGTATTAACATTCAACACTAAAGCACTGTAGTACAAACTATAACAACATTTCTCAATCCTTATCTTTGCATACTTTTTTATCTTCAGCTAAAGCAACATCCTGTGGCCATCTGTTTGGTCCATAAGAATAAAGGAAGAAAGAAAATGAAGGTCACAGGATGTTGATCTAGTGATAGTTTAACATTTAATATCATTCCCCCTTCCTATTAAAGCAACTTCCCCCCATTAAAGTGATTTAGCCATGCAATGGGAAAATGAGGAGTCAAATCAGATTCCTCTGGATCTAAATTTGATTTATTCTGATCAACTCAAGAACAGTAGAAAGAATGGAGGGTACTACGAGAAGTTGTTACCAGAATTTTAAACAGAGATTATTTCACCTGCAGATCAAGGTCCAATGTCACCAAGAGGAATAGTAGTTACAATTAGGGATGGGCGAACAGAACCGAGTTCGGAAATTCGGTTCGGGTTGAAAATCAAGTTCGGTTCGGAAGTTCGGTTCGGTCGACCGAACTATTTGAGCTCGGTTCGAACTCCGAACTTCCGAACAGAGTTCGGAAATTCAAACCCCATTGAACTAAATGGAATATTAACTTATAGGGATGGACAAAGAGAACTGAGTTCAGAAATTTGGTTCGGTTCAGTTCGAAAATCAAGTTCAGTTTGGAAGTTCAGTTTGGTCGACCGAACTGGTCCAGTTCGGTCCAAACTCCGAACTTCCGAACCGCGTTCGCCCATCCCTAGTTACAATGTAACAAAAACCAAAACTCAAACACAAAAAAGTATTTGAAGAAATCAATATTTTTCATCCTATGATTTCAAAATAAATCTTATAGAATAGTACCCATGTTTGTTATTTATTACCAAGAAATAAGTTATTGAGACCTCAGTAAAAAATGAAGTCCTAGTACATCAACACATTATTACCCAAAACAGTAGTACCAGGAGAATGAATTGTTGCTGAAGAAGAGGTGCTTGAAAAATACATGTTGGGAACAGTTTTTTCCCTTGGCAAAGAATGCTAATGCAAAACACTGCAGTAAACAAGGAAACAATTAATGTAGATTCTGTGCTAGGAATCCTGTTTTACAAGCTGGCTCTCCAAAGGTATGCTACAGAGCTTTCGCTTGTTCTTAATATTTCTTCTATATAAGGCGCATTGAGAGCTGGCTGTCAGCTACATGTATTCAGACACTTGTCGGAGGAATCCAAACCAAGCTTATTAATTAATTATATTATTATTATTATTATTATTATTTTATTTTATTTTATTATTATAAGTATTTATATAGCACCAGCAATGTACCTGGCACTTACAAAAAATAAGATAGACATGGTCCCTGCTCGAGAGTTTGCAATCTAAAGACAGGGGGAGGGGAGACAGGGAAGGGGAAAAACAGAGGGAGAGACAAGGAATACGACATTCAAGAGGATGCGAGAGTTCAGGTGATGTTGGGGATGTGGAACCTACAATTGTGGCCAGTTTGAAAAAATGCACATACAAAAAGCGAGATATGGGGAAGAAGTGATTCTAAATAAGTATTTTAGCTTTGTTTTCTATGTTTCCAGCAGTTTCTTTCAGATCACTGGGAAAGTTCTCTGACCAGGAATTAATTTTACAAGTGCGAATTGATGGCTGCTTTTAGATGAGACGTGCCCAAGCAGGTCCACCCATCCCCCACCCACCCGAGCACCTGTCTGAATGTGGTGTGGGTGGGCGTGCTGTCCCGCAACCCGCCCACTCATGCCCATGAATGGAGCATCGGGAACTGGGATGCTCCATGCAGGGGCAGGCCGAATCATGCATGAGTAGGGACGCACACACATTCCAACCCATTTGATGTGCATGGGTGCTCCATGTTGCGCACACAGATCTGTCCCCCAGCCATGCCCATTTAAAAATGGCCAAACACTTCTACTGAGAACCTGTGGTACAGCGGTATTCTCTCAGAAGGCCAACAGATGGGGAAGGAGGCAGGGGAACTGTGATGTGAAACAAAATAGCAGTTGAATTCAGAAATGTGGACTATTTCCATGGCAATGAACTTTGCGTTTAAACCATCCAATGGAGATGCAATTACTGATTTTACAATCCAAAGCATAAACTCATATGGTTTAAATGGAGCCATGGGGCATTCAGCTTCTTTAAAATAGAAAAATAGAGTCTACACAAATGTTGGCCTGAAATAACAGGAAAAAAATGAAGAGAAAAATAAATACATTCTACATATCCTGGATGGTATTTAGATACACGGAAAGTATGGAGCAAGAGGCCAAAATCTCTTTTTAGATGATATAAGCCATTTTTAACAATTTCCTCTACAAAACAAGTAATTTTAGCACCCCAATTGCATCATGTTATTAGCACAGGCTCTCTTTTGGTATTGTTAGTGAACTCAAGATCTTTCAAAGGAAAGCAGCAGGGTCACTGTAGCAGTTTAGGATAAGTAGCCATTAAATACATCATCTTCTTGTGGCTGTACTAAAATAGAGCATGATAAATACTGTTCAGTGTATTTGAAGCAAAAAAGTCTGTATGTGACTGTCTAAGGCACAATAAATGCAAGTACTCCCTCCACTAGTAAAAGTAATGGCTTTCTGGTCATACAACACAAATAAGCAAGGCAAACGACTGCACTGGGTAAAGAAAAAGCCATCAAAGAAATAAAGCTTCCTGAATCCATTTCAGTATTCTTAACAACTCTTGATCTGATTAATCAGAAAGGCAAATATAAGTCTAGCTTTTCAATTAATGCCTGAAAAGTAAAAGCCCGCAATATTCTATCAGTACACCCATTTGGATACTTCATTTGGTTCAAACCAGAAGAAATTCAACAGAATGAAAGAATTCCTACTTGAGGCACCTGTACCTAGCTGTCACGATGCTAGTATGTATGTATGCCTATAGGTATGCATTAAAGAAAATATTACCAAAAGGTATTGACTAGCTGAAGTCAGGTCTATACTGTCCAAGATGAGTACTCATATACATGGTCAATACAATCCATAGACAGTTCATAAACCATACTTGCTAATATGTTTTGTAACCCACCCCCTCAGCCTTTATTTATTTAATGTATTTATTTATTTATTTATTTAATAACTTATATCCCGCTCCCTCCAGCCAAATGGCAGCTCGGGGTGGTTCACAAAATACAATTTAAAAAATTTAAATGGAAGGGTAGGATAAAAATGTAATTCTATTTCTACTATATCTAAGATATAGTTGAAATAGAAAAGGTATGGAGAAAGGCAACAAAAATGATAAAGGGTATGGAAAAGCTCCCCTATGATGAGAGGTCAAATAGATTAGGGCTCTTCAAGCTTGTGAGAGGGTATATGGTACAAGTTTATAAAATCACAAGTGGTATAGAACAGCTAAATAGGGAATGGTTATTTACCCTCTCAAATAGCACTAGAATTAGGGGACACCCCAGAAGAAACTAACATGTAGCAGGTTTAAAACAAATAAAAGTATTTTTTTACTCAACACACAATTAAGTTGTGGAATTTGTTGCCAGAAGATGTGGTCAAGGCCAGTAGTATAGCTGGGTTTTAAAAAAAAAGATTGGACAAGTTTCTGGAGATAGATCCATTAGCAGCTCTTAGCTGGGTAGGTTTTGAGGATCATAACCTCTTAATTCCCAGGACTTGAGAGTGAACAACAGGGAATGGGACACCGCAGTGTAACCTGTTGGGGGGTACTTCCAAGCGACTGAGACTGGCCACTGTCAGAGACAGGTTCTGGGCTTAATGGGCCATTGGTCTGACCCAGAATGGCACGACTTATTTTAATCAGTCAATCAATCAAACAATCCTACATGGATACATCCTGAATGTAAGTGATGCAAAACACTGCAAATAGAAAATAAAGCTTAAGAAAGAGCAGAGCAGGCCATAATCTGGCCATAAAGAGCTGAGGAGCTCATAAAAGCCAGAGAACAATTCGTTGTTATAAAAATTAGACAGGCCACTACTGAAAACCTAGACCTCCAAGTGGCATAATATATGGTGTAGAAAGTGGTTGGCCTGAATATACCAGAAAATGGTTAGCCTAAATATACCAGAAGCTTACCCCAAACCATCTAAGCTTAATGACAGACTATACTTCACGTAGACAGCACACATTTCTCCAGCAGCAATGCAGGAAAATATATACGTGGGATTGCCTGGTGGCAGTGGCGCCTGGTGTATTTGGAAGCTGGTGGGGCAGTAGCTGGGCCCAACAGCAGGCGGGGCCAGCCCCAAAATTGCACATTTACATGATCAATGGAATAGAACATGCACACAAGGACAGGGGACAGCAGCTCCAGGGCACAGAATCAGATCCATGATCTGGACCCTCTTTCCTGAAAGCAGTCCATAGGCACCTCTTCAAATTTAAAGACTGCTATAAAAAATGATTTTAAAAGACCACATCTGGAATGCTAACAACAATGTTAACCAGGCAAACCAAAGCCTCTCTTTAATAATAATAATAATAATAATTCATAATTCATAATTAATAATTGATAAAAATAATACATAATTATAAAAAATAGAACAGAACCAAGTGTACATAGAGGCAACAGGCGGGCACAAAGTCGTCACAAACCTTTCTCCTCCACCCCCAAATCTGTCCAGGGTAAACCCAGGCAAATAAAAACCTCTTTTAAAAAATAAAATAAAATAAAATAGAACCAAGCATGCCCAACGTGCATGGGGGCAACAGAAGGGGATAAATTAAATATAGAAAAAGACCCCGTCCTCTCTAACCCACACTATTCCCACCCTTCATTCATAAAGAAGTCACAAACCTTTCCCCACCACCCCCAAATCTACCCAGGGTAAAACCAGCAACTGCAAACCTCTCCTGGGGCACAAAGAAACTAGGACACAGCAATAGGCACAAAACAGTATTAAACTCCCCCCCCCATCCCAACCCAGGTAAACCAACCAAACCTCGGCTCGCTCTCTCAAAAAAGAAGACATGCACACCTGTGCACATGTGGGGAAGGCCAGGAGGCCAGGGGTACAAAGTCTCAACCCCCCACAACCCCAGTCTTCCCACCCCCACCTCACCCCATATCCCCTAGGGATGGGCGAATGCAGTTCGGAAGTTCGGAGTTTGGTCTGAACTCGGCCTGTTCAGACAACCAAACCTGAACTGACCGAACTGAACTCAATTCTGAACGTCGAAATGACCGAACAGTTTGGTCAGTTCAGATCGCGTTCCGGGTGAGTTCGGGTGGCAAAAACGTGTTACTAGAAGGCCAAACGTGACAGGGAGGAGGAGTCAGCTGAGGAGCAGAATTCCAGGCACCAGGGATGGAGAGGCTTGGAGTAGCAGCCAGGTTGCCAAATCACCATCCCTTTTCGCCTCAGACCACTGGCTTCGCAGTCTGCGATAGTCCACGGGCTAGGCTGCATGGAACCAATGGGGCTTGCGGTGAGGCGGGTGCAGCAAGAAACAAAACTGATTGCCTCCCCCCTTCCCAACACTTTCGGAGCTAGTCACTGTTCAGCAGCAGGCATTTCAGAAGGCTCCCTCTCTCCCAGCAGTTTTTGTTCCTTCCTATTCCTAATCCATTGCCATCCTTCTCCTATTTCACCCATCCAACCAATTTACCTCCATATTATCATTTATTTAGATTACATTAGAGAGTTTTAGATGTTATTTTTTGTTTTTACTCTCCCTGTGTTCCCTGTGTTCAATCTTCCTCCCTCCCTCCTCCCTCCATTGAATCCTTTTTCCCTCTCCCTCTTATTCCATCCCTGATTCCCTTCGCCTGTTTTAAGTTTGGGATTTATTTAGAGTATGATTATTATTAGATTGATTTTCATTTCAGTTTTGTACCCCTGCCTGTGTTCTTTGTGTTTCCCCTTGTGTAATACTGTATATTTAGATAGACAGTTATTTGATAGATAGTTACTAGATAGATAGATAGAGATACAGTGTGTTTGATAGATAGAGATACAGTGTGTTTGTAGGACAAGGCCTTTGTAGTTAATTAT
>QEPC01004760.1:137001-148222 GCA_003113815.1 Sphenodon punctatus
CCCACTGCCCCTAATCATGTCAGCTCCCGGAGCCCCTTGAGTTGCTGTGAGTTCCAGCTGAATCCTGTTGACAGTTCGGGAGATCGCGCCTGCGCTAACCATTCCAGTGCGGACCTTCAAAAGCGCCGCTGAGTCTACAGGGCCCCGTAGATGCATGCCAGTGTGCCGCGCACAAGGGCGCGGCCTTAGGCGCGGGTTGGGCCTGGGCTGCCACCCCCCGGGCCCCGAGTCCTTTTGTTTGGAAATTTGTGCTATCTACCTCTGTCATGAGTCGAAGGAGGAAGAAGGAGGGGATGGAAACCCGCTCCCAGGCTCAAGCCAGGCAATTAACCTTGAAAGACTTTCTACGGACTCCTATGGTGGGTCTGGCTCAGGGTGATCCCATCTCCCTGCATGGCTCGGTGAGCTCTCTGCCCCTGGTAGAGGGGATAGGGGTTTTGCAGGAGTTGAATGATCCAGACCCTGCATTTACTTCTTTCCCTGAGACTGTTTTACCAGTACCAGCAACAGAGATTATGGGTCCCCCGCCCTCCTGTTATTAAAAACAACATGGACTACTCTATGGAGCAGGTTGGCCAGCAGTGTTTTGGTGTGGGCGATTTAATCTCTAAATTATATGCCCAATTAGAGAATATTAATATGCAACTTGAACTTCAGAGATTACAGTTGGGGATCATTACGGACATGCTTAAATTACAACAGGCAGATATGCCTCAGCCTGTTAGGGACTCTTTTCAGGTGCTGGTTTCAGTGGGGACTCAGGTTTCGCAGGAAGATTTTGGGCTTCAGGTGTTGGTGCCTGGGGAAATAGAAATTAGGCCTTTGGTTGGCCAAAAGTCCTGTGTCCTCCAGTTAGATCCACAGGCGCTGTTTTTTAATATTGTTCCTTTGCCCTCTGGGTATTTACCTGTGTGGACCTCTAAGTATTGTATTCTATGGCATCTGGGTTCTATCCTAGGTTTGCAGATCCAACCGAGTTCTATTGTTAGTTAATTATTATTGCCATCATCTTCATTCTCCCATCGTGTATTGGTTCATTTTTCAGCAACACCAATAGTAGAGGATTTTTGGGCACATGCTCGTCTCTTAGCTGCTAGGGGGGTCTACTTAGCGAGAGCCTACAAAAATGTAAAGATCCCCCCTCTGTTAACAGCTCCAGCTAAAAGGTCACTTGCTTCTTCACCTGTTAACCATGAGCTACTGAAGCCTGAGTCTACTTTAATATCTAGAGATGGCCCTAGACGAGTGTCTCTGCAGTCGGCAATCTCCCCTTTGGTATCCCAGGTTCCCCAGCTGTTGATTAGCCCTAGGGTAGTCCAGTCAGGGACTTTTGCCCCCGGGATCACGTCTGGGAGTGGGGAAGACTGTCAGGCCCCTCTACAATCCCCACAGTTGTCTGTGCAGCAGTCCAACCCCTCCGGGTCTCCAGAGAGTCCTTTGCTGGGGAGGAAGAGCAGCCACAAGTCCATGGAAACAACGATCCTGATGGGAATAGGGGACCTCTCCCCTCCCCAATGATGGCTCGTTGAAGCAATCTGTGGGTGATGTCCAACAAGTTTCACTGTGGGATTCCTTATTGGTGAGAAACGATGAAGGTTTTATAGTTTGTAGGGGCTGTGGTAGTAGTCAGGATCAGATGCCAGCCTTGTGACTATTCCACCGAGCTCCCTCCAGCTCCCTTACAATATGTTCATGGAATGTCGCAGGCTGGGCACGGCATTGTAATGATCCTGACTTCTTACATAATATTAAAGGTTTCGCTATTATTTTAATCCAGGAATCCTGGTCTAAGGACCCTTTAGAATTGTTGCCCATTTTCTGCCAGCAACCCACTGGATGTCCAGGGGAAGGCCATGTGGGGGTTTGGGTTGCTTTTTTGTCTCAAAATATACCTTTTCAGGTTATTGGGAATATAGTGCTCCCCCAGTTGTTACTGGGCTTTGTTGCTAGGTTCGCTTTCTTAATACTTATAATTATTACACTTTATATTCCACCTTGTAACGCTGGTTCTTTCTGGACCTCCATGTGGGATAGGTTGGACCAGTTATTGGAGGAGTTGTCTTCCAAATATCCCAATGGCCTTATCATTCTAGCAGGTGACTTTAATGCCCATATGTGTTCGGATGATCAGGTCATGGCCGTATATTGTGAAGGGCAGACATATGCTCCAATTAATTTTTTGGGTCCCAGGAGATCCAAGGACCACGGCATTAATTCCTCTGGGATCCATTTAGCCCAGTGGCCCAAGAGCTTTATGCTCTAAATGGCTCGGGCTTCAATGATGTCAAGGGAGAGTTTACTTTTATTGGACATCAGGGCCCCAGTGTAGTCAATTTTTTTCTGGTCTTGACTGGTGTTCTTCCTCATATTATAGACTTCGCCTTGGGCCCTCCTTTGGTTGGGGATCATCTCCCTCTGGAATTTTCCTTTTCCATCCCAGTCTTAGCTTCGGATACCTTGCAGATCCCAGAGACCATGATGGACTCCAACATGGAGCATTTTGATACTGTATGGGCCCCACGCTGGGAGGAGGGGCTCTTGCATGCATTGAGGGACTTTGAATCTCGGCCCTCTGTTTCCTCTCTTTGTGAGAAGTTGCTATCTTCTAATAGCTCTGCCGAGGCCCTTGAGTTGTATGAACATGTAACCTCGGACCTTTGGGCATACATTCAGGGGTTGAGACGGGTTCCTGTCTCTACAATTTCAAAAATAAACCAGCCTTGGTTTGACAAAGATTGCAGGCTGGCCAGGATCGAACTGAAAAATATGTATTTTGAATATAGAAGAAGTCGGGCGACTACTCCACCCCCACAATATACAGCCCTCAGGACCAAATATAGGATTCTGATTAACAACAAAAGGAGGGATTTCTGGGATGTTCAATGGAAAGCTCTCTTGCAGGCGGATTCCTCAGGGGATGCTAGGGGGTTTTGGCAATTGGTCAATGTCTCCATTGGGGGGGAAGCGGAAAATGTCTGCCTCGCCACACCCTTCGTCTGTTTGGATGACTCACTTTGAGGAGCTATACAATCCCACTGGAGAAGCCAAGGACCAGCAATGGGTCCCACGGGCTCAGGGAGGCCCCTTCTTGGCCCCCGATCCAGGAAGAGGAAATTGAGGTAGTGGTGGAGTCCTTTCGGAATGATCGTGCTCCCGGCCTGGACCTTATACGAACTGAATACCTCAAGGCGCATAAGGACTGGTGGCTGCCAGTGCTGGCTGTATTGTTTACTGCCATTAACAATGCTGGCTTGATTCCTGGGGTCTGGGACAAGGCTATAGTAGTACCTATATACAAAAAGGGGCCTAAAACTGACCCGGCAAATTATAGGCCTATAAGCCTTTTGTCTGTAGTATCAAAAATGTATGACAAATATCTCTTAGGGAAATTGGTAGACTGGATGGGGCAGGCTAAGGTTATCTCTCCATAACAGGCCGGGTTCCAGCAGGGCCGTTCTATGATCGAACATTGTTTTGTCCTCCAATATCTCGCTGCCGAGTTTAAGGTGCGTAATGGGGCTTTTTATGGGGCTTTTCTTGACGTAAGGGCAGCCTTTGATTCGGCGGACCGGGCTGCCCTTTGGCGAAAGCTCCAGGTCTCATCCATTGACAAATGTTTATTGGCCCTAATTTACTCGTTCCATGCCCACTCATCCTTAGTGATCAAAATGGATCAACACAGTCATATCACCCCCCCAGTCTCCACTTCCCAGGGGGTTAGGCAGGGATGCGTCTTGGCTCCTGTACTCTTTAATTATTTTATCAATGACGTCATCCCTGCCATGGCTGACTCTCACTTTTTCCCACCAAAATTAGCCACGTGCTCCATCAGCTGCTTATGCTATGCCGATGACATTGCACTTTTATCACAGACCCGGGTTGGGGCTTCAGCGACAGTTTCAAGCCTTTGCAGCCTTTTGTTAGGTGAATCATCTGAGTATTAACTATGAAAAGTCCAAAATATTGGTCCTTTCCGCCAAATTGAAAACCCAGGTTTGGTCTGCTGAGGGTTTTCAGATTCTGCAGGTACAGGCGTTTCGCTATTTGGGCATTCTGTTCCACAGGTCCGGCTCCTGGCAGGAGCATGTTAATAGAGCTCTTAGAGCGGTTCAGGCCCCTGCTCAGTCCATAAGCAAACTTTTTTCCAAACAAGGTAGGATGGCGGTTCTTCCAGCCCTTCAGGTTTATTCCAGCAAAGCCAGGGCTAAATTGTTATATGGGGCCGAATTATGGGCTCCATTTTTCTCCCACCTAGTGGATAGGATTAAATCCAAATTTCTTCAGAAGGATCTGGGAGCTCCGCAAGGCACTCCCTTAGCTGCTATTCGATCGGAGCTGGGCCAAAAAACATGGTCCCAGGTCGCTAGGGAGGCTGCCTTGAAATTTTGGTTCAAACTGTGATCTGAACAGAGCTCACCCCTACTAAGGGGTGTTCTGGAGGACCTTTTGTAGACCAGTGGTCCTTAATGGCTGAGGTGCAGTTAAGAGAAATGGGTATTTCACCAGAATACCTTCAGCATAAAGCCTTTGCCTCCCTTAGAAAGGATGTGCTCTCCCGATCCAAGGACATAGGACGTCAGTTGGAGATCGGCAGGATTAGGCTGTCCCCTCATATTCGGGACTATTTGATGTTTATCCAAGAAATGGGGCAGGTCGCTGCTTATCTTACTGCCTCTATCTCTGGAAGGGCAAAACAATTGTTCTGTAGTGCTCGATTCAATGCTTTCCCTTCCAGTGTCCTGGAGGGACGGATTTTGGGGGTTCCTTATGCCGAACGATTATGTCCATTTGACAAACTATTGGTTGAGTCTCTTGGGCACATAATCCTTCATTGTCATCTGTATGATGGGCCTCACCAGGAGTTCCTGGATCCTTTTTTAGAGAAGTATCCAGGTAGAACCGATTAAGCCCTCTTAGTTTTAATTCTTGACAGTTCGAACCCTAATGTAATAAAAGAATGTTGCATTCTTGCTGCAGGCTGTCCAGCTCAGAAACCTGTTCCTAGGTTATATATCATTACAAGCATAAAATGGAAATGCCCGATTATTGGATTCCTACTGCCTAATAGCATCCAAATAGGATGTTTTGACCTGTTTGGGCTTAATAATAATAATAATAATAATAATAATAATAATAATAATATTGTTAGTTTTCTGTTGGATACTGTTCTGTATTTGTTACTGTATTTGTTTGTTTGCTGTAATGATCTTTGGCCACGCAATAAAGTATTTGATTTGATTTGTTAATTTCAGTTCTCCTCTCCCTGGCCAGCTGTTGTTCATTTCAGTTCCTCCAAGAGCTCTTGTTAATGTCAGTTTTCTCTCCCTAGCTAGCTCTTGTTAATTTCAGTTCCTCAGTCCCACCGGCACTCTCCTGGATCTAGTAAAGGGCAGTGCAGCCCATTTTAAATGTTTACACAACCAAAGCAATTTCTGTGAAACGTTTCCAAATGGAAATGTTTCTGTAAAACAGGGAAGAAGGTGGGTTGTTTTTTTTTTTTTTTTTTAAAAACAACCTAAAACAAGGAAGTGGTGTTTTGTTTTGTTTTGTTTTAATTATGTTTACATGATCACATTTTAAAACGTCCTAGATCTGTCTAAGATGTTTTAAATGATCATCTAAAAGCAGCCTCAGTGCAAGCAGTGGGTGGCTGAGCTGGACTTCCAGGTGCTGCAGTCCGCTGGTGTGGGGCCACTTGTGGCAATGGTGGGACTGTGGGATCCAAGATAAAGCATGGCTTTGCCGGAGATTTCACAGCTCCCAGAGTTTCGCCTATGCCTTGCGGTGGAGGGACTCTCTTCGCCTGTTTATTTCACCAGTGCCCTGCTGAGAGTGAGGAAAATGGGCCAGCATGAGTGCCTTGATAAGATGCTGGAGCTGGCCGTCCTTGTAGCCCCGGGGAGGGCTGCCTACCAGCAGGAGGAACTCACTACAGCTGAGCTTGATACCCTGTGGACACAGCTGGAGGTACAGGTCATACTGGCCCACGGGGATGCTTTTGACCCCCACTATATGGGGATGTAGCATATGCTGGTGAGGGTCTACCAGAGCAGCAAGTATGAAAGGGGGTTGTATGTGGCGGAAGCGCGGCTCCCAACTTTCCAACCCTAGCTGCCGGGTCCCCATTAGACCTTTCTGCTATGGACTGCTGGTATACGAATGATCTCTGGAAGGAGGGAGCATGCCCTCCTCCCCTCCCAGTTGCTGTGACCCCCTTGGAACTGTGCCCTACAGACTGCCATGTGAGTGATCTGTGATCTGTATTGTGTACAGCATCTGGAAGACGCAGCCTGGAAGACTGGCAGCCTGCCATGGGGACTGGTTGTTTGGGCCTTGTGCAGCTGCTTTCCCCTTTTCTTGTTGTGCTTGCCATGGAGTGTGCACTTTGCTTCCCACAGCTGGGTTTCGTGGTTCTCCCTGATGTCTGGCTGACACCTCTGTGCACTGGCAGGGATGCCAGGAACTGATTCCTTGCCCCTGCTCTCCCAGAGTACTGTGAAGGGGGGAGAGGGTGGAAGCAGCTGCTGCAGCTTCTTTTACCCACAGTCCACCATGTCTGTGCATCACGTCAGAGGGCAGGGTGCTGGTAGTGGGGTGGGGCCGGATGTCCGCACGTATGTTCTGTTCCTCCACCCTACCCCAGATGTGGGGATGGTGCGATGGCTCTCCAGCTGCCAGGAGTTTCACACAGGTGTGTTCTATACCACACGCCAACCCAGGGAGTGGAAGCTGCAGTTGTTTGCCCTGGGGTGGGCTGGGAGGCTTCTTGTCACTGACTTGGTTTTTTTTACCCATACTGAATTTTGCCACTAAGACATCTCTGGATGCATAGGCAAACAAAGGTGCCTCTGTGCTGGAGATGAGAAGCTATTACTGTAAAGTATGTGTTGAAGATGCATGAGGGGGAACTGGCCAGTCCGTAGGACAAAACATGGACTGGCAATGCTTCTGCTTTATGCTTAAATGTATGAGGTTTGTTTATGTCAATGTGGAACTAAACATCCTTTACATGAAGAGAAGCAAACCAGTCTCCTCTCTCCAGGGAGAGGTTCTCCTAGTTTTAGTACTAACTTCTGTTGAAGTTCTTGAGTTCCAGGAACAGTCTCAATCACTCTGATTTTAGAGGAGAGGGGGTGAGTAGAACCTTGAGGAATATGAACAAATTCATTTTCTCTTTAAAACCAAATCCACTTTTTCTAGATCAGTCAGACGCCAAACCAAAAGCTATGTTCAAGACTACAAAAAGTCTTTTGAACTCTTTAGGACAGACACATTTCCAGGTACTTCAGTAATTTGGGGGATGTTAATCTACAGTCAGGCCAGTTTTAACTGCCATTAAACTGGGGTTACATTTATTTTTGTTGTTGCAACACCACAAAACAGAGTCCAGATAAACTCTGTACCCAGTCCTGCTTTATCCAGATCCATCTTTATTCTGGACATGTTTTATATTCCCCTTCTTTATTCTGGACATACTTTATGACTCTCCCATCTTCAAATAACCCTCTAGTCTGGTTAAAAAGCACATTCCCTGGGGTGTCTGGTATGGAAGGTTTTACCTTCAGTTGAAATATTTAAACCATGAGAGCTTTTGACCAGCTCTGCAAAGCTTGGATGCTATTATAATTCATAATTCATACAGTACCCATCAAAACCTAAGGTACTGATCCCATGCTTGACTGCAATTGATTTGCAACATCCCACAGTAATAGTCAATCTCTATGGCCCTTTGCTATCTTTAGCATTTCACTGAAATAAGCCAATTCATTAACTAAGTAATTCTTCAAATGAAGTAAGTGAAACAAAAATGTTATCCTCCAACTACAGTTTAACCTTTGATAAAGTGATGACACAAGAGGTTTAGTTTGATACAAGTCAATTTATTAACACACACACACCCCTCCAAGCTGCTGCAGACAGTCAAGATCTCTATCTTGGATCTGGACTTGAAACAAAATGTGGAGCTATTGAAATGAAACCAAAAGTACAGCTGCAAGCAAAAAAAGCATGGCATGTTTATTGTTAACTAGAGATGGGACTTCTGGTTTCAGATTAAGCCATGTTGGCCAAAGGGCTTGACTGAAACTCCGCCAGCCCACCGCTGCTATGGAGGGCCTCCCAGTAGACTTCCTTGCCACGGCACCCTGCCGAGCTCCCTGTTCCACAGTGCGCATGGGCCGTTGGCTGCTGGGGCCATTTTGTGTATGCATAAAATGGCTGTCATTAACCAAAATGGTGGCAACGTCATTTTGACAAGCTCCATTTTGGTTAAGGGTGGCAGCCATTTTGCATATTCACAAAAATGGCCCCATCAACCATTTTGCACATGCATGATGCGGAGCAGGGAGCTAAGCATCACGTTGCAGCAAGGAAGCCTGCCAGGAGGCCCACCACAGCAGTGGAGGGCCAGCGGAGCTTCAATAAAGTCCTCTGAGGTTGGTAAATACATGCCAGGGTCCTGAGGGTGGGGATGGGAGGAAAAATTGTTCAAAGGTTTCCATAGATTGAAATACGGAACTGAAATACAGATCCATAATTAAATCTGTAAAAACCTTTAAACTGAAACAACAACAAAAACAACCTGTAATTCGTCCTGGTGTTCCACCCCTATTGTTAGCACAAAAACAATGTGTCCAGTTACAATATCTGTGCGCTTACTTTATGGCTTCACACATATCCAGTCCCATCTTCACACAGTTCTTGGCATGATTTTGGAGGGATATAGGGAGTCCAGACACACAGTAGTAGCAGTCTCCTAAGATTTTAATTCGCATGCATTCATTTTCCTGAAGGAAAAAGAAAATGTGTCAGGAAATATTCAGATGAATTAAATTGCATAAACAATGTGAGGGCTGCAGTACTTATTTATTTGATTTCAATGAGTATAGTATATCTAATGACACAAAAAAAATAAAGGTTTGTGGGGTTTTTTGTGTGTGAGTGTGTATTGTTGGTTTTTTTGGTTTTTTTTAGAGTGAACAGGGTCTGACCGAGGAAGCTGAGAGAAGTTGTTAATGCACAATGCTCAAACAATTCCCTCTGACCTACTTTCCATGGAGTTTGACATCAGAAACATGCATAGAAGAGGAAGTACTACTTAGCACCAGAGTTTGAGGAAATTAAATAAAAACATTCTGCTCCAGAATCTAAAATAAAGTACCCTTTGGTGCCAGGTTGGAGATCTGAAACACAAGAGATCTGGCCTGTATATTTGAGGCCTTGTGAAAATGCTACTGCATACTTACTGAGCTCAACGATCATATTCTTATTCCACTAAGATCTCTTTAGGGCATTGTAAAGAGGTTTAAAATAACACCTGAGAGCATTATCCTTCATCCAGAAAGCTGTTTGCCATATTAGTAAGGCTTTTAGACTTTTCACCCATAATCTGACCATCAGTTGGGTCTGACATTTATAAATGTAAAACTAAAAAAATTAGAAAGAAGTCATTTTAATTAGTTTTTAGTTTGTTTTTACAGAAATCACAATGCTGTGGTAACTCAGTAATATAATTGCTTTCACTGTATAGTTGGGTTTTGCTCTCATCATCACCCAGTCTCACAATCTCCAACAGAGGCTGAAGCTTATAGTGATAAAATGTCAGGTCAGAATCCAAAAGAGCATCTGTCAATGGAGAGAATCAAGGGATACCTCCTCTTCAGAAGCACTTGGGGTACTGTCCCCAGTCAAAAGGAGTAGTAAGAGCAAGTGGATCTGCTGATTGTCTTACCAACTTCTTTGTGTCCTTACAAAAAGAGACTGTGGCCACTAGGGGTGGGAATACTGGTTTTACCGATATCTGGTATTGCTGATAATGGCTGTACCAGATTTAAATCCAAGATCCAGTAATACAGATCATACCGGATCTTTTTTTATTGGTCTTGGTTCTTGTTTTTTTTAAAATGACCCTTGGGCACAGCTTTTTGTGTGTGTGTTTTCCTTGAGTCCTCTTGAGTCCCTCCCTGCCCTCTCCCTGTCTCAACTTTGTTATAGTTACATTTGGCACCTTTTTTACCCTGCCTTGGATTGGTTGCCTTTTCTGAATTCAAAAAAGGCATCCAATCCTCAAGCTTCCCTAAGATTTTCGGAGGGTGGCTGAGATGTGATTAGGGGATGGGCACTTGACTGTGCTGGCCAATTTCCATGTAGCATTTTTTTTTTCCCTTCTGGGACCTTCGGCTTTGAAGTCATTCTGCAGCAGTTTGTATACTGGAAGGAGTATCACAGACTGCTGGAAGCATATGTGCGTGTGACTGCTGGTAAGTGATAGGTTCCTTGGGGTTTTAAGGTGACTCTTGATTAGGGACCCCCTGGTGCCCATTAGCAAGGGAAACTAAAGTAACGGAATGGAGTCCTAGGCTTGTGATCCCATGGGGTGGGAAGTATGCAGGCTTTGAGGCTCAATGGGGAAGGGGGAAATGTGTCTGGTTCCTCCATGGTGGGCCACTGCTCTCATCTGTCTTGCCCCCACCCCCCACACCTTCAAGTCCCTCCTCAAAACCCGCCTCTTCTGCTTCGCCATTCCTAACTCTTGCTAATTTATTTATTTTGTTTATTTATTTCTTAGATTTATACCCCACCCCTCCTGCAAAAGCAGCCAGGGATCCCCACCCAGGATTATCCCCCCCCCCTGTTATCTGTAAACTCCCAATACTGTAATCAAGCCAAGAATGTGTAACTGAGTTCTCGCATCCTCATGAATGTCGCATCCTTTGTCTCTCCCTCTGTTCCCCTTTCCCTGTCCCCCCTCCCCCTTTCTTTAGATTGTAAGCTCTCGGGCAGGGACCATGTCTATCTTGTTTTTTTGTAAAGAGCCAGGTACATCGCTGGTGCTATAATAATAATAATAATAATAATAATAATAATACTTAATAATGTCTGGGGGGGTGGGGTGTGCCCCAAGGATGTGGTTCTGTTGTGTCCTGTTTGCTTGGGGTTTTTTTTAGTGGTGTCAATTTTATTTTTGTGTATGGCTGGGTGGAGGGGTGCTGTGGTGTTGAAGATTGCAGTCATGGGTTGCCTTGCCTTACAATGCTCGCTGATGTAGTGTGAGTCCTCTGCCTGCCTGTGCCATGAGTTTGGGGTTTGGTTAGGATATGCAACATGTGGGGGTGGGGAATTGGGGGTGCCATGAGAGTTTTGGCTGGGATTTGTGTCTTGAGGCGCAAAGGGGTGGGGGGTTGGGAGATTGATTGTAGTGTTGTTTTCAGGTCATGGCTGG
>QEPC01004760.1:149548-167011 GCA_003113815.1 Sphenodon punctatus
CCTATTTGTGTGAGAAAAAAGATGTAGTAGTGGAGTGGCTGGCTGGAGCTACTGTAGTCTCCAGTGTGGCTAAGGAAAGAACTAGTTTGAACTGAAGTCATTCTTTGTTTCACAAGACAAGAGATGTCTTTTAATGCAGGTATTTTTGGTTTTTTCTCCCATTGTTTTCAGTGGGAAAAAATCTGATACCAGTAATACCAGTAAATCCGATAACCAGTATCCAATAAAATTGGTAACTGATATTTTCCCCCAAGTCCCACCCCTACTGGCCACTGACAGTTTTCCATCTCATTTCTGCTTAGTCATCTTCCTTTCATGAGTAGAATCCTTTAGTCACAAAGTTGCCCTACCACCTACAAGCTGGCTAACACATGCACCTGTTTTTATAACTGAGTAAGCAGTTTTCTAAGCTAACGTGTGCATATTGCCATTGTGGTAGCATGTAAGACAGGAGTGGGGAACCTCTCCCCTCATAGGGGGCACTTTAAAAAGTAGTACAAGCTCCGAGAGCCACAAAGAAGATGGGGGCAGGGAGGTGCATGGGACACACTAAAAAAAAAGATGGTTGAGATCATGGATCTATACCCTGGATCTGCTCCCTATCTTTGAGAGCATGCCCTCATCTTTGTTCCCTTGCCCTGAGCTCATTTTTTCAGTGCTTAACCTTAGAAACTGGATCCCGTGGGGCGCGTTTGGCCCCCAGACCTGAGGTTCCCCATCCCTGATGTAAGGGTTCCAAACATGAATTCGGGACAATGCCAGGCATTGTATAGACACACAATGAAAAGACAGCCTCTACTGCATTGGGAAATAATTGAACTGTAAAATGGATCCAGTCAATGGACATATTTGTCTAAGGGAAAGGCTGGACTCTAGTGTTTTATATTACTAGTCTACTTGTAAATGAGCTATTTTCCAGTTTTCTATTTGCAGTTTCCTACTTCATGTTAGTTTAAATCAGGGGCGGGGAACCTTCTCCCCCATAGGCCACTCTGAAAAATAGTACAAGCTCTGTGGCCCACATAGGAGGTGTCGGTGGGGGAAGCATGTGTTCAAGGATGTGGGAAATAAGGAGAGTGTCCAGATCATGGATCCTCCATCCCCTAATCCTTAAGTGTAAGCCCTCATTCTCTGCTCCCTTCCACTGAGCTCACTCTTTCAGTGCTTAAGAGATCAGGCCCAGGGATCAACTGGAAAGAGGCCAAATAAAAAACAAAAACAATTGTAAGTCAGTTTTGGCCCATAGGTTGGAGATTCTCCACCCCTGGTTTAAATAAATATACCTAGAGTGGACTGCCCACCTCCTGTGGGTTTTTTTTTAATTGTATTGTCCTGAGCCTTTTATCAGCTCCTAGGCTGCAAGCATTGCTCTCAGCAGTTAAGCTGTATTAGCATGGAATTTTCTCTAAAGCTTCCTAAACTCGATGTGCTGACAGCTTCTCCATGGGAATGCACTGGCGTCTCCATCAGTTCCAGTAGACCTAGTTCTCATGCTTGAAACCTCAAGCCTACTGCATACATAAAAGACAGCTCCCTGACCTAATAAGGGCTCCTTGCACATTATAACAATGATCATCATAAATGTCAATGGCCATGATCCACAAGTCACTTACTCTGGAGAAGTCCTATTGAAGTCCTTTTACAGCAGAGATGAGATAAGCCCTAACAGATACTTTACCTTTGCAATTTGATCAAACTTTCCAAAGAGCTCATTAAGCATGTGCACGAGTTCTCCAGGTGAGCAGTCACTAGCCAGTCGAGTGAATCCCACTATGTCAGCATACAAAATGCTACAACATGGAAAATAAAATAAAACACACATATTTTTAGTTTCCCCATCTTCAAAGTATGAAAATATTCACCATAATCAAAATCCAAAATGAGCCCTGAACAAAATCAAGATTCAAAGTATTTACAGATACATATGGGATGAGGAGCCAACCAGAGGAAGTGTAGAATGTATTCATTTGGCCAGACCTTTAGAAGGTGGGGATAGGGTCTCGGAATTGGTTTTAACGGGGAATTTTATGCAATCTATATTCTCATAGGTTTTTATTGTCTTATATTTTATATGATAGTAATATATAATGATGTAAAATACCCTGAGACTTACGAGGTTTTTAAAATATATGCTTGATGTTAAAAATGATGTGATTAAAGTTTTGTGTAAGCATAATTCAGTGGAATTGCATGGGCTTCTTGTGAATCTGAGATGCACACTCAAATTCCCCATTGGTACGCTGCTTACATTTCCTTAATACAATTGGTCCCAAACTTTTCACCCATATAATCCCATTCAGAGAAATAAATATAATCCCATAACCTTAGACAGCAACCATGGATTGCAAGATATACCAACTGGAATCATGACCATCCACAGATGGTGGAACCCCATTTAGGGTCCTGACCCACAGTTTGGTAACTCCTGCTTTAATGGAAGAGCATGCAACACTTTGAATCAGATTTCAGGGACATACATGACATTCGGTTTCTCCAAATACTCTTGCAGTATGTATTTTTAAAATTGATACTTTTCAAGAATGCACTTTGTAGTACTTCTTTGCTGTAGTATTCACAGGAAAAATACAAAGACTGCAAACACATGGAAAGCAAATTCATTAATACATCTGAATTGGGGGGGGGGGGACACACACTATCTTCCCTGTGAATTTTCCTTGTAATCCTCTTTACAACAGACCCATGTACAGTGAGGTGGTTCCTCTCTCTTCACTGGCTGGAGGCAGAGTAAAGATTGACAGCCATTCTGCAGTCAGCACAGTTTACTCCAGCAAGACCCCAGAATGATGTTTAGTGATGCAGAAATTGGATGGTAATCAGCCAGCAAAACCCCTCTGTCCGCCTCCCCCTTCCCCCTAAAGCTCATTAGAGCAGTGCCAAGCCAATGCCATCGCTGTAGCACCACTCCAAGCTTTAGGAGACCAAAAATATGATTCATAATCTAGAAATCCATGCAATTTGAGAGATGGACCTGTAATTAATATGGATCCATAAATTGTATTTATTTATTTATTTATTTATTTATTTTATATCACAATTTGTATCCTGCCCTCTCCTGTCCAAAGATAGCTCAGGGCGGCTAACATATAAGCATAAAAATATAACTACAAAATAATAAAAATCAAAAGGAAATCCCATCCCTAAAAATACTAGTAGTGTAGCACATTATGCTGTACTTCATTCCCAAAAGCTGCTTCTGAAAAAGAAGATGGATCAATAATGTGGTTTCCAAAGGATGGGCACGTGGAAAACTATGTAGCTATCTTGCAAATCTCTCTGTAGTGGACATGGGAAACTGCCGCTAAGGAAGCTGTTGCACCCCTTGGGAATTGGGCTCTATCTTCATCTGTGGCAGTCTTTCCCAGTGCCATATTACTTTCTTCTTCTGCACCTGATGCAATCCTGCTAGTGATGAAAGGTGTAATGTTTTCCCACCACTAGAGGCAGGGCCGGCCTTAGTATATGCGGGGCCCAGGGTGGGGAACAAAGGCGGGGCCCTTTTCATCTGCCGGCGGACCTAGGCTGGTAGGCCTAGGGGCGCTCCCAACAATACAACATCCCTGGACCTGGGCTCAGGGAAGTGCGGAGGTGCACTCCCCTCCTCCCATCCCCAAGCCTGAGCGATCATCGGATCACTTACCTGATCCACCGCCGCTGCCAGCCTGGGCCCTGCACTGGGCTCGGAGTCTCAGATGGGGCGGGCACTACGGCAGCAGATTAAATCTGCCACCGCGCTACCTGCTGCCACTGGAAGTTCCACTGCCCTCCCCTCTGCTGCTTCTCACAGTCTCAGCCAGGGGAAATGAGGGAGAGGTGGGGTCTCTGCCTCTCTCTCCCTCATTTCCCCTGGCTAAGACTGTGACAGGCAGCGGAGGGGGGGCACAGAGTGTGGGAGAGGTTGGGGCCTCTGCCTCCCCCTCACTCCTGCTGGCCCCCTCCGCTGCCTGTCAGTCGGAGTTGACCGGGGGCCCCGTGCTTGGAGTCCACAGATCCTGGCCACTGTCAGGCCGGGAGTTGGGGACCCCGAGTGTGGACCCCCCCAGGAATGGGGCCCAGGGCACCCGTCCCGAGCCGCCCTGTAGGGTCGGCCCTGACTAGAGGAGTCTAATACAGAATGAAGATAGTTCTTATGGTGACAGCATATGCTAGAAGGTAGATCCTAAGGGATCTGTACAGACCCAATCAAAGTCCTCAGTTTCCTTGGAATATTTGGGATCAGGATAGAATTCAGATGGACCATGTTTATTTCTTTGGGAATAAATGAGGATTCCATTTACATCCATAAGGAAGACAAAGAGATGTGGTGCAGGCATTGAAACCCTATTAGCAGAGAAGCTGGCTACTAAAAGCTTTCACTTTTAAAGATAGGAAGTAGGCCAATAGTGAGAGAAGAGGTGCAAGCAATTGTCTTATTGGTATATCCTCTGAGTCGTAGTTCGGCTTCTGAAAGGGAAACAGAATTCATGGAGGTGTGGTAAGAACAGTTGTTTTAAAGATTCCGTAATGTGATAAAACTGGAAATCTCAGGTATTTTATCAATCAGATAATTTGCTGTCACAGCAGCTTTCTTTTCAATGTCTCAGACATCTGATTTTTAAACAGGCTGTCTTGAAGACACTCCACAACATCTTGTACCCTGGCTGGCTTGACAAAATTGTGTCTTGCAGCGCTCCTGTATTGCACGTTGTCTTGGTAGTTCCATTAATGAATTTTTTTGTAAAGGCAGAGTATCTGGAACTCTTGCCAGATAACTTAAGGACTCCAACTCTCCCCTTCCATCTTTCAAGTTGCCTGTCGCAGTGAGTTAGAGTTCAGTGGTGGATTGAACCCTGTCTCAGAAACCATTTCTGAACTGCCAGCCACAGAAGTGGTTCTGTTTGTAAATTCAGCAGGACTGAGAAGCACGAGCCGCAGGAAGTGTGTGCAGCTACCAGCAGGGCTGTGGTCTGAAGGGAGGTTTTACCAAGTTTCTTTTGTAAATAGTTGCTTGAAAAATAAAAACCCAGTATAAAGTTCCCAAGATACTGAAAAACTCTCTCGGAGGGTTCTGTTACCCACCACTCTTTGCCAGCAGAGCATTGCAGGATCTCCGTGAAGGGGGAAGTCCTTGCCCCCTAGTTGGCTGTCAATCTTTAGTCTCCACCCAATAAGGGGAAAGGCATGTATGCTACCCTGCAAGAATGACTATATGAAGGCGTGAGAATATTCACAAATGTATTTTTAAGTATTTATCAGCTATCTGTCATAAGGCTTTCTAATCCCCAGTGTGGAAACATCATTTAACTGCTTTATTTTGAGACAAACATTATAATAACGTTTTCCTTTTAAACTCTAGAAACTCAAGAGTATGATACATCATCAGATTTTACAGCATAATTTAACAACTACAAATACTTCCTGAAGTGTGTTGTCTACAGTAAAACCATTTATGCTTAAAACATTTTGATACCCATTGGTCAAATTTGGTTGTACCTTACATTGCAGAAGGCCCTGGAGATATTTCAGATAGAGGCTTCTTTTAGATGTGTGTGGCGTACATGCGGCATAGAATCACGCCGCATGTAAAAATCCTGCATGCGGGATTTAGATACGACAGTTCGCGTGTTGAAGTCGGCCGCACATTCTTTTAAAACTGTGAATTAAATACCTCGATGCCGAGGCTTTAAAAGAACACGCAACCAGCTTTAATGCTCTAAATGTCATGTCTAAATCCTGCATGTGGGATTTTTACACACGGTGTGATTTTATGCTGCGTGTGCGCTGGCGTACGTCTAAAAGTGGCTGTAGACGTTAGTAAATAACAGCAGAATTTGTCTTCTGAACATTTCAGAAGAAGTTTCCATGAAATAAAAATCTATTTTACTGTAAATTAAACACTACTTTAAATAAACTCTCTGAGACAATTAAAGAAAGCAAGAGCAACTAGTTTCAAAAGACAATTTGTGTTTACAGTTCGGTCTGATTTAAGTAAACAAAACTATATCAGTATCAGTAGGTTACATAAAAGACAACAACAGCCCCATGGTTTTGCTCCAAATATTTTGCTAATTAGTTTGCAGTACAATACCTCACATTGGTGTGTCTCTTGACGTACAGATTATGAAAGTTGTTTGTATTTTCCATCTGGCCTGCTTTGGGGCCTTGTAACCTCTGAATGATCTCTGCTTTCATTTCCATGGCAATATGAGCAGGCAGCAAAGAAAGGAGGAGACGTTCCTGGATTTATTTTTTTAATTTTTATGTTAAAGAGAGAGAAAGAGAGAGAGAGAGTGAAATTGTCCAGAATTTTTCTATTTGCTATGGTGAATAAGAATAGTATCACAAGTCAATGCATTCCCTTTTAATAATTATGAAAGAGATGTTTGTGCAGATGCAACTGTGATCCTGCAAGGCCCCACCACCCTCATGCCACCCATGCCTCGGCTAACGCTGATGTGTCTGTACTATCACCAGAAGAAATTTGGCTACAATATTCTTTTCTATTGCTCTTTAATAGGTAGACAAAAAATGGTGGGGTATTTCATATCAAAAATGTCAAAGGAATCAGACACTAAAAGCATGCCCATGATTATTCACTATTATCTTATGTACTAGGGATACGCATGCCCCTCTAGTGGGTCAGAGGCATCTACCTATTGTTCTTTATGAGGACGATACCGTGCTGGTTTATCAAACTCAAATTGGACTCAGTAGACAGTTGGAGCTTTTGGGGGAGTATTGTGCGAAGGAAAGTTTGAAGATCAACTATCCAAAGTCAAAAGTGTTAGTAGTAGGGCGGAGGAGGACTAAAAGCCCGTATTCTTGGAATGTTAAAGGGGAGCGTATCACCCAGGTAAATCAATTTAAATACCCGGGGGTTATTTTTTCCTTCACTGCTAAATGGATCCTGCACTATGAGCATGTGGAAAGTGCAAGCTAGTCACTCGGCTTCAGCAATATTGAAATTCTATTTTGTTCGGGGGGGAAGATGGTAGTACCTGCCCTGAAATTATTTGAGGCTAAGGTACTGAACCAAGCCTTATATGCTGCCCCGGCATGCTCCCTTGACATATTAGATAAGTTAGAATGCCTCCAGAACTCTTTTCTGGCTTCACTGCTGGGCATCCCACGTGGTTCTCCGCAGGTCATAGTCAGGAAGGAGACGATCTTTCCAACAGTGAAGGCACGTGTCCTTCAGTCTATTATTAATTACTGGATGAAGGTGGTTGGCCCCTCCAGAGCTGGAAAATCCTTACTGGTTATGACCTGAAATTCTGGTCTCTTGAACCCCTGGCTGTCTCGGGTTTTACACCTGATCCAGCTGTTAGGTTTCTCCCCTGAAGTCTGGGGAAGAATAGGCTACAAAGCCTTCAAGAAACTTGTCCGGCAGCGAATCAAGGACCAACTACTCCAGACAGAGGGGGCCCTGCTTGATGCCCAGAAGGTGGTTCTGGGCTTAGTGCCTTAAAGGAGGTCTGCCTGGCCCCCTTCTATCTCTTTAAGTGGATGGATTCAGTTAAAATGAGACGCATTCACTAGGATGCGCACTAATACTTTTCCCTCAGCGCTGGTAGACGGCAGATATCGGGGCATGCCTCATGACCAGAGGAAATGCCAGTTGTGTGAAATAGGCAAGGAAGACATGGTTGCCCATATTCTGCTTGACTGTTCCACCTTGGCCAGCTTGAGAGCTAAATTTTTGGGACCAGTGCTTTGCAAGCTTCAGTGGAGTTCTAGAGCAAGGCTGCTGGAGCGACTGCTATCTCCTTCTGATATGTCAGCCTTTGCCCATCAGGTGTTGATCCTGCAGGAATCAATTCTGCTCAATCATGGGGTTTAGCCCCCCCCCCCCCTACTCTTAAGGCTAGGTGTAATTCTGTTAGGCAACTGGCTGGGTTATAAACTGTGTATAGGTACAGAGTGAGATCTGAGAAACCTCGAGTGTAGGCAGGAGCTATCCCTAACCTGTGGGTTATAACTGCCCCCTTAGTATAATTTTGGAGGGAATTGTTGTTTTATTGATAGTGAGGTGGCAGAGTGTAAACAGTGTTTTGTAACATGGACACTGTACCTTGGAAATGTAAGTGTATTTTGTATTGCTATTTAGTTTTAATATTGTAATAGCTACGGCTACACAATTAAAATTATTACTACTACTATTATCTTATGTAGAGAATTCAAACATCCTCCAAACTTGAAAATGTGCTTTTTGGTCTCTCTATAATATTTCTGGTTCTACAGGTAAAGATAAACTAAACTTCTTTCATTTAATGATGTAATCTTAACTATGGTTTTGCAACTCCATCACCATAATTATTTAAAAGGGCATATGTTAGGAAACATTAGACTTCTAGTGATTTAATAAACATTTGTGTAGGTCAAAGGAAATTTACCGTTATTAAACGTCTATAGAAGCAAACCAGTCACCCGCTGCAGGGTGGGAGAAGGGCCCTCTGCCACCAAAATCTAGGCAGGGGGAGGTTTCTGCGCCAAAAATCCTTCCTCTCCTTGGGATGGGCACGGAGAGAGGCTGCAGGGGTTCAGGAAACCCCACGGCGTTGGCCTGGGGGCATCTTAATTGGGTCTCTGTGATCATGAGCAGGTTGGAGGTTTGTGATTGGATGGCGTGGGGGCTGCCCCTCCCCTTCAATAGGAGGTGGGGAGGAGTTGCCGCTCACCCGTGTTGCTCCTCAGGCCCAGCATTCAAGCAAAACCCCCTGAGCAGTCAGCACCCACCAACCCATCCCTCTAATACTGCGGGTTTAACTGGCTGCTGTTAGGGGACCAAGAAGGGATTTTGGAGGGCACCTCAGTCATTATGAGATGCTTGATTGTTTTACCTTCTTCGCAGTGTTAGATTAGGATAAATTAGTTTAATCACTAACAATTTGGATTTGTTTTGGCTAATTGGAGTTAATTTCAAATTGGCAACGAATTTAACGAGTTGAACTTTAATTTGGTTTAATTTCAGTGAACATTTACATCATAATTTGGACATTTACTTGATGTGGCGACTAATTCGACCTGTATGAATCTGATAATTGACATTTATTATGTCACACTCTAGCGGGGGTTCAGTATGGTTAATAGGTGTTTTGTTTTATTTATTTATTTATTTATTTATTTATTTAAATTTGTTAGGTGCTCCCTCATGCCTACAGCATCTTGGGGTGGTGTACAATATTATGAAACCCAATAATAACAATAAAATCAACAACAATAGCCCAAACCCCAACGATTTAAAACATCACTAAAAAATCCAACCTCCCCCCCCCACCCTCCCCTCCAAAGTCCTGGGCGAAAAGCCAAGTCTTGCAAACACATCGAAAGGCCAACAGGGCCGGGGCCAGACAAGCCTCCTCCAGGCGGGAATTCCATAACCGTGGCCCGGCCACCGAGAACACCCTCTCCATTGTGGCCCCCCGTCTTACATGGGGGACCTCCAGAAAGGCGCCCCCGGTGGACCGAAGGGATCGCTCTGAGGTGTGGAGGGCGAGGCTGTCCCCAAGATATGAGGGGCCCAGACCGTGCAGGGCTTTATAAATCAATACTAACCCCTTGAATCTGGCTCGGTACGCTATAGGCAGCCAGTGCAGAGCATGGAACACCAGTGTTATGTGCTCACACCGCCCCATCCCCATCAGAAGACGGGCCGCCACATTCTGCACTAGCTGCAGCCTCTGAACCAGAAACATGGGAAGCCCCACGTAGAGCACGTTGCAGTATTCTAGCCTCGAAGTGATGAAGGCATGGACGAGATGGATGAAGGCATGGACGAGGCGTGGCCAGATTGGGCCCAGAGAGGTAAGATTGAGGTCTCTGTACCTGATACAGCTGGCGAAAGGTGGCTTTAGCCACTGCCTCCACCTGCTGATCCAGATGGAGGCCCAAATCCAAAACCACCCGCAAACTCCGAACCTGAAGGCCAACAGGTGGGCGAACCCCTCCTATCAGGGGGGACAGCACCTCCCCCGCCCTTCCCACCACCATCATCTCCGTCTTATTGGGATTGAGCTTCAGTCTGCTCTGCCACATCCAATCCGCCACAGCCTCCAAACATAGGGAAAGTAATTAGACAGCAGGACCTGGGTTAGTTGAAAATGAGAGGTACAGCTGCGTATCATCAGCATATTGGTGACAACACACCCCGAACCCTCTCACTATCTCCCCCAGGGGCTGCATATACATGTTAAATAATAGTGGAGACAGAATAGAACCCTGCGGAACGCCGCAGGTCAAAGCCTGGGGGCTAGATGTTTCAGTCCCCAGCACCACCCGCTGGCTTCTACCTGAAAGGAATGAATGGAACCATCCAAGGACAGTCCAGCCCAGACCCCCCAAGTCTCGCAGACGTCTCAACAGCAGCCCGTGGTCCACGGTATCAAAAGCGGCCAAGAGATCTAGCAGGATCAAAAAGGTCGAACATCCTGCATCCATCTTCTGGCGGAGATCATCCACCAAGGCCACCAACGCCGTCTCAATACCATAGCCAGGGTGGACCCTTGAAAAGGGTCAAGGAAACCAATGGTATCTAAATGCGCTTGGAGCTGCAGTGCCACTGCCCGTTCAATAACCTTCCCTAAAAAGGGAAGATTAGAGACGGGTCAGTAGCTGGCGAGTACGTCCACATCCAAAGATGGCTTCTTCAGCAGGAGGCGCACCACAGCCTCCTTGAGACTGGGTGACAGCCTCCCCTGCCGAAGGGACGCGTTCACTACCTGGCGGAGATCATCCACCAAGGCCACCAACGCCATCTCAGTACCATAGCCGGGGCGGTTTTAGGATAGAAATAAGAGTCATCTCCTTAAGAGATGGGGGTGAAGGGGATACCTGGCAATAAGCAGGGTATGGCTAACAACAGGATCGTCCCTGGGAAGGATGTCAACTGAGGGGGAAAGGACAAGCATGGCCCTCAAACCCTGATGATGCCGTGCTCCTTACTCATGCCTGTTCGAAGGGGAATGTTGGGAAGTTTGATTTGGTGCTGGCATTGGAGGGCATATCCAAGCCAGACGCCTGTTTCAAGTGTTAATGAAGTTCTGGAATTAAAATACTGGACCCATGATTGCTTAGTAGCAATCTCACCAACGTTCCTTGCTCTGTTTAAGTAAAGAGTGCGGCCATTTAAACCCAGTCATGTCTCTGTGTCTCATGTGGGGGGGTGGGGTGTGTCGGCAACCAAGAGATAGGAGCAGACACGATTAATAGATGTGGTGATTGGTTCAGCAGCAGTAGTGCACTCTGGAAAACAGAAACATAGGACAGGGCCCCAAATGGCCTCAAAACGGCTGCAAAATGGCCAGCACCCTTTTCCTTGCCCTTTGACCGCCACCCACACTGAAGTAGTGTGTGTGCATGCATGTTGTGCATGTGTGCACATTACCACACATCATACACTAAACCATGAACTAAAAATGGTCATGATTTTCTGCCACTCAATATTTCAGGAATAGTGGCAACAGCCTTTCAGTATTGATTTAAACTTGAAAGCAAAAAGGTTTCTGCTGTTAAAGTAGCAGGAAATCTCTTAATCTGCACACTGCTCTCTCCACTCAATTGAATGCCAATTCATCAAAATGCTCATTGTTAAAGTACAGTGGCAAGAACCAGCTCTTGTTCTTGGTCCCCAGAGACTTGCAAAGAGCCCATTTGTGTTATCCTGCATGCCCACAAGTGAGTGGAGACCTCATCTGTCAAAGGAAAAGCTATAAGCCCATGGTGAGCCTCAACCACAGGCTCTGGGTGTTAACAAACAAGATGATAGCCTGCTGGAGTTTGTGTTCAGTCCATGCAGCCCCCACTCACATGTTTAGTGTTTCCAACCTAACGAACAGGTAGTCCCTTGCATGTATTCCATGTGCTTGTGAGCAGCCCCCACTGGCAGCACCAGTCAGAGCGAAAGCAGAGAGAGAGGGCAGGAAGCATTCACTCCTCGAACACTCTAGGATTTTCACCCATGACTCTATGGTGCTGGCAAACCTGTATGTGTGGAGGTGCTGCATGCAACCTAACTGACAGGATGCAGACATGTGGGCACACATTCGCCTGGATTCGCCCACATTCTTCAAGACCCCATCATGAATGGGGCTTGGGGGTCTGGTGGGTGGTGGCCAGGGTGGCCAGTGAGGGTGAACACCTAATAATTGGGCAGGTGGACACACACCTGGTGAGAGCTATTGTGGGCTATCATCTTGTTTGTTAACACCCATAGTTGTACTATACATCTTACATAGTGGCCCAACATAAGCACCTATGACAGAAGAAAAAAACTGCCAGGTGGGAAATGCCAGTGGGAATACAGCCCATAAACATTCTATACATATTACAGTGAAGGAGCATTGTTAAAGGATGACACACAATTGGCATAAATAGCACTGATGTTCTGGATTGCATTCTTATTAAGCAATGGTTACTGCCATTAACTATTGCAGTGCTCACACGAGTTCCCTGGAAAACATCACACTAAAACCATTGTCCTGATTTAGTGTATTATAGTTAGCTGGATTCTGCATAGCCTTTCACAAAATTTTGATTCCCATTTTGAAAAGACTCCATCTAATTGTTGCAATTATTAAAACCACCCTGAAGTGCAAAACAAAGGGAAATCTTCATTACCTAAACATTATCTTTCATCAAGTTCCGAGCCCAAAATTTGGAGCAGTTTAGTTATGGTTCCTTGGTCGTATCTCAGGCCACATTCCAACAAACAGAAGTAAAGAATTTAACTTAATTAAATCGAAGTAACTACTCTATTTCAGTAGTGTTTACAGACAAACAGTGTAAACTGTAGTACTGTGTCAATTTCCTTCCTAGCTGAGACATAATGAGCGGTCTGCGTGGCAGCTCCCAGGCATAGTCTGGCCTGGTCGCCTGTGTGCAGCGCCCGGGTAGGACTTTTGGCCCTGGGCTATCCCTGCAATGAAATAGTGCCCCCTGTGGCACTATTTCATTAAAGGGTTCCTTTTACGCGGGATGGATGGCGCTTCTAGCAGCTCATTCCACATAAAGGGAGAACACCTCCCTTTTGTCCTCACAAGGCTTCCTTAGGAAGCCTTCAGGAGGGGGTGTGTGTGAGTCACCGGTTGTGTGTGCGTGCGTGTACGCAACTGGTGAGAATGTCGGAGCCATCTCGAAGAACCTTGTTTGGGGGCACTTACCTTGAAAGTTGCTACCTCTAAACAAGGTTCTTCGAGCTGGCTCTGCACATTCACTGTGGCGCGGTTTCTTTTTTAAAAAGTGTCGGGGCTCAGGGGAGCAGCGAGTCCAACTCCTGGGAGGCCAGGAGGGGCATTGCCCCATACTTCCTAGGTGGTGCACTGCCACTGCCTTCGGCACTTAGTAAGAAAGAGATATGTTTGGAGCACAGAGAGAAAACAAGTGGTCTAACTTCTTTGATTATGCTTTGGAGGACATTTAGTGTTACAGCTCTATCCAAGCAGTCCTCTTGTTTTCCTGCAGTGTATGTTAATGTGGATCTTGCCTGCCTGGACTTATCTCTTTAGGAAAAGTTTGCTCTTCCCACAGCTCCTGAAACTATGGCTCTGAGATAATCCCTTGAGTTATTTTAGCTATAAATCAGAAGTATTTCAGAGATACACTAATTACAACAACAAATCTGTTATCAAGCATCATAATGGACATTTTAAAATTCAGCATGTTTCTCTGATGTGGATACACCCCAAAATGTAGCAAATACACAATGTAACAAACACACATCAAGCCATTTGTGCACCTAGTTCCTCTTTGTACTTTGCAAAGCAAAACGCTCTTTGAGCCCCCACAATATCAATTACTGTTCTGACACTGAGGCCAGTGTGGTTTCATACAGTAATATGAATTAATTTGACAAATTACCTTGTTGTGAAAACAAAAACCAAGTTTGCAGTAAGACTAGATTTGGTTGCATTATTTCTAATGAAAACTCATGTCAGGATGATTGGAATGTATTTCCATTGTTAACACATTTTAGTAATTTCAAGATGAAATTTCAGTAAAGATGGAAGAATTCCTAATTGGCTTCAGCCTGCAGGGAAAGTACAGCCCTGGGCTTTGCTTGCTAGGGAGCACCAGCTCCACAGTTGAATTATCCTGTTTGGATATATATGGACTGGAACTAGGGCTTAAAAAAGATTTCATCAAAATGGGAATTCCAAATGAAATCCCAGTTCCAGATACACTCTTGGTCAAATCGAGAACCTCTGGGTACTTGAGAATGTTTTGGCCAACATTTTGTTTCCTGATTTACCGACTTTCTGCTTACCGGGATCCTGTTTTCCACTTTGCCGTTTACCACTTTGTTGTCCATTTCAAATCCCAAGAGGTAATACCGATGCAATATCACATTGTTTCTATCTTCTCTGCATTCTATTTTCCCTTGTACTTCCTTGTCACTCATTGGCTGGTGCAGAAAACTTTATTAATCTGAAATCCAGTTGCAGATTGGTCAAAGAAAGGGAACAATATAGAATTGGAGGCACTGGAATGGAGGTTAAGAGACACTGGGGTGAGGTTAAGGGGTGAGGTGTTCACTCAGTTATTGGCTCTGAAATGTGGAAACAATGAACCTGGATGTAAAATGATACCCTCAGCAATGTGGTAAGTGGTAAATGAATGGTATGAAGTACATAGTCAGTAACTTGGGATGGTAGCTTGCAGTATTGCAAGAATTCAGAAAGTACACTGGTATTGAGAAATAGCCAGGAAATCAATTCTGTTTCCCGAGATGGTGTAATTTCTCACGAGCAGCAATTAGCTGCTCATTTCAACACTAACCATTTTTCTGTCTCCACTGTTGGGAAGCAGGCATAGCAGTAGTTAGTTGTGCGGAAGGCAGCTACACATACACGGAATGGGTACCATACGAACACAGCCATTTTATGCTTTCCAAGCAAGTTTCAGGTTGTTTTGCACCTGGCTTGATTTTGAGCATTTGGGGTTTTGTGTTTCTAGACATTTGAAAAGAGCACTTCAACAAAGTCCATCATTTTTTGTAGTACAAAACTGGAAATTCGTAGTAATGATTAAGAAATATGAGGCCCTTAATTAATAAATCAGATAAAGACTGTAAAGCACTTTGAACACAGAGTACATCATATAAATGATAAAATAATAAAAATAATGATTGCTCTGGATGCTAGGGCTGCACAGAGTAGTCAAACAAATATTCATGAGTATTTCCAAGTTTCCAAAGATCGGGCCCAAATGTTCGGATGCTCCTCAGAAACTCAGTGAATGCTCAGAACTCAGGTGGCAGACAGGAAGTGGAGGCAGGGGGACAACAAACTCATGTGGAAAGTGGAGGGAACTCATGCACCGCTGTGCAGTGTGTTCATGCTATTTTCCTCTCTGTGAGCATGTTCTCTAATGGTCTCTGGGAGAATGGTGGGAAATGTAATCCAGCATGCTCACAAGGAGCACTAGAACAGCAGCTGTGGCTGGTCCCTGGGAGCATGCTGGACTCCATTTCCCAGCATGCTCTCAGAGACCATTAAAGCAGTGGCAGCTGGTGGGTTCCAAGGCTGTTCAGGAAGGGCCAAGCCAAGAATTTTGAAATTAATATAGAATTTTACNCACAAGGAGCACTAGAACAGCAGCTGTGGCTGGTCCCTGGGAGCATGCTGGACTCCATTTCCCAGCATGCTCTCAGAGACCATTAAAGCAGTGGCAGCTGGTGGGTTCCAAGGCTGTTCAGGAAGGGCCAAGCCAAGAATTTTGAAATTAATATAGAATTTTACAGTCTCGGTTCCCCATCTGTGAAAAATGAGAGTGTGTTTGTGTCTCACTCTTAGGGATGGGTGAATGCGGTTCGGATGTTAAGAGTTCGGACCAAACTCAGTCTGTTCGGACGTCTGAACCGAAAGTCCGAAATGAACTCCCGAATTACTGAACAGTTCGGTAGCATTCATATTAGTTCGGATGAATTAGGGGGCAGGAAAAACATCTTTTCAGGACCAAAAAATAGGTTTTGGTTTTGTTTTGTTTTGATTTCAGTTTCGCTGTTTTTGACTGTTTGGCCAAATTCGGCCAACCCGAAATCAGTTGAACCGAATCATCGAACCCGAACTCGGGTTTCGAACCGAACGACCAAACATCTGAATATCCGAACTGCATTCTGTTAGCCCATCCCTACTCTCTCTCCCTGTGTTCCCCACACCCTTGTCCTTATTAGATTGTAAATCCACTGGACTGGGACCTGTCACCAATAACCACCAGCAGGCAACGTGTTCAATGGCAGGAGTACCATAGCAGAGAAAACAGAAGTACCATAACAGCTAGTCCAGATTACAGAAATTTCCAGTACCTTACTTAAGATGCAATTCAAACAAACATTACAATATCTGAAATACACAGGCAGCATAGGCCACAACTAACATGAATGGAAAATGCTGCAAAGCCCAACAGGATTACGTGGAATCCTAAAATGAACACAATAAATGCTGCAATTGGTTCCTGGGAGGGAAAAGATTCCCCACCTCTGATATAGCACTTTTAGTTCTTCCTACAAGCTGAAAGCACACCGACCAATGAACAAGAGAAAAATACATGGAAAAATCCTTAAGATCCCAAATACAAAATAGTGTGTGTGTGGGGGGGGGGCGGAGAATTCAAAGTGGCTAATGCGGCTATTTCCTCCTTCAAAAACACTAAAATTGCACAAGGCTGTGTGCAAAATCAGCAAGTATTTTCTAATTGTTGGTGCACTCCCAGAAGAAGACGAGGGCACAGTTTATGGGATGGAATGGTCGCACTCTTTATTGGTTCAATTATACATCCAAAAAAGGGGAAGGAGTATTCCTCCCCGATTCTCCCTTTTGAACTGGGGTCCTACTTATATTTAACTGTTTGTCAACAAAGGAGGTTCCAGTCCCCTACAGGTGATTGCCCTGGTCACCTGTCTAACGGATCCACACGTTCTCGAGTTAAGCCCTAGTGGAATCCTCCTGTGACCTAACTTACAAATGTTAACTTATACCCTCCCGCGATCCCAAGGTTTCCCTGGGACGGGGCGGGTTATTAGTGCCTACACCCCCTTTTTGAGAGTAGAAACAAGGGTGAGAACACTGTTACCCACTGCTTGGCACGTTTTCCGCCCAGTGGGTCCGGCCGTTCGTCACTCGCCCTTGGGATGGCCATACAGTGGGCTGCACTGTGCAGATATGCATGACCTTACCCATCTCTTAAGGAGATGTTTCTGTTCATCGTATGTTCTGATTGTCAACCTTTTTGTAACAATTACCCCTAACTCAGTCCACTGCTAAAGAGTGCGACAATTGCAAGCCTACAACCAGCTCAAGACAACATCCCTAGTACAGAAGACACACCGCCACCATGCTGTGGAGGAGGACTAAGCTGTAACCTACCCACCAAGATGTCTGTCCTTATCTCCAACCCCCTCCCTCCCCTCTCCCCTGCTTCTCCCCCTACTTCTTCTCCTCCTGCCTCCTACTAAGCCTGTCTTCTCTCTCC
>QEPC01004760.1:170654-205892 GCA_003113815.1 Sphenodon punctatus
TGCTGCTGGGTCTCAGACAGACAGCCATGCCCCCAGAGGCACCCCCAGGGGTCATGTGCCAAGCCTTCCTGTCTGGGTAACCTGGGGTGCCAAGCCCCTAGCCTTCCCGGTCTCTGCTGTTGCTGCTGTGTCTCTGCCGGCCTGCCATGCCCCCACGGGCACCCCTGGAGCGCTCCAAGCCTCCAGGTGACCAAATGTTTTGAACATTCAGGGGGGAGGGGTCTGAACTCCATGGGACTGAACCCAAACTAAGTTTTCAGTCCAAACACCGTTCTGTTCGCACATCCCTACTATTCTATGATTCAGAGTGGGTGAGTGCAGAAATGGAATGAAAATTTCCTAGTGACGCTCAGGTTGCTTGCAAAGTGCCACCTCAGAGTCCAGGCCCCTATTGTAGCTACACTCTTATCATTTATGCTGCACTCTGTATGCAAGGCAGCCCTAGGGAAAAGCTAAACCAAGGAGAAAAAAGAAAAAATGGTTATAAAAAGACTTGGATAATCATGATTCAGGACCAGATTTTTGACTCTGTCTCCAGCTCAGCCTGGTCAGCCTATTGATCATTCACACTTCAAACTGACATCTCCACAAACCAGTAAGCAGTGGCAGAAAGACACCATGAGCAATCAAAGCCAGCCCTGAGTGAACCAGTTTCCAACACCACAAATCCCACAAAGCTACAACATCTATGAGACTTGAAGCAACAGCTGGCAAGATGGAAGTATAGGAAAGATTTGCCAAAGGACCGTGATGATTTTTTTTTCAAAATGACTGAGCCAGGAGATGTGAATACTATTGTAAGTTAAAGTATTAATTGCTTCTCTTGCAAACCCCAGGTGGTATGGTATACCAATTAACCTTGATGAACAGGGTGGAGATGGGGGATTTAATTTAGAAATTAAGTTTCCAATGTTTGTTAATCAGCTTTCTTCAAGTGAGTCCTTAAAGTGAACTACTGTGTTTAACAAGAGACATTCATAAGAAAATAAGTAGTACCATACTGGGTCAGACCAATAGTCCACCAAGCCCAGAATCCTGTCTCCGACAGTGACCAATCTCTTTCTCTTGGGAGAAGAACCCAATAGGTCACAATGGGAAATCCATTCCTTCTTGTTTCAGCCTCCAACAGTAAGAGGTTATGTTCCCAAAACCTACTTAGCTAATAGCCATTGATGAACCTATCCTCCAAGAACTTATCCCTTTTTAATACTAGCTACACTACTGGCCTTGACCACTTCCTCTGACAGTAAATTCCACAAGTTGATTTTGCGTTGAGTGAAAAAATAATTTCTCTTATTTGTTTTAAAACTGCTCCAGTTAATTCATGGAGTGTCCCCTTATTCTAGTACTCTTAGAGAGGGTAAATAACCACTCCCTATTTATGTGTTACACACTACTCATGATTTTATAAACTTGCGTCATAGCCCCTCTCAGTCATGTCTTCCCCAAGCAGAAGAGCCCCAACATATCAAGCCTCTCTTTATACAGGAGTCGTTCCATACCCTTGATCATTTTTGTTCTCTGTACCTTTCCTAGTTCTATTAAGTCTTTTTTGAGATGGGGCAACCAGAAGTGCACAGTCACACACTATTCCAGGTGCAGTCGTACCATAGATTTATATAGAGGCATTAGGATATTTTCAGTTTTATTCTCTATCTCATTCCTAACTGTGTAACTTCTGAGTCTGTGATCTTCCAGCCACCGACTCACTACTCCAGAGTAAGTGATTCAATGATTGCAGCCTAAATGCTTCTTTTGAATAACTGACACCCTTTTTTCCAACCTTTTTTATTTGATAAAATGAGTGATTTGTCTATCTATGAACTGGTGGTCCATGTTACACCAGCAGTGTTGTAACAAAAGTGACAACATGGAAAAATCACCCCTAGAATTTTACTGGGGAGAGCTAACACCCTCCAATTTAGGTTTGCTCTAGCGAACACCCCCACCCTGCCTCTACCCCCACTACAAGCAGAGTTGAGCTGAGCCAAACCAGTAGTAATGGCAGCAGCAGAAATTTGAAAAATCCATACTCATTACGATAGTGGAATTTGGTGAGTGTGAGTGGTCACCTTTCTGAATTAGTTTCATACATTAAAAATCATAATATAAATATTCTAAAGTGTTTGTCTACCTATGCATCTCTGAAGCTTCCTGAAAAAGCTTTCCAACCAACAGACTCCAAGCATGCAAATGATTTGAGAAGAAGAAGAGTGGTTCAGCAACTTCTCTTGTCATAACTTGATAGATGTGTATAAAATTATGAGTGGAGTGGAAGGAGTAAATAGGGAGTTGTTTTTTTATTCTCTCAAATAGTACTAGAACCAGGGAATGCTCCATAAAACTAGCTGGCAGCAGATTTAAAACAAATTTAAAAGTATTTTTTCCACACTCAATGCACAATTAACATGTGGAATTTGTTGCCAGAGGATGGGGTCAAGGCTGGTAGTATAGCTAAGTTTTTAAAAGGATTGGATAAGATCTTAGAGCAAGAGTGCCCACACGATGTCAAGCTTCGGAGATCTACCAGCGGCATGGGGGTGTAGCCTGGCCCTAATTTGCATGACTCTGCCCCCTCATTTGCATAGTTACATCCCAGCCAGGGGGTGTGACTATGCAATTGAGGGGGCACAGGAGGAGAGGGAGACAGCCACATACATCTCTCACACATACAGGCGCGCACACACACAGACACACACACATCTCTCTTACACACACACACACACACACACACACACACACACACACGGGTGTAACTGCCGCCCACGGGAAGCCGACACTGAAAACAGCGCTGTGAACCGGTCTCCAAAGTTGGCTCTGGCCACACCCACCACCGGGGAGGCCAACACTGAAAACACCACTTTGTGCTGTGACCGTCTCCAAAGCCAACTTCTTCCCCGCCCCCCACTGGGCAATCCCTCACTGATAAACAGCACGTAGCACTGTGTCTGGCTTCTCACCGGCTCAGCTGGGATCTACTTTGGGACATCACCCCTGTCTTAGAGGATAGGTCTATAAGCGGCTATTATCCAAGTAGGTTATGGGATGTAACCTCTAATTGTTGGGAGCTTGAAGTAAACAACAGGGAAAGGATTGTCAAGCTATGACCTACTGGGTACTCCTCTCAAGCGACCAAGATTGGCCACTGTCAGAGACAGGATGCTGGGCTCAATGAACCATTAGTCTGACCCAGTATAGTTCTTATGTTCTTACAATCAACACAGTTCACAATATCCTGCGGCCATCTTGGGGGCAGACAGAGATGGATAGGGGAGGGTCTAGAGCTCTTAACAGCCTGATGGAGGGGGTGTAATCTGCAGACAGTGGGTGGAGGCAACAGTAGCTAGACTAAGGCAGGAAGTACTTGAAGAACTGATGCAACATGTTCTGGCAGCATCTCATTTCTCAAACCATCAGAAGAAACGTATTCCTTCGGTAAGTATATGCAGTACAGTACTTAGACCTATTTTAACAGTGGTGATATGACATAGATAATAACATTAACTATATATGCTGTGATAGATAAGTCTACCTACTGAAAAAAATTGATATTTTTGCTGAATGATGTATTTCATCTGCATCATCAGACTAAAGCCACTTTTGCTCCACACCTCTGGAAGAAAAAGAAAAAAAAATCAAACCAGGACTGCCTTTGCCTATCCAAAAACTTTGTATCCCAAATGACATGCTGACCCAAATAGCAATGTAGCTGTTTAATGGCCTGATTTTGTGGCACAGTGCTCATTAACTCAATATCAGGGATGTGCAAACGCAGTTCGGAAGTTCGGAGTTCGGACCAAACTCGAATAGTTCGGTTGACCGAACTGAACTTTCGAACTGAACTAGAATTCGACCGAACTGTTTGGTCAAATCCGAACCAGTTCGGAAGGCCAAAAACCCCGGGTTTGAATGTATGAACTCGGTTCGAAAGTTTGGAATTCAACCGAACTCGAATAGTTCGGTCGACCAAACCAAACTCGGTTCTGTTCGCACATCCCTACTCAGTAGGTTTTCCCCCATTGATTCCAGAAGGTTTGATTGTGCCCTTGATTCCAGAAGGTTCAGTTGTCCTGAAACCACTTAGTACAGAGCAGAAGTCCAACCAAATAAACAAATCAGCCCAATTTGTTGATTTACATTAATATTTTTTAAAACAATAGCACTTCTAAGCTTGACATTTCCAGAGTATACATAACAAAATAGCTCTAGTTAGATGAGTTGTCTAACATGCACTCAGTACATGCACTCAATAAAGAATTTAGGACAAAACTGGAGTAACATTATCTGTACAATCCAACATTTCAGTATATAAACTGATGTGGGTCCTTTTTCACAGCCCCTGTAATCAGTGGTAGTTTTACCATTGAAAAAAGAACCAAGATTAGTACATCCAAAGTTTAACAATCACAGCTGATTAAAAAAGAGTAAAAAAAATAAATGACTACATTATTGATTTTTCTAAGAACACTATCACTGAAAGTAATGAAACCACAGAATTTCATTTCAAAACTATTATCCGGGAGCAGTAAAACAAATAGATGGTCCTGTATGTATTCCAGGTTGTTAGGATGTGATAAAATGGGGGAACAGCATGCACATATTCTATTTTCCATCTTTATGGGTAAGAGAGAAATTTCTGTACAATTTGGAGCAGGCTCCACCAGAAACCTCTTTGCTAATTCCAGACTCTGAGGGTATTTTTAGACATTACTGGGCCTCTATCACCCTTTGATCCCTCGCCGGGATCAAACCGGCACGTCCAACAGACGTGTCGGCTGATCCTGGTGAGGAATCAGGGAGGGGCTGGGGCCATGTGGTACAACGTGCGGTCGCACGGCCCCATGCTCCCTCGCTGCCTGCCCTCCTGCAGCCGCAGCGTCCGCCCGGAGTGACCACGACCCGGAATCCCGCCGCTGATTCCGGGCCGTGGCAGCAGGACAGATGTGATGATCCCCTTGTTCATGGGGGGGGAATCGCATTCACCACGCAATCGAGGATGGTTCGGGCAGGACCTCCGATAGCGTGGTGAATGTGATTCCCCCCTGTGATTCACAGGGGTGAACATCTGGGGGGGAACTTCCGTTCCCCCCATCAGATGTTACGGGATCATGATCACCATGTGGGGATCCACTGTGGTTGAGAGTGATCTCGTAACGTCTGAAAATACCCTGAAGTAACTGTCTAATGGTACATTTTTCAGAAAAATGTAATGAACTCTAAGAAAGGCGATTAATTGGTCCAAATGCTGCTCTAAGTTTAATTTAGTCAATCAGTGAGCTAAGTGAGTCACTCCACATTTAAATAAATATCTCCCTCAGGAGAATATGGCCTACAGACAAGAGTTTTGGCCAGCATTTTCACTCTTCAGTCGCATCTGGAGGGTGCTTTTTCTGTGTTCTACTGTTGCTTTCTTTCTGTGTCAAGAAAGTTTTAGAAGTCAGGAAAGTATCAGACTATTCTCACGGCTGATGTGTTTTTGCTAACATTACAATCCAGTTCATAACAAAAGTCAAAACATTCAAGGTGGGGCATGGGGAGAGACACACATGGGCCATGATCCACAAGCCACTTATGGCAGAATAACCCCATTGAATCCCATAGGCACATTTCCCACAGCACATAATACTAACACGCACACCCCTCCCAAAATCAGTGAACTCCATTCCTTCACATACCCAAATTTACTTACTGATTCCCACATTGGAATTCCATTTCAGACTTGATGAACTACAGCCCTCCACTAATGACTGGTCAGACTATTAATGCACATATCCTTTCTGGGCTCAGGAGAGAATTTTTTAAACTTAAATTGTGAATGGAATTTAAACCTAATTCAACTCTGTGCGGAACGTTTAGATTATTTTTCTTCCCAAGGAACTTCCTACTTCCTTCCTACTCATCCTTCCATGGGTGCTGCTAAGGAAAATAAACAGGAAAATATTTTTAGTTCTGACTTGGATTGCAGAAAGCAAACTGAGCTAGAGTGTTAGATCCCGATGCTGAGTAAATTATTTCTTCCCATATGGTGTCTCAAGAGGATTTAGCAGCACCTCATAGAACAAAAAGGTGGCCCTTGGCAATAAAAGGGATATGTTCCACATAGAGTCAACAGCTACACATTTGGTGATAAACAACTTATATTTAATACATTCTGTAACAGATTTCAATTACTTTCAAAAAAGGAAATAAAAAATGTTCTATCCCAGGTACAAACATAAATATTTTTAGGTTAAAAGCTTTACAAGTTCAGACTGCTCTCAAGATGTGGAACACCTCCCTCCCCCCCATGCAGAACACAGCAACCTATTTCCAAAATCTTTATATGAAATACTTTCTCTGAACCAAAAGTACCAAATAGTTAAGAATGCATGAATAATAAGGCAGTGCAGGCCAAGACGTTATTTTGTAACACGGGAACTTCCTGAAACAATTTGATTCACAAATTTTTCTACCCATGATGCATCCTGAAGGGGTCCTCAAGGTGAACAATTCTATGTAGATGAATTCAATTAGCACGTATAAACCAAACAGTGTCTGTGCAGGAGCAGCCAAGAGTAGATTACAGTCCACTGCTAGTTCACAAGCTAGTCTCCAGTAGATCACAGTGTCAGGAGGGGAACAAATCCTTCAGAGATCACCTCTGGGGAGTGGGATCAGTGCCTCAGGGAGGAGACATGTTATTAGAGCTCCTCCAGTGTGGCAGGGAAGGGTCTCTCTAAGGGGTGTGTGTGCTCTTCTCCACTCCTGAGACTAGTTGCTGATGCGCCCTAGAGCTGGAAGTCAACAGGAGGGGTTGCTGGCCTGTAATGCCAGAGCCAGCGGAAGGGCTCCTGGTAGATCACCTGAGGTTGATGCCTGGCTGCATGACCAGCAATCTGTAAGGACAGGGGCTTGAACCAGCATCCTTGGGGCTCTGGAGGTGGTGGATGACTCCACAGCACCACCAGCTCACTCTGGTGACAGCCTGGGGTTGGCTCTGAAGGCTTTCCCCAGTCCCAGTTGGCTGCCTGCATTATAAGGGCAGGCTTGCAGCAGCAGCAGGAAGCTAAGCAGATCTTCTGTTTCCTTCCTGTTTGTTCCTGTGGACCAACTCTGTTCCCCTTTTACTCTATTTGTTACTGGACCAGCTTTGCCCCTGTTTGGTCTCTTTGGTTTGGACTTTGTGTGTTTGATCACGCCTTGAACCGGCCTTTATGTCTTTGTTTGTCTGCTTGTGTCTATTCCAGCACCTCACCTTGCCTTGATGTCCCTGAGTTATGGACCCCAATCTTGCATGACCAAACCCCTGGGCCCAGACCTGCTCCTGTACAAACTCACCTGGATCTGATCCTACCTTACTCTTCATGCCTCCTTGGTTCCTGAGAACTTTGGCATATGTGTGTACAGCTTTAAGAGAGCTGGCAATAGCCAGCTTCTTCTTCCCTCCAGGAACTAGGTGGGTGGGGTTTTCCTATTCATTGGGTGTTTGGAAGCTGCAGTGTGTGGTCTCCATTTTGAGTTATGCCGGAGTTTCCTCTTACTAGGATCCTGTACTAGGTTATATCAATAAACGTGTTTCCTGCTCCTTCCACCAAGTCTTGTGTGTGCTGACTGAAGAACAGAATAGAGGGGCTCCCCAGAATCATGAGTAACCGCATCTCGGGGCCCACAGCTACCCCAGGGATACTACAAGAACCATTGTTCAAAGCAATAACATTGAAGGTTCTCCCGACCCTTCCTTCTGCCTCACATGCAATCGTGTTATGAGATATTCTAGCCATAGGTGACTGGTAACTGTCGATAGTGGGGGGTGGAACAGGAATGGGGGTTGGGCAGAACTTCTATGGAGTTTTACAGGGCTTCCAAAAATTGTGGGGGAGGGAGACATGTGTCGCCCCTCTGCGCCCCCCCCCCCCCATGAGTTGCCAATGATTCTATAGCTTGACATCCTGCTTTAATATCCTGGAATTGTCTTCTACCAAGTATTAGGCATGATAGCCAATCAGAAAACAGATTTCACTGAGTGACAACAGGTTTAAAACAAAGGACATTCACCATCTATTTATGCTGTTACATCTGTCTTTCTCATAGCTGATATTCTGTATTATCCGACACATTTTGTATTGAGTTAAAAACTGAGTTTCCATCTTTCCTTAAGTGCTATCCTTCATACTGTATGTAGCTGTCCCCACTTGTGAAAAAACTGTTGTATGTACCACAATGATCTTCAGTGACAATTCTCACTGATCATATGTTCTCATCCTTAAATAATCTGCAAGGTGATTGCACTCTTCCGCCATGTGAATGGATATTTAAGGAACTCAGTTTTGTCAACACCATAGGGATGGGCGAACAGAACGGAGTTTGGAAATTCAGTTCGGTTCCGTTTGGTTTGAAATTCGAGTTCAGAAATTTGGTTCGGTTCGGTTTGCAATTCAAGTTCAGTTCAGCCGACCGAAGAGATCAAGTTCGGTTGAATTCCGAACTTCCGAACCAAGTTCGGCCATTCAAAACCAGGTTTTTTGGTGTGTGTTGCCACTAGGGATGGGCCAACAGAACGGAGTTCGGAAATTCGGTTCGGTTTGAAATTCGAGTTCGGTTCGGAAGTTCGGTTTGGTTGACCGAACAGACCGAGTTCGTTTCGAACTCCGAACTTCCAAACCACGTTCGCCCATCCATAATCATCACCTCTCTGTACAGATTTCATGTATGAGCTCCTGTGTGTTTATTGATGTAGCACATGGATTATACATTGTCCATTAATACCTGCACTCTGTTCCCCAAATGACTGGTAGAAATGGCTTGAGTATATATTGTACTGTTCTGAGCTCGAGAACATGCGTCAGCATCCTGCTCTCTGGTCAATTCCAAAGTTTAGGAGCCCCAAGTATCTGATAAAAAGTCCCCAGCATATCCCAATCACAATATATCAATCAATTTATTCAAGGTATTTAGCTTCCGCCATAGCCAAAATAAAAACAAATACTCAAATACAATATTCTAGGTTCAGAATGCAAGAACATAAAATACATTAGTAACAATGTTCCCCAAATTCATCATCCCCCAACACATCAACAAAGGGTGAAAACAGACATGATGCTAACCACCCTTTAACCACCCTTGGTGGTTATTTATGCATGTTGCAGGGCTGTATTGGTGCCCTATGCAGCCCTGAAACAAGCATAAATGACCAGCAAGGGTGGTTAAGGGGTGGTTAGCGTCATGTCTGTTTTCACCCAAAGTGTCTGGAGTCTCAGATATCATGGGAGGCTGCTGACAAAAGGGAATATCTTTAGATTTGTCCACCACTCTGTTTAGCAGATCTGATACACTGGTCGCAGTACAGATCCCTGCAGCACTCCACTATTTACTTCTCTCCATTGTGAAAAAGGACAATTTAGTCCTACTCTTTGCTTCATATCTTTCAGCCAGTTATCCACAATAGGACACTGCCTCCTAACCTATGACTGTTTAATTTCCTCAAGAGTCTCTCATGAGGAACTTTATCAAATGCCTTCTGAAAATCCAGATACACTATATCAACCGGCTCCCCCTTATCCACATGCTTGTTCACACTCTCAAAAAATTCCAATAGATTAGTGAGGCATGAATTTCCTTTGCTAAATCCATGTTGACTCTTCACAGTTAACCCATGTTTATAATATGCTCCGTGATTCTGTTTTTAATAATAGTCTCCACCATTTTTCCCAGCACCGACGTCAGGCTCACTGGTTTGTAGTTTCCAGAATTGCCTCTGGAGCCCTTTTTAAATATTGGTGTTGCATTTGCTACCTTTCAGTCCTCAAGTACACTGGCAGATTTCAGCAGTAGGTTACAAATTACCAGTAGTAGGTTTGCAAGTTCATATTTCAGTTCCTTCAGAACTGTGGGGTGTAAACCATCTGGTCCTGGTGATTTGTTACTATTCAGTTTGTCAATTTGCTCAAGAATCTCTTCCAGAGTCACGTTGATCTGTGACAGCTTTTCTAATTCATCACCTACGAAGAGTAGTTCTGGTATGGGTATCTCCCCAACATCCACTTCCTTCTTCTATATGCCTAAGACAACTCTGGGTGCAGCCACAAAAGCACCAACAGCCCAAATCCCACGCAGTCCCATAGCAGGCAATTGCTGTCGCCACACTGTGGGGCAAATGTGGCGAGCTGGGTACACGGTGCAGGATCGGACCCACTACCTGCTTCACTGTTTCGGGGGTGGGGTGGAGGAGGATGCATGCTCCTCCTCCCCACTTAACTGTTGATGGGGATGGAAAGCCTGGGAAGAGTGTGCACCCACTTCCCAGGCTCCTCTCCTCCCAAATCAGCTGTCAGTCAGGTGGCTCATGGGAGAGGGGAGCCTGGGAAGAAGCAGAGGGCTCCCCTCAATCCACCTAACAAACTGCTGATTCGAGGGAGGGAGAACACACCCTTGCCCCCAACTTCCATGTGGCCCTTGGAGCTTGTACTCATTTTCAAAGTGGCCCTTGGGAAGAAAAAGGTTCCCCACCCCTACTCTAGATTATCTTCCTTTTGTTTAGTTGGTGTCTTGTCCTTATTTTTAGGTCCTCAGAGAGCTTTTGGTTAGCTGGCCAATTCCATCCTTGCTTAGCACTGATTCAAGTCCATGAGCCCTTCCTTGATGTGAGCTGGTAATCAGAGTTGAGATCAGGAGACTTAGGTGCTGAATCCAGCACCCTAGCCATTAATGCTGGTCCTTTTAAAGGCCTTCTGTACTGCTGTTGACTCAGCCTTTGTGTCATTGTGCTCTTTAGCATCATTGGTCTTTGCACAGTTGATTTCAGTGCTACTGAGTGACACTGTTGGCTTCAGTGAAGGCTCCAACCCCATATTCTCTGTTAGTTCCTGGTATGGAACTGATTTGTTTTGAGATGACTTACAAGCCTCTGACAAAGTCTGTCTGGCTTCAGTATGCTCTTCACACAGAGATGAATTGTTCAGCACATGTTTCTGGCTGTAAGATCAGTCAATACCCTCTGAAGCTGCCTTTTGAGGTACAGCATTCTGGGAAATACTCAGGCCACTTTTAAACGAGTCTCTTAGAAGCACCTTCCGATTAGGGCTGAAATGTCTTACCGCTGCGGAAGCATTTACCGGCTGAAAGTGCTCTTCCACACCAAGCAGCACGGTTAGGAAGGGAGCCTTGCACTCGCGACTTTCCGCAGTTGCTGCCGCAGTATTTTCGCCACTGCAGATTTCACGTGGAAGCGGCAGGTTTGCCACAGTTTCCTCTTTCTCTTAAGCGTGGCAGCTTTGTGATTCTCACAGCATTACAGCCAGGGGCGTAGCCACCGTGGCACAGGGGAAGTTGCTGCCTTGTAAACAAAGTTCTTCTTTTAGAGGCTCCTTCCATTCTCACTTGCTCTTCTCCTACTGGCATATACCAAGCTCACTAGCTTAAAAAAAAAACACGTGACATTCACACGCCTCCACCCTATATAAGGTACCTAAACCCAACACAGTTCCTTCCAACTCTAAGCAACTGGGAAGAAAATTCCATGGGAGGGGGGACAGCTTGCTCTGGGGGGTCCATTCAGCTGGGGGAGGGTTGGTTGTTCAGTGCTATCTCTGTTAAAAGGATGGACAGATCCTCCCTCTTTCCTTTGTGATCACCCCATAGAGAGAAATGTGGGTTCAGAGCAGCTGCAATGAAGCAGAGAGCCATCCCAGCAAAGGGGAAGAATTTGTCCTTGGCACCCTAACGCACAAGAGAATTCACAGAAGAGCAGGGATCCCCCCCCCGATCCCCTGGATCAGCATCAGGAGCCAGGCGCACTAGTCTCTGTCCTGCTTAGAGTGCAGGGATCCCCGGCCCCAGCAGCAGCAGTGAGCGAGCGCCTGGCTCCTGATGCGGCAATCACAAAGGGAAGAGGGAGGATCTGTCCATCCATCTAACAGAGACAGCACTGAACAACCAACCCTCCCCCAGATGAATGGACCCCCCAAAGCAGGCTGCCCCATGCCTGCTAGTCCTCTCTCAGGCTGTAGATCCAACCTGCATGGAGTGTAATTTTGTTAGAAAATTCCTACACCGCCTCTTTCTAGGGCTAGGCTTGGTACACTTTCCCATTTGTGAGAATGGAAGGAGCCCCTCGAAGAACTTTGTTTACAAGGCAGCAACATTCGCTGCAAAGGAGGGGGAGGACAGGGGGGACTCTCCCCCCACCCGTGTAGCAGCGTTGCAGGGCTACAACTGAGCTATTTAAAAAGGTGGTGCTGGTGGTGCAAGAGAGACTCCTCCAGGACTCAGGAGCAGGGCATATACCTGGGGCCAGCCCTGATCGCTGCCGGCCCCCTCCCAGGGCAGGGCACGAATGCACCCCTCTGCCCTGCACCATGGGTGGCTACGCCCCTGCAGTGGACTCTGAAACAGGTAGTCAGAGTCACCCTAAGTTTCTTCATTCAATGATCTATTGTTCAGCATCATGGTGCTTCAAGGACTCGCGCTCAGTGGTGGAAGGCGGCATAAAACCGCTTGTGTTCACAAACTGTAGACATGCTGCATCTGCAGATATTGGCAGCAGGTAATGCGGAATCGCGGAAATATCAAGGGGAAGTCAGTGGCAAGACACATTAAGTGCTGCGTTCTCGGAATGGAATGGCGGTGCAGTAACAGCTGCTGCCATTTCAGCCCTACTTCTTAGCCCCTCGGTCAGAGGAAAGCCACACGGGGAGTGTTTACATGCTCCCCGCGCTACTGGAAGTGGCGGTGGCTGAAAATGCAGGGCTTTGAAGAGGTGTGTTCTGAAAGCCTCACTTTGCAGGCTTTCAGAATGCGCCTCTTCAAATCCCTGCGTTTCCAGCTGCCGCCGCTGCCGAGCACAGCAGGCATGTCACTTCCAGTAGTGCAGGGAGTGTTTAAACACTCCCTACATGGCTTTCCTCTAAATGAGGGGCTCGGGAGGTGCTTCTAAGTGCCTCATTTAAAAGTGGCCTCAGTGCCTTATGTAAGGAAGGGGGTGCTATATAAATAAAATGATTATTAATTATTAATTTATTATTATTATTATTATTATTATTATTAAGTGGTTCTGAGTGTAGTCACTGTGGAAATTGAATTTCTTTTGGTCTGTGCAGATGTTTCTTTATAATCCCAAACTTTGGAGTTTATTCCTCCAATCCTTTGTGCCTGCATATAAAAAGCCTTGCATACTGGACAGGACTCTAACTTCTAGAGTTATATAATTGTAGTGTTGGAATGGGTCTACAGGGTCATCTAGTCCAATTCTCTGCTCCAGGGCAAGATATGGTCTGTCTACAGCATCATAGAGAAATGCGTGTCCAAACTGGGTTTGGAAAATGTCCCAGGAGGGAGATTCCCAGCCGCCCTGGAAAACTTGTTCATGCCCATCTGTGATTCAAAATAAAATGAGATACATTGAACATTTCTATCTAACTCACTAATCTAATTAAAACCCTTTAAAAACTATCAGAATAACACTTAAATGTTAACACTATACTAGTAAGTAAATATGTTGGATGAAAACAGATGTAATGAGAGCCCTCTATGGCCTTCTGGGGAACCACCCGTACTTTTGTTCCCCATGTTGGCCTGGGACTGCCCAGGGCCAGGTGGGCAGCTAGTCTGGAATGCATCCTCCAGATGATCCTGGGTGCACATCCGGCAATTTCCAGCGCTTCCCCAGTGCTTAGCTGGCAAGTTTTCATATCCTAAGGATGTGCGCGGGGCAGACATGGGGCTTGAGGCTGGCCTGTGGCAACCCCATTCAATGTGCAAAAAATATTGGGAAATAGTAAAAACAGCAGGAAAACCAGCAAGTTTATGTGTCACATGAATCTCAGCGAATGCCTTGCTTTGGATGGAAACAGCACTTGCTGAGTTTTTTCATTTTGGGTCTTTCAGAGAGAAGGACAGCACTGAAAGAAAAGCTCTAGGTACTGGAGCCAGTCCAACACTGTATAAAGCGTGTGCTGTGGTTCAGTAGCAGGGGATTGGAAGGAAGGCAAAAGCTGGAAGGAAGCTCTGCCTAAAAGAGAGGGCTCAGTTGGAATATGCCTGAGCAAAGAGGGTTTTGTGGGCTCCAGAAACATTGGGCCTTGTCCAGAGACTCTGGTTAAACTGTGAATCACAACCAGAGAATTGCTGCCTGGCTAGAGTTAGGTCTTTGGTTGACAGAGGTCTGATTCCTCCTGGCTACAGGGTGGAGACTGAACCAGATATGAATAAAGAATTGCAAACAGGGCTGAGCTCCATATGTGAGTAACTGCTGAGCTGATTCCACGAGGCAATTATTAATTTATTATTATTATTATTATTATTATTATTATTATTAAGCATTTATATAGTGCCAGCGATGTACCTAGCACTTTACAAAGAATAAGATAGACACGGTCTCTGCCTGAGAGCTTACAATCTAAAGATGGGGGAGGGGAGACAGGGAAGGGGGAACAGAGGGAGAGACAAGGGATGCAACATTCACGAGGATGCGAGAGCTCAGGTACACGTTCTTGACTTGTTACAGTAAATTGGGAGTTTGCAGATAACAGGTGGGGTATAATCCTGGGTGGGGATGGTCAGCAGGAGTTAGGAAGGGTGGAGCAGAAGAGGTGGGTTTTGAGGAGGGATTTGAAGGTGTGGAGGGTGGGGGCCATGAGGATGAGGGCAGAGAGGGACTTCCAGGTGTGCAGGGCAGCGAGGGAGAAGGGACAAAGGCAGTTGGGGAGGGGATGGAAGAGGAGCGGAGTGCTCGAACAGGGGTACAGAGGGAGATCAGGACAGAGAGGTAGGGGGGAGCGAGGCTGTCAAGGGTTTTGTAGGTGAAGATGAGGAGCTTGTGCAGAATATGCTCAGGAAGGGGGAGCCAGTGGAGAGAGGAGAGGAGAGGCTGCACGTGGTCAAAGCGACGGGCTAGGTGGATGATCCTGGAAGCAGAGTTTTGAACAGAGATAAGGAAAGAAAGGTGGGAGCAGGGAAGGCCAGCGAGGAGGAGGTTACAATAGTCGAGGTGTAAGATGACTAGGGCATGGATGAGAGTTTTGGCGGAGGACACAGACAGAAAAGGGTGGATCTTGGCAATGTTGTGGAGGGAGAACCAGCAGGATTTGGCAACGGTGTCAATGTAGGGTCTGAAGGTAAGGTGTGAGTCAAAGATGAAGCCCAAGCTGCGAGCTTGGGGGACAGGGAGGATGGAGACCCCGTCAATGGCAATTGGCAGGGAAGAGGGAGAGGTAGGATTGGGAGGGAAGATCAGGAATTAAGTTTTAGTGATGTTCACTTTGAGTTAGCGTTGAGACATCCAGGCGGAGATATTGGAGAGACAGTTGGTGAGATGAGCTTGAACAGAGGGGAAGAGGGAAGGAGTGGAGAGTTGAGTGTCATCAGTGTATAGATGATATTGGAAACCATGGGAGGCAATGAGTTTGCCTAGGGATTGGGTGTAGATAGAGAAGAGGAGCGGTCCAAGGACGGAGCCTTGGGAAACCCTGACTGAGAGGGGTAGGGAGGAGGAGGGGGAGGACTTGGGAAGAGATACATTGAAGGAGTGGTCGGAAAGGTAGGAGGAGAACCAGTCAAGGACAGAGTCCTGGAATCCAAGGGATTGGAGCGATTCAAGCAGGAGCAAGTTGTCAACAGTGTCGAAGGCAGCAGAGAGATCAATGAGGACAAGAATAGAGGAAAGGCGGTTGGAGTTAGCCACAAAATTATTGGTCATCTTAGCAAGAGCGGTTTCAGTGGAGTGAAGGGGGCGGAAGCCAGATTGGAGGGGGTCAAGGGAGGAGTTGGCGGAGAGGAGGTGGAGGCAACGGGAGTAGACAAACCATTCAAGGAGCTTGGAAGCAAAAGGAAGGAGGGAGACAGGACGGTAATTAGAGGGTTCAGAGGGATCCAGAGTGGACTTTTTGAAGATGGGGGGGACAGTGGCATGTTTAAAGGCAGAGGGGAAGGAGCCGGTAGAGAGGGAGAGGTTGATGATGTGCAGGAGGGGAGGGGCGACGGTGGAGGCAATGGAGGTCAGGAGGTGGAAGGGGATGGAGTCAAGGGAGCAAGTGGAGGAGTTGGAGGAGGAGAGCAGAGAGATTTCCTCAAGGGAGGTGGGAGGGAAGGAGGACAGGAGAGAGGTGGGGGGAGGAGGGAGAGGAGGGGAGTAACAGGGGGAGAGGACTTGGAAGCGATGTCCAGGTGGATCTTGTCAATCTTAGAGGTGAAAAAGAGAGCAAGATCCTGAGCGGAGAGAGAAGAGGGAGGAGGAGCACAGTGGGGAGGGGGTGAGAAGGGAGTCAAAGGTGGAAAAGAGGAGGCAAGGGTCCTGGGAGCAGGACTCAATATGGGAGGCATAGTACTGCTGTCTAGCGAGGGAGATAGCAGAATTGAGCGATGAGAGGCAGAATTTGAAGTGGAGGAAGTTGGTGCGGTAGTGGGATTTGCACCAGAGGCGTTCAGCAGCCCAGTTGGAGGAGTGGAGATGGCGAATGGGTCAGGCAAGCCAATCCCTGCCACAATCAGGTTCTTCACATTCAGAGCCCTCTAGTTAAGAAAGATTTGTCCTTTTCTTGAAAACTCCAGGGTTTTTGCTACCTCTCTGGAAAACAACAGGAACCTATTTCAAAAATCCTTAATTTAAAAGCTCTCCTTGAACCAAAAATGCTAAACAGTTAACAATTTTCAGATAACAATATACTAATTTTTATTTTATCTACAGTGTTTGCAAATAGGTTGTAAATTTCTCTAAGACAAAGACAAAAAATCTGGAAGGGCTACCTCAGTAATGATGCAGCTAGAAGACATGCTAGTTGTCGTGGTGGAATTCAAGAGATCCTGTAGGAAAAAAAATCTGGTTTTTTCCATAGCACAGACTACAAAAATAGATTGTGGTGGAAGTATAACTCCTCCTATTTGTGATCCCTCTTTGTGGCAACTACATTTATAACAATTCCTTACACAGAAATCTTGTATTCAGAAAATATTTAATGTAGCTTTAGCTGGTTTAACTGCAATTTAGCATCCTTATGGAAGAAATCAGTACCATGAGACCAGCCAGTTTTCTGAAGACAATTTGAGAAATCTGACATCTGTTTTAGCAAGGTAGAGATTTTATTGTAGACTGAGGTATCACTATGGGTACAGCCACACAAGGCGGTAACCTAATTTGGGCAGCCTTAATGCAATTTGGGCAACGTTGCCATGGCACGCAATGCAGTAGCTCGTTTACCCGGTGGCTGCCAGATGTTAACCCCAAAAAAGGCTGGGGACGCAGTGTGTTGCGTCCCCAGCCTTTTTTGGGGTTAACATCTGTGGGGTTACCAAAAGTGGGGTAAGGCTGTCCAAATTCAGTTATGGAGCCGCTGCTCATGGGCTCAGTCCCTGTGCTGCCCAATCCCACAGCAAGGCCCACCAACACTGGTGAGTTGCGGTCGCCATTCCCATGCCTCCATGTCATGGCCAGTTGTGGGATGGTGGGTGGGTTGGGGGATGGTGGCTGTGGCATCAGTCACCCAGGGTGTGGCAGGATATCCAGCAGTGGCCTGCCCACCCCATTTCCCCATGAAGGGTGGACTGAGTGACCTGCTCTCCCCACCAGCCCCAAAGTGTGGCAGCTGCATTTGTCTGCCCCAGGATGCACAAGGGATTAGTCCCACCCAGCTTGTGTGGCTGTAGCCATAGAACAGGGATGGCAAACCTTTTCCCTGCCAGTTGCCACATTGAAAATTACTACAAAATTTGCAGGTCACACAGGAGTTGGTGGTAGGGGTGCTTATGAGGGGTGCTCAGGAGGAGGGAAAGCAGGGGAAGGTCCAGATCTTGTACTGTCCTTAAGTGCATGCGCACTCATCTCTACTCCCTTTTCATGAGTTTACTCTTTCAGTGCTTGAGAGTAGTGACTACATCCAAGAAAACTGGAGAGGGGCCAAATAAAATCAGGTGTGAGACACATTTGCCCCTCAGGCTGCAGGTTCCTCATTCCTGGTAGACATCTCTACACTTGCCAGCAATAGAAAGAGAAAAGTGTTCAAAAGAAGGGCAGAATTTCTAATGAAAGGAATTGCCTAGTATGTTTGGAGGCCAGCAACTAGCAAGCCTAATTTCAAACCCAAACAGATTACTAAACTGCATTCTGGAAAAATGAAAGTATTTGAGCAACAACTGCCACCAGTACATCCACAGTCACATATTTTGGGGAATGTTTATGTCTTCACCCTTAGAACTTAAAGAATCCTGGGTCAACCAACCAACTTTAGGTTGAAATAAAGGGTCAAGAGCCTGTGCATTTAATTTTGGTCCAAAGGGTTTATGTGGCTGACAAGTAAACCACCAAAAAACACAGATTAGAATGAAACAGTGCCAGACCATTAACTACTCAGTGAGTTCAGTTCCAGTCCTGTGCTACTAGGGAACAGAACATATTTAATTTCCAATGCCAGGTGAACCTGGGTAATTTGGTTTTAAAATAGGTTATTAAGAATACAAAGGCAGGAGGATAGGGGACAGCATATTTACGGCTTCTGAGAAATTCTTAACAAGGTTTTTAACAAGGACTGTAATGGTAAAGTAGTTTGACTGTCTAGAAGTTACTCTTGAGAACAGTTCTTATACCACAGTGACATGTANGGAGGGGCGACGGTGGAGGCAATGGAGGTCAGGAGGTGGAAGGGGATGGAGTCAAGGGAGCAAGTGGAGGAGTTGGAGGAGGAGAGCAGAGAGATTTCCTCAAGGGAGGTGGGAGGGAAGGAGGACAGGAGAGAGGTGGGGGGAGGAGGGAGAGGAGGGGAGTAACAGGGGGAGAGGACTTGGAAGCGATGTCCAGGTGGATCTTGTCAATCTTAGAGGTGAAAAAGAGAGCAAGATCCTGAGCGGAGAGAGAAGAGGGAGGAGGAGCACAGTGGGGAGGGGGTGAGAAGGGAGTCAAAGGTGGAAAAGAGGAGGCAAGGGTCCTGGGAGCAGGACTCAATATGGGAGGCATAGTACTGCTGTCTAGCGAGGGAGATAGCAGAATTGAGCGATGAGAGGCAGAATTTGAAGTGGAGGAAGTTGGTGCGGTAGTGGGATTTGCACCAGAGGCGTTCAGCAGCCCAGGTGGAGGAGTGGAGATGGCGAATGGGTCAGGCAAGCCAATCCCTGCCACAATCAGGTTCTTCACATTCAGAGCCCTCTAGTTAAGAAAGATTTGTCCTTTTCTTGAAAACTCCAGGGTTTTTGCTACCTCTCTGGAAAACAACAGGAACCTATTTCAAAAATCCTTAATTTAAAAGCTCTCCTTGAACCAAAAATGCTAAACAGTTAACAATTTTCAGATAACAATATACTAATTTTTATTTTATCTACAGTGTTTGCAAATAGGTTGTAAATGTCTCTAAGACAAAGACAAAAAATCTGGAAGGGCTACCTCAGTAATGATGCAGCTAGAAGACATGCTAGTTGTCGTGGTGGAATTCAAGAGATCCTGTAGGAAAAAAAATCTGGTTTTTTCCATAGCACAGACTACAAAAATAGATTGTGGTGGAAGTATAACTCCTCCTATTTGTGATCCCTCTTTGTGGCAACTACATTTATAACAATTCCTTACACAGAAATCTTGTATTCAGAAAATATTTAATGTAGCTTTAGCTGGTTTAACTGCAATTTAGCATCCTTATGGAAGAAATCAGTACCATGAGACCAGCCAGTTTTCTGAAGACAATTTGAGAAATCTGACATCTGTTTTAGCAAGGTAGAGATTTTATTGTAGACTGAGGTATCACTATGGGTACAGCCACACAAGGCGGTAACCTAATTTGGGCAGCCTTAATGCAATTTGGGCAACGTTGCCATGGCACGCAATGCAGTAGCTCGTTTACCCGGTGGCTGCCAGATGTTAACCCCAAAAAAGGCTGGGGACGCAGTGTGTAGTAGCGTTACCAAAAGTGGGGTAAGGCTGTCCAAATTCAGTTATGGAGCCGCTGCTCATGGGCTCAGTCCCTGTGCTGCCCAATCCCACAGCAAGGCCCACCAACACTGGTGAGTTGCGGTCGCCATTCCCATGCCTCCATGTCATGGCCAGTTGTGGGATGGTGGGTGGGTTGGGGGATGGTGGCTGTGGCATCAGTCACCCAGGGTGTGGCAGGATATCCAGCAGTGGCCTGCCCACCCCATTTCCCCATGAAGGGTGGACTGAGTGACCTGCTCTCCCCACCAGCCCCAAAGTGTGGCAGCTGCATTTGTCTGCCCCAGGATGCACAAGGGATTAGTCCCACCCAGCTTGTGTGGCTGTAGCCATAGAACAGGGATGGCAAACCTTTTCCCTGCCAGTTGCCACATTGAAAATTACTACAAAATTTGCAGGTCACACAGGAGTTGGTGGTAGGGGTGCTTATGAGGGGTGCTCAGGAGGAGGGAAAGCAGGGGAAGGTCCAGATCTTGTACTGTCCTTAAGTGCATGCGCACTCATCTCTACTCCCTTTTCATGAGTTTACTCTTTCAGTGCTTGAGAGTAGTGACTACATCCAAGAAAACTGGAGAGGGGCCAAATAAAATCAGGTGTGAGACACATTTGCCCCTCAGGCTGCAGGTTCCTCATTCCTGGTAGACATCTCTACACTTGCCAGCAATAGAAAGAGAAAAGTGTTCAAAAGAAGGGCAGAATTTCTAATGAAAGGAATTGCCTAGTATGTCTGGAGGCCAGCAACTAGCAAGCCTAATTTCAAACCCAAACAGATTACTAAACTGCATTCTGGAAAAATGAAAGTATTTGAGCAACAACTGCCACCAGTACATCCACAGTCACATATTTTGGGGAATGTTTATGTCTTCACCCTTAGAACTTAAAGAATCCTGGGTCAACCAACCAACTTTAGGTTGAAATAAAGGGTCAAGAGCCTGTGCATTTAATTTTGGTCCAAAGGGTTTATGTGGCTGACAAGTAAACCACCACAAAACACAGATTAGAATGAAACAGTGCCAGACCATTAACTACTCAGTGAGTTCAGTTCCAGTCCTGTGCTACTAGGGAACAGAACATATTTAATTTCCAATGCCAGGTGAACCTGGGTAATTTGGTTTTAAAATAGGTTATTAAGAATACAAAGGCAGGAGGATAGGGGACAGCATATTTACGGCTTCTGAGAAATGCTTAACAAGGTTTTTAACAAGGACTGTAATGGTAAAGTAGTTTGACTGTCTAGAAGTTACTCTTGAGAACAGTTCTTATACCACAGTGACATGTAAGGGAATCCCTAGTATACACTCATTCTCTGCATATGCTGTGCAAGATTATACAATTGGGACCCTTTATTACATCTTTCTGATATTTGGCAGAGATGATCCTGAAGGTGAGAGATACAGCCCTGCCAAATTTCATGTACACTGGTTGGACTACAAAGATGTTACAGTCAGACATACATTTATAAGTTAATTGCTTATACCACCATGACTGTTTATCCAATCCTTCCGAAAGTTGGCATAGATAGTAAACATCGGGAGGGGTATAGTCTTGCCACGTTTCATCCGCATTAGATGCAAGACAAAGAAGTTACAGCCATGAATATATATGCAGATTTTTGCAAAATAACACAAACTGCTTATAAAATCAGATTCTTTTATCCAATCTTTCTGAAATTTGGTACACTTAAGGCCTTCCATTGGAGGTACAATCCTTCCAGGTTTCATCCAAATATAATGAAAAACAAAAAGTTACAGCCAAAAATGTGTTTTCCATTGAAAGCAATAGAAATCAAAAACAAAAGCAAGAACAAAAACAAAATTTTGATATTTATGAAAACGAAAATAAAAGATTTAAATAAGGGAAATGAAAAACAACATGAGTCCCTGGTGCACACCTCTACTGCTGAAAGATCTAATAAATCAACAAGTTAGAATTCCTCCTGTCCATCTCAAGTTCCAGATCATCAACCAAAGCCGCAAGCGCAGTCTCCATGCCATACCCAGGATGAAAACCTTATTGAAATTGGTCCAAAAATCCAATAGCATCGAGATGAGCCTGGAGGTGACAGGCAACCACCCATTCAATAACTTTTCCTTAAAAGGGAAGGTTAGACACAGGCTGATAGCTGGATAGGGAGACATCGTACAAAAATGGTTTCTTAAGCAGTGGTCAGACCACTACATTTTTGTGATGAATAGAAGTGATTTGTCTTTATAAGTGATTTGAAAGAAAATATAAAATTGTTCCATCTAGAAGACACAAAGTTTGGTAAAGTGGTAAATTAAAGCAATTCTAGTCAGTTATCCAGAGCAATCTGCATTACTTAGGAAACTGGGTGCAATCAAACATCTGTTTTAATACAGACAAATGAATGCATATACCTTGAGGAACAAAGAATGTAGGTCATGTTTACAAGATGGGAAATTATATCCTGGACAACACTGATCCTGAAATCGATTTATGTAGTCTGATGGATAATTGTTTCAGCAAGAGCCTCCATCACGGTGTGTACACAGAGGTACAAAATGGAAATGTTGAGGAAAGACGGGAAATTAATAATACCTCATTAACAGAGCCTTTCCCCTGGTCCTCAGCAACAAAGACTGTTAGCCTGTGTCACTGAGTACCAAGAGTGGGATATGGAGAGAAGAGGTGTGGTTTCCTGCAGTTTCCCCACCTCTCTGGTAGGGCTGGGTCGAAACCACCCTTCTGTTTTTGCAGCAGATGCCAAAGGGGGGGGGGGGGAACGGACCAAAACACAACACTCCAGACATTTGCACATCTGCAAAATGGCTGCCAAGCCATTCTGAGCATGTGCAAAATGGCACTGTCCACACTCAAAATAGTGGTGCTGCCACCACCACAATTTTGAATGTGGGAAGCACCATTTTGCACATTCTCAGAATGGCTTGGTGGTTATTTTATCATTGTAACATTGATTGTTCTACATTCTGATCAGAGCAATTGAAATGCCAAATTCCATAGGAAAAGGAAATGGTCCGAACTTTCATTTTCAGCCGTACTCTCTGCTCCCATATTCTGCTTATATCCCATATTCATTATATCCCCACTACTGCTGACACCACTGTCTGTCCATTTGTGATCCTGGACATTTTTAACACAAGCCCAAGATTTAAAAAAAAAATTTGGGTGGGTTTCACCCACAAAAACATTGAGAACCACTGGTCTTGCAGACAACTGATCTTTTCATATGGGTGTCCCTCCTCCCCCACTGCACACATGTGCGGGGGGTGGGGTGTCCCTGTGAGAACACTACCCATGGTTGGTGTGTGGTGGTGAAGCATCCGTAGGAACGGTGCCCACGGTGGATGGGGGTGCGTGTGCACTCCCGTGCTCCACCCATCATCCACACACGGAGCAACTGGCTCCAATGCCGGTTGCTCCTTGCATGGAGATGGGTGGAGGTGGATGGAGATGGGTGTACATCTGTGGGAACAGACGCACAGTCATCCCCCCACCCACCGTGCCCCATTTGAAAAGGGCCTAAGAAAACAAGATCCAACTGGTGGAAATTAAGGCTAACATATTAAAACTTGAAATAGCTTTTTTAAAATAAGAGCAACTAACCATTGGAACAACTGTCCAAGATTACTGTAATTCCAATGTTAAGCATTCATGTTTCAACTAGGGTTGAATCGAGAAGCCTTCCAGTTCTCGCGAGACTCTCATGAGAAACGGGAAATGCTATCTGAGATCTCAAGAAGATCTTGGCAACGTTCTGAGATCTCATGAGATTCTTGAGAAAATATTTTAACATTCTGTGCATGCAAAAAATGGCTGCCACGGCCATTCTGCACATGTGGTCCTTTTTTAAAATGGTACCAGCAGGATCTGTGCCATTTTGGAAAAGGGCAGCTGTTTCGTGTATGCGTGGCACTCCTGAGTCATTTTGGAAAAGGGGCTGCGCATGTGTTATGAACAATGTGGTGTGGACAACTCAAAATAATTGCTCTGCTTTGTTTTATCCTGCTTCTGAGACAATTCTTTCTTTTCAGAGATACACAAGTGTTATCAACATAAGTCCTATATATTTTTACCAAGAAATGTTGTGTTCTTCCAGCTTGGGATTAATCTTGAAAAGCATTCCTGTTGCTGTTTCAGGATTTACTTGAGTGGTTATGCCCAGTGCAAATATATCCTATTGTCATCTAACACATCTGTGATGAAATTTATTTTTGCCGGCACATTAACCATCCGAGTGTTTGCGCATGTAGGCATGTAGGGTAGGTAGTCAGCAACCATGTGTTTGTGTGGATGGCTTTGCCGTCACAAAATATGAGATCATTTTTTAATTCCTTGGCATATGCTATATTTAAGATACACACTGGTTTGTTGTGGTGTGGGAGTAATCCTGCACAATGGTGCTTTCTGTTTAGACATTTTGAATTAAGGGACCAAAATCTGCAAGTGCATCTGGCACATTGTGGCTTGCAAAACATATGGCATCTTTCACTTATACACACATGATCTTCTATGAGAAGGAATTATGCAATGATGGGAAATATAATTTTGTTTTGACTTTTCTTCATTTGGGTTTAATTCTGATTTTGACTGTAGGTGTGCCTTGATGTTCATTGTCTGTGAATGCTAAACTAAAATCCATATTCACATGCTATACATCGAAAAGCATTTGGGTCTCTTTTGGCAAGTGCAACAATGTCAAATGTTTTGTACAAGTCCAAATGGAATTTGTTACTATATTTATAAGATCCAGTTAGCTTTGCTGCTTTTATATTCTTTTTGAGCTTTGCAGTATAATAGCTCACTGATTCTAGCTCCCTTGAATCACACCCACAGTTATTCATGGTCTGCCAGGAGATAAATCATTACGTTACTCAACAAATCAGCATTTTACAATGAATGTCATTTCTCCACATTGAAATATACATATTTAACAACTCAGAGGAAATTATATTCCCACTGAACGTCGTTCTAGTTCGGAATTTAAAAAATGGAACCAAAGTAGGTTTAAACCAAGTCAAATGCAACACCTGAAGAAAACAAGACGCAGTGCCTCAAAGCAAATGCATTCAATGCATGAATGTTCCTCAAGTAAAAATCAATGGGTTGCTCAGGTGGCTCCAAAGCCCCTTCTTCAGTTCTATGGCTCCTGCTCTGATCGTTGCCTGTGCACCATTCAAATCTTGCACTAAAGGTAAAATTATTAATGTCCTCCTGGCCTTTTCTATGGCACTAGCCACCACAGTGTTGTAGAACTATACAACAGTGAATTTACAAATATACATTAGTGAATTTGGCCCCCACCCTGCACTACAAAAGCCAATGAGAGCATTACTAGTGACTTCAATAGGAATGGGTGTCATGGATTCATATTAATCTGCAACTGCTTGTAATGGGCAGTTATGGATTAATATACAACAATAATTGCTGAACTGCAACAGGCATGCTGTGGTTTGGTTTAAAATCTATTAAATAAATAAAAAAACAAAACTAACTGTGCATGTGCAAAATGGCCACCAGATCATTCTAAACATGCATGGCCTTTTTACAAAATGTTGGAAAAGGACAGACTGCAGATGTGCAGTGTGCACACGTGCAGTGGCCATTCTGCATGTACGCAGACTGGCTGCCATTTTCCAAAATGGTAGAGATGCTGTTGCCACCATTTTGGAAAAGGCTAAGTGTGTGCAGAACAGTCCCGTCAATCATTTTGTGCATGCACTTTTAAAAAAAACCAAAAACTTGATTTAATTACGGATCCAAAATATGGATCTGTAATTAATTCTGGATTTAAGATCCAGATTGGGCACCCATCCCTAGACTTCAATGAGTGCAGATCAAGCCATTTAACGCCATCAACCTCTGAGAGTCAAATTATTATTTATTACTTATATATACCACAAGCAATGTGCCTGGTGCTGAACAGTTGTAATTAGAGACAAGTCTCTGTCCTGGAGGTGGGCTTACAATCTAGAATGCATAAGAAAGGGAGACAACTGGGAGGGGAACATGTGGGGTGGGAGAGATGCATACATTCTCATTTTACAGATGGGAAATTGAGGCTCAGACAGTGACTTGTCCAATGCCACCAAGTGAGTTCATGACTAAAATTTGAACCTTGGTCTCAGCTCCAAGTCCAGCACCTGATCCACTAGGCTACACTGGCTCTCAAGTGCTTTTTTGACATACCACTCTTTAAAGTGGTATTACTATTACCCAACTTTCGTAATTTGGAACGGCGAAACTATGAAACGGAAACAAACTTTTCAGGTACTCAATACCTGAGTTTCAGGCATTGAGTATTGGATACCACTTTAGAGTTATAGCATTCGATATCCATTTAGCATTGGATACCACTTTATATTTTAATACTACATCTTCAATTGAACTGAGCTACAGTTGGGAGTTCACAAAATTTCTGTCAACTATTATGAGTGCTTTCACTCTCCGTAGGTCAGACAATGGCTGTCCAGCATGGTGGCTTGAGGTTTTAGAATCTGCTTTACCTTAGAGTTCTCAAGAACTACATCTCTATGAAAGGCTGACAGCAAAATTCCTTTCTCACAATGAGGAAAATTAATATGGTACTGTGGAAGATTTTGTTCTTTCTCTTTCAGTCACACACATGTGCAAATGTGTGCATACAAAGAGAGAATTCCCATAACCTCTGGGTGTAACATGTAGTGCAGAGTGTGAGTTTCTTCCTGGAATATTCTTGTGCCCTTTTAATAGTTGTATTCTCAGCTGAATAGCATGGCAAATGGCCGCTTACTGATGCTTATCTGTGTGTGTGTGTGTGTGTGTTGTGTATAAAAGTGAGAGGGTAAAAACAGATGTGATGGTGGCCCACTGTCTGCACATCTGTTTATGCAGTGCCAGTTGTTAGCCCAGGACTGCCTCAGGGCAGGTAGGCGGCAGTCTGGGCTGCATCCTGCTGTACACCACTCTGAGCTACCATTGGGCAGGAGGGGACGGTGTGTGCATATAAAAATAAAATAAAATAAAATAAAAAATCCTCTGAAAATCTCAGAGGACACAGCCTGGGTGAAGGGCCACCCACATGGGCCAACACAGGCTAGCATGTATGTTCAGCTCTACAATACCCACCTTAGGGAATAGCTGTCAGTTACTGCAAGGACCGAGGTGCTGGGAGCAGGGCAGAGGTGGGGACAGCTCCCTGTCCTACCCAGGTCATGCGGGTGGGGGGATGTCTTTCCAGCCATGGGCACATTTGTTTGGTGCCCCTCACTGACCTGGGCTATGTCAACTGCGGTTTTCTGCACCAATCCAAGCCAAAGAGCTGCAGCACCATCACACATTTGTTTTTAGACAGACAGACAGACAGACAGACAGACAGACAGACACACACACACACAGATTTCAAAGACCAAAATTATTCCACATTTTAAATTATTTAGATTTTAACTAAGACCAGATATCAAGGATTAATTTCATCTTCCAGCTTACTCTTTACCCAGATGTGTTAATCCTCTGCAGCCAGCTGTTATGGCACAAAAAGTGTGATGATTTGAGGAAGGAATCAGCAAGAGTACATCAACTTGTGGGAAAACAAATCCCATTTTCATGTAAATATGAAAGCTACTCTGCCTTTTTATGTATTAATTCAACTTTTTATGAATTACACAGTGGCAACACTATAGAGGCATGTTGCACACTCCATTATAAAGCACGGACATTCTATTCATTATAAAATAGACATGATTAAAGTTAGAATTGTGAAATTTCTGGTGAAGGATCACTGGATTAATTGGTTCATTCTGTCCAATTTTCAGCTGAATTGGATGAATAACACCTGAGATATTGCAGTTTGAATACTGGACTTTGAAGCCTGTTTTTTCAAAACTTAGACTGTCTCGATCTCAGCAGGGTAAAAGGTTTTTGTGTTGGTTGGGAGGAAGGTCTAAGCCTTTTAGAAAATTCAAGGAGGCTGCCAGGGGGTGCCTTCTGGTTTACTTTTTGTAAATCCGGTTAGTAGTGTTTAAGTTGTGACATCTTGAAAATTCAATGTTAGCCTATGGAGACCATCCTGAGTATGGAATGTTTGCGAATATTCTATGTGCAATGCAGAGACTGATTAACAGTCTTAAATACTGTGGACTACAACTCCCAACAGGCACTGCTTGCTAGAGCCTATCAGTGCTGGGGAAAGAGAAGGAACTCCACCTCCCAGGGTGCAGTGGGAGTGACTGGTCAGTCATGTTTAGAGCTGATCTGGTGGGGAGAGCAGGAGAGCAAGACCTGTGGAAGGAAGAGAGAGCTGAAGGTCATTCAGATCTGATCCCTGACAGCAAGTGCCTCGGCTTAGGGGCCAGGGATGCCAGATGGCTAAACAACAGAGCTAGCTAATCCTGCAGTGCTGTTTGGGGTGGCTGTCTGATCTTGCCCCCTAAACCTGCCCAGAACGACAGAGTGGATCAATTTCAGTGACAGCCTTTCCCCCTCCAAAAACGTGGGTTGTCTGGGCTGCGGCTCCAATGGGGCATGCCATTGGAGGAGCATGGCTGGGACCAGAGCACTGGAGTTTGCCTGTATGGTCCCAGATGCAGGGAGAGGGCAGAGGTTTATTCTGGAGACAGGGAGAGGATGCTACAGGTGGGATGGAATCGATCTTCTTTTAGTGCTTCTTCCTCCAACTTTCCCAACCCCACTAAGAAATTAGAGGTAAGTGGGTGCTCTGGGATGATACAGTTGATGTTCTGCAGGAGGAGGGAAGGGAGATTGTGGGGTCCTGTACAGAGCAGTCCTGTGGGGCAGAGTGGCAAGTGTAGTCCTCTTGGGAGGACTCTAAGAACAAACCTCAGCCCAGGGAGGGAAATCCTATGAGGGAGCAGGGAGCGAGCACACACAAAGGAGGGGAGACACTGAGGGGAGAGAGTAGGGGCAGAGCCTCTGTAAATAGCTTCCACAGTGGAAGCCATGCACAGGGGGAGCACTTTACAGGGAGCAGCTTTATTGAGGCTACAAAATATGGAACCCAGTACAGGGGGAGTCTGCAGAGTGGGCAGCTTTGTGTAAGAAAGGGAGCCCTATCCAAGGGGGAGTAAAATTGGGGAGTTTTGTATAGACAGAGAGCTGCAGAATAATGGCCATAATTGTGCCAGGGTAGAGCCCTGGACAGAGGAGAACTGAGTGAGAGAGCTTTGTACAGGGGGATAGCTGCAGGGTGGGTAGCATTATGCCAGGTGGGAGTCCTGTACATGAGCACAGAAGAGTCAGGGAACCCTGTACAAGGAATGAACTAGCCAGGGGGTCCTGTACAGGGAGATGTCCTTATAGAAAGCAGAATGGCCAGTGTTGCACAAGGAAATGAGCTCTGACAGTGGGGAGTAGAGTAGAAGATTCCTGTAAAAGTCACGAGCTAGAGAGATCACACAGAGCTGTCTTTGGAAGTCTGCAATGTTTAAACTGACCCAAAGTTGTTGTATTCTTAGTAAAGCAGTGAGCTCCAAGAAAAATCCAGCTTTGCCTTGCTTGCTATTTGATGAAAGTAACAACCTTCTATACTGAAGGGAGCAACTCTTCCACCTTAGCCTTCCCTAAGCCATGCTCCCATAGTGGTTATGCTGCTCAGCATTTTACTGTGCTACCAGGACAAGTTTTCTCCATTGCATTGTATTTAACAAAAAACTTGGAAATTCCATAATCAAAAAATCTCCAGCTTACAAGAAGAGTTAAGGCTCTTGTAAATTCAATCATGCACAAGAAAGCATGGAAATTGCATGGCCATTCCATTTTATTAATTTCAATGCATGTCCAATATAGCTTTAATTAAATGTTTGTATATGACTCTACCCAACTTCACTGTGCTCTGGGAGGGCAGTGGAGACTAGTGGGTAAGAGGAACGGTTGTGATCCATTAGTCAGCTGTCCCATTCTCTCAAACTGGAATGAAGGATAGAGGGAAAGGAGGGGTTGAGGGGCCAGCTCACACCCTCCTGTTCCCAGCTTCAGTGTTGCCCCCAACCTGCAAAGACGAAGAGGATTGGGTCTGAAAGATGAAGGCAAAGTGTTGGTGCATGGAGCCTAAGTTGTAAGTGAGCACAATATGTGAGACTGTACAATGTCTTTACTGCTAACATGGCATGGCAATTTCCATGCTTTTTAGTACATGATTGAATTTTCAAGAGCCTTTTCCATTCATCATTGTCATCTTTAGGGCCATACTAACTCTTACTAATTTGGAAGAAAGACGCCTTCATTTTGGATTTATCTTAAGGCAGTTGATAAAGTCTTTCACTCTTATAATAAATGGTATTGCTTCTCTGTGTTTCAATGATCCATTTAAACCCTATCAATTTATTTGAAATCTCATTCATTGAAACCTGTCAAAGTTTCAGAGCCCTGCTTCTGAGCCCTTCGTTATACTGCCTCTGTTTTGAACATGGCATCCAAGAGAACTCTCTGAACATCAACATCACTGCGTGCCGCTCCCACTACACACTATGAATTTCTCAAAATAATTTCTAAGTCTTGTAATGCAAAGCACCAGAAAAGAACTAGCAGGGTAATTATGTTAACTGCTTGTCAATGTCAAAATCTAACAGCTTTAAAGATTCACACCCTCTGCTAATTGTTAGCAAGGGCGTTATCAGTAAGCTCAAATAATTATTATAAAAGGCTATTTGAAATACATATGTGACAGCAAAGTTGCATATGCTAAAATTTTAGGTCAGGAGGATTCAGGAGGATTCACATTTCAATTTTAAAGAGACAAAAGAGGTGGCACAGGCATGTAGGAGAGAAACTCATTCTGTAATCTGAATGATACCTTATCACAGGAGTGACATGATGATTTTCATAACATATGGTGACTGCGAAACTAAACTTGATAGATAGCATAACTATGGTCAGCAAAGAGAAAAACTACCAAGAATATTTCAGAACCCAGAAACAGCAAGCTCACCCAATGCACAGCTACAGTTTCTATTCCCCCACTACAGTTTTACTAGTAGAAATGGTTAAGATCCTGAGTTCACACTGTAAAACTCATTGGTCCCCATGAAGATCAAAGTAAGGGATACCTGGGGATATCACCTATATTGAAGGAAGTCTAGATGAGCCTGGCTGGGGTTATTTTGTTTATGAGAAGATGGGCTTTTTTACAAACTTCCCAATGCAGGTAGGAACACCTACTCATGCTCATCTCCCAGCAAACCAAAAGGAAATTTTATCTGAGTAAAGCAAAGCACTTTGTCATGCTAGAATTTCCCAAGTTTAACCTGTGTCACATTTTAGTTGGGTATTTTCAACAAACCACACTCTCATGCTATTTTCAATTGTCCATGTCCTACAGCAGCAGCACATTAAAATTATTCTACACTAGAGTTTAATTTTGCTAACTGAAAAACAACCCCGAGCAGCAACTTGAGCATCCTTCCAGCAAACACATACTGTAATAAAAGACAATAAACTCTCCTGGCCTAAAAATGCAGCATATGCAGCCTGTAGAGCCAGTCTAAGACAGAGGGCCTCACACCATTCCCAAGTTACCGTCCTTCAGCCTTCTACCCATCTAGGTATTCATACTGCACTCCTCCCCAGAACACACAGTTCTGATGGGGCTCCAAAGAGAACACTTCACTTTTACAACACTGGATTTAAAATATTGACTGTGTAAAGTAAGTCATTCTGGTCATTCTCAATAGAAGGAGAGTAAGGTGAAATACAGGACATCAAAGGCCATTTTTAAACAGGACGTACCCACGCGGGTCCACCCATCCCCCCACGACCCGAGCGCCCTTCTGACTAATGGCGGCATGGGTGGGCACGCACTCCCAGGACCCGCACAATGCCCACTCATGGTCATGCACAGAGCATCGGGGGAAAATACGGGATGCTCTGTAGGTGGTGCATGGGTAGGGGCACACACCCAGGACACACCCAGCCCAGCCCATTTGATGTCCCCCACCCCCACTAGCTACACATGAGTGGGTGCTCAATGTGGTACGCATGGACCTACCCCCAGCCGTGCTTATTTAAAAATGGCCTAAATCTTGGATAAAAGAGAAACTGTCAGGGGATTTGGGCTCCGGAGTCAGTGCAGATTAAATCAGGGTCTGGGACATCAAGAACAGGCCAGGGACGAAGACATGGACCAAGAGGAGCAGGACAGGCAGGCTAATGTACAGGATCAGATGGAACAGGGGGGGCATAAGGACCAGCTCATGACAAACTCAGACAGACACAAGCATACAAAGTCCTTAACAGGGAATGGAACAGAACACAACAGGACAAAGCCAGTCCAACACACCATGGAGCTCAATGCAAGCAGACCCAGTGCAGGAGCAGAACCAGGGAAGAGTGGGGAGAGAGCACATCCAGCAGCAAACAGAAAAGGGAAACAAATATTCTTCCCAGCTTCCTTTGGCTTCAGGCCAGCCTTAAATACAGGCTGCCAAGTCAACCAGGAAACTGGGGGCTACAAGCCTATCAGAAGGCCAAGGGGTGTGGCCAAGCCAGCACAGGGAGACCAGAGAGGAGTAACATCGCAAGCCACAGCAGTGGTATCAACAGGTGTCTCTGAGAAGCCAGGGCCACAGGTTCAAAACCAGGGTTCTGAAAGAAACAGAGCATGAAAACAACCAACACAGGGGTAAGCCAGATCATCTGGCCACCTTGGGGATGTCCACCGTAGTCACCACACTTTGGGGTCATGGGGAGGGCAGTTCAAATGAGCAGCACTCCCACCAGAATCTCCACAGGGCTGTTAAATGTCCCTCCACACCATGGATTGACTGAGGATCTGTCCACATGGGGCAGGACTCCTGGACCCCTTCTGTACAGCAGGATCAGGCTGCTGCCAAATAGCTGATAGCATGCTCACCTGGGCTGCCAAACAGCTGATTGTGGGGGCTGGAGGAGCGTAGCCCAGGTTGGGTGAGTGCACTCCTTCAGGTCCCTCTGAGCAGCTGTTTGGTGAGTGTGCTTTTCCAGGCCACCACCACCCCAAATCAGCTGACTGGTGGCCCAGAAGAACGCGCTCCTCTGGACCCCGATTAGAGTTTGGTAGTCTAGTGAGTGTGCTCATCCAACCCCCACATCAGTGTTTGGCAGCTGGGTTGATCATGCTCCTCCAGGCCCAGTCCTCGAACTTCACCTCATGGCGGAGCTGGACAAGGCCTAACAAATGGGAGGACACACATTAGCCTGGATTATCCTGGCTGGGCAAAATGTAGCCCATGCTGCATCATTGATGTGTCCAGTAGCAGATGCCCACTCCAAAGCAGAAGTGGGCGAATATCTGGAGGCCACCAAACTGACAAGGAGGTGACTTGCGGGATACTGCAGGCTACTGTCTTGTTTGTTTTCACCCAGGGACAATCTTTTGGGACGGAGAATACCAGTTTAGGGCCAAAAGAAAAGGATAAAAACAATAACATGTCCACCCAAGAGGATCATGTCAAAACTAGTACTCCAGTCCAGTTAAATTTGATCGGTCCTACTGATCTGTCTCTTGCTATTCATACAAATTTGGAAAACTAGAGTTGTAGGAACTTCATTTCTGTCTGTCCTTATGAATTGCGATTGATACCTTAATACATGAACTCTTGATTTGTTGCACTTTACTTATGTTGAAATAAAAAATGAAAAGAAAGGCTTGTGCATACACTATTCAAAATCTGATGCATTTTTCCTTACAGCTGATATGTAAACAAAGCCTGCAGGGAAAGAACTGCTGGTGCTTGTGATGATTCACTCTGCAGGGGGAGGAGGGGGAGGGGACAAACATGCTCCTCCTGCTGCTTCTCCCTCCCCCCCCAATCAATTCACGCTGGATATACAGCTGATTCTATAAGTCCATTAGTAGGGATCTCAATGTAAGTGCCCATTCTTTTGAATTCCCTCTCCCTGATAGCTCATAAAAGCCCAAATCTTGTGAACTTCACAGCAAAATTCACGCACATTATTTTTGTTCAGCATTTGATGAACTATTCTGTATTTTAAATCACTGTAACAAACTACCTGTCAGGGTAATAAGCACTCTAGAAATTCCAAAATAATAAACTGGCAGAACAGAATTTCAGTTAGCAGCTAAAATAAATAACAAAGATGCTCATAAAATTTCCCCAGATAGTTATTTATTTATTTATTTATTTATTTTAAAATCACACTTGCTGCTTGGATCTACTTAGCTGGCTCATCAACACTGTAGTCTGAAATATCTATTTAGGATATACAGCAAGATTTGAACAGGGAGAAATAACATTGAACAGGGCCACTGCAGCTGAACAGGGAGAAATGATGTTTACCAAATGCACAGATCACCTAAATTAAAACTAATATAGAAACAGAAGTAAGAGTTCTGACTATGGCATATCTCGCTCCAAAATGTATTTTGTTTGGGGCTGTTTTGGTTTTTTTTTTGCAATGTAACCAAGGAGAAAAGATTCATGTCACAACAGAAACAATAGAAACTGTTTTAAATTCAGGTAGAAACTATGACAAGAATCATTAAATAGATTTTACATAGATAAATGGAGGAGCCCCTTTTAATCCAGATATTATCTGCAGTTTTGGAACAACGCACAAAGATCCAACACAGATTTATTTTTTTTACAGCAGCAGATCTTGATGCACCACTCTGAAGGCTATTTTGGCTAGATGGCAGCATCCTGCTCTATGGGAGCCAGAAAAGCCATTCCCTGATTAAATGGGACTGGCTCCATTGGCTCCCTGTTTCATCAGACCTGGATGGGAATGGATAGATCTTTCAGAGATGGAATCTACTCAGATTATCCATTTCAGCTCTAATTTTACATATAGTTTAATGCAAAAATGCTCCTGTGCTTAATCAATAAACTTCCTTGCAATGGCAAGATGAGTTATGTAATTACTAGGGGTGGAAAACCGGTAGAATCCGGTATCCGATAATGCCGGTATCGGGCGTACCGGCATTATCGGATTCGACCCAGTAATCCGGACCCGGTACCGGATTCCGGGGTACCGGATTTTTTTTGCATTGCAGCCATTTAAAAATGGCTGCAATGTAAAAAAAACTGCCCCAGCAAAAATGTTTTTTTCAAAAAAAACCTCCCCGAGTCCAGGCTGCGCGGGTGGAAGGGGGGACACCCCCCACCCACCCTGCCCAGCCTGGCTTTTTGTTTAAAAAAAGAGTAAGAGCGACCCCGAGGCGAGGCGAGGTGAGCCCACCCCCCAGCACCAGCGGCCACGGCGTCCCCGCAGCCGCCGGTAAGTATGACCCTGACCCGATCCCTGGGGGTGTGTGTTTAACACACACACACACCCCTCCAGGGATCACCCCTACTAAAGGCTCAGTGCGCTTGCCGCTTACCTTTGGGAGCTCCGGCGGCGGCGGGCGGTCCGGCGGCCTCAGCGCCGGCTGTGGCTGCCGGCGTCAGGAC